>JAYRCH010000154.1:0-600000 GCA_037179445.1 Phengaris alcon alcon | reverse complement strand
TGCCGATGCTCTTTCCCGCTATCCTGTAAATTTAACCCAATCCGATAACCTAATTAATGTCCTTGGTGATAACGAAACACAGGCAGCCCCTCCTCGTAGTTCAACCTGAAAATATACCCTTACTAGAAAGTCCCGGTTTACCAGAACTTCCAGAATTACCTGAATTTTTTGATTTACCTGAAGAATATTTTGAAAATCCTGAAGTGCCGACTGAAATAGTACTTCCCATTTCCAATGTAGGGTCACCTGCATCTTCAATCTTTAGGTCATATAGACATGTACTCCGAATACCTGAAAAAAAAATATATCATCTACATCTAACGTTAAGATCCTAGAATATAATGAAAACTTATTAAAAACCAAAGTAAAAACAATAATTATACCTACCTCTATAGATATTGACTTGATTGAGTCAAATGCTTACGTCGAAGAAATCCTTAATAATACACCAAATACTGCTGCAATCCGAGATCGTGAAAGAACTTTACATTCATTTTTAAAGTTCACTAGTAATAATGTCAATTATTATTTCCTATTTGTTAAACTTTATCATTACGATAAAAACACTAACGAGGATATTTTTATGAGTCTCCAAAATCTTAGAAATTAATTAGTGGCCGAAGGTGTAAAGGAACCTAGTATAACCAACTTTGAAAATCCTTTCGATAGTCATAGTTTTACTAAAATTTATAATATATTAATGTACCTTTTCAATAATAGTGACATAAATATTCGTATACATATATATAAAAACATCGTTATTTACCCCACAATGAGTGAAATTTCTAAAATATTGAAAGAAAATCATAATATTCCTATTTCTGGTCATTTAGGCTCTAAAGTCTAATAGGATGCTAAAACGTATTCAAGAAAAATGTTATTGGCGAAATATGCGTAGTGACGTTGAAAATTATGTTCGTAAATGTGAATTATGCCAAAGTAATAAGGCTCTTCGCGAATGTAATCGTGCTCCCATGCAAATTACTACTACGTCAACTCAACCATTTGAAAGAATAGCATTAGACATAGTAGGTCCACTTCCTGGAGCTAGTAGCGCTAAGTTGCAAAAGGCAAGTTGGGTAAAAAAGGATTATGAATCCAAGAATTCAGTTTTATTTTTGTATTCTGTTCTTCGGGAAAATACTTTTCAAAAGATGCGCGCATCGAAGTGAGATATTGGACCAATTCTTCAAACATATCATCTTGAAACATTTCTGAGTCGTCATCGCTAACAAACTCACTGAGTGACGTAAAGCTTTCTATTTCTCTCTTATCAACGCAAACAATCCAAAAATCTAATTTTCTCTTGAAGGCAGTTATTTTGTTATAGACCTGGAACACTGTTGTCTGTTGACCTTGCAATGATAAATTCAATTCGTTTAGTTTTTGAAAGATATCCGCCATAAAAGACAATCGGAACAACCAAGTTTTATCATACAAACGGTCTTTCAAATTAAAAGAAGTATCAGCTGAAAGAAACATTTGTAACTCCGCTCTAAGTTCAAATAGCCTTGTTAAAGTTTTACCCCGAGACAGCTATCGCACTTCTGTATAGAGCAGCAGTGTTTTATGTTTGCTGCCATAATCTTCACACAATAATGAGAACAATAGGGATTGTAGTGGTCGTGATTTGATAAAATTAATTATTTTTACCGCTTCATCCATAACTAATTTTAGATTTGACGGCATTTGCTTCATCTCAAGTGCTTGACTATGCAGAATACAATCGCTTTAACTACAGTTAGGCGCTTTATTTTTATGCGTGACACTGCTCCTGCTGTTTTACCTGTCATCGCCTTGGCCCCATCTGTACAAATGTCAATGCAATCGTTCCAACTGAGATTATTTTCGTCAAAAAATATGTTTATTTTATTAAAAATTTCTTCCCCGGTAGTGTTTGTGGGCAGCGGTGAACACATAAGTATGTCTTCTTTAAAAGAACTTTCATATGGATATCTCACGATAACCAGCAAGATAGCCAGACCAGCGACATCAGTTGACTCATCCATTTCCAAGGTGAATTGTGTTTTTTGTAGACCTGTAACTAGTTCTTGTTTGACGTAGCTTGCCAGATCATGGAATCGCCGTGAAACAGTACCGTTTGATAGTGGCACAGTAGAAAGATGCTTTGCAGATTTTTCATCGAGCATACATTTTGTTATGTCTAACACACATGGCTTTATTAAATATTCAGCGATAGTGTGCGCTTCACCTGCTTGTGCAATGCGATAGCTAACTAAATATGATGCCTCCGTGGCCTTTTCATTGATAGTTTGTGTTACATGCATCATATTTTTTTGACTTTCCAATAACTGTTCTTTTCTGCGAACAAAAAATTCTTTATTCTTGTCTTTAGACTCGGGGTGTACAGTTTCTAAATGTCGGCGCAATTTGGCAGGTGCCAAGGAACTATTAGGAAGCAGTTTACTACATAGTATGCAGAGAGGTGAGCCGTTCGAATCAACAAATCCGAAACTGATATATGATTCATCATACTTCCTTTTTTTCATCTTTGAAACCGTGGAGCTTGACGTCATGGCATCATCATCTGGATCGGTAATTGCTGCATTCTCCGCGCGTACTGCTATAGAAGATGTTGTTGCAACACGTTTAACGCCTATAAGCCAACGTTCCATTCTTCTTTATTAATAATGTTACACGTCAGGATGGTGGGGTCAAAATAATGGACAATCGTTACTGCTTATAAGAGACTAAGTTTAGTCCAAAGAAGAAATGTACTAATCTGATACAATCAGAATACAGCAGGCAGTAGAACAATAAACACTAGTTACATATCACGCTTAAACTCCGCAATTCGCTAGCCAGCTTGTAAGTAGGTAGGTAGGAACTTATCGCTCCGAACTCTAATCGTCAACTGACTGACGAGGCGCGACGCGCGATCGCCGCTTTTATACTTAGTCCTAGACTCGATCTCGAACATTCTCAAAAATACATTTACATTACATCAATTGATAAACAAAAAGCGGAAATAAAAATAGAAATACAAAAAAAAACTTGGTAAACAATCTCGACTTTATGTTTTGAAGTTAGAGCCGAAAGTCGCTTGTTCACAACTATAGTGTATAATTCAGAGGCGGCTTTTATCAAAGGGACTGCGCGCTCACAAGTAAACGCGCGGCGGCGGCGCGGCGGGCGGAGCCAAAACGTTCGACCAGAGAGAGGTGTTTTGATTTTTTTTTCTAAATTCTTGCGGAACCCCTACAGGGGTATCGCGGAACCCTAGGGTTCCGCGGAACACACTTAGAGTATAGCTGCCTTAAAACATAGTTTTATTTAGTTTAAATATAAAAATTAAAGAAAAAAAATCATATTCCAGGCTTGGTGCAACAAGCGTCTGCATTTTCTCATTGGATATGATACAACCTATAAATAAAAGTATTGGAATGTATCTCGATCCTGTCGGAACAGTCAAGGTCTCTGATGATCAACTACATGTCTTAGTCCCTGTAGATATTAGCTACATAAAACCTCATATTGAAAATATTAAAAACTATTTAGATTCCACTGAAACATTTTGTAATTTGAATTATAACTTTAATTTCACTAATTGTAATAACCATTTAAAGCCATTGATAGTTCGCTATGATGGTATTCCGAGAGATTATAACGCCAATTCTCATTTAACTTCTGATAGAAGTAAAAGATCAGCATGATTTGCTGGAGTTGGTACTGTATTTAAACAAATAATTGGAACTATGGATGAAAATGACGCAATCCGATACAATAACGCCATTCAAACCCTGCATTCCTCAAATAAAAAAACTTGCATCTTTATTAAAAGATAATATTTTAATTACTAGTTCAGCTTTAGAAAATTATAATAAAACATTAAAGTTAATTAAAGAAAATGAAATCCGTTTGAATAGCGCTATTGACTCTATAAGTAAAAATATGTTAAATATCGAATTAGAAACGAAATTTAATGAACTTTACGAAGAACTTTCATCTAGTATATTTACATTGTCGTTCAGAATTGAAAGTTTAATCAATTCTATTATGTTAGTAAAAAGTCATTCAATCCATCCATTTGTTTTAACTCCTAAACAATTATGTCTATGCTTCCGTCTTGTCTATGACAGACTGAAGCGGAAAGGAGAAGGCGCCCGCGCCGCCTGCCGGCAAAGCGGACGGCCATTATTATTATAAAATCACCAACTACGTTGACAAGGTTAGCAATCTTTTATTTAAGTAAATACGGCAAGTAATTAAACTAAATATCGATAATTGTGCACTTCGGCGTGGACAAAGTGGCGACCGTGACAGGACTCCGAATATTACGTGAATTGGCGTGCGTTGAAAATAAGTGTCGTAAGTACATAGGCGCGGGCCGGTTTTAAAACAAAGGTATGCATATTTTGCCTTTTCCCAAGTAATTGCCGTACCTATTTCCCATTCCAATCCTATCTGTATTGTTCATTCCGTGGTGCATAACATATAGTTTGTGAATTTCAAATACAAAGTCGACGCCTTGTTGTAATGTCGGCGCCATATTTTTCCCAAAGGTATCTATCTAATTTAGTCGCACCTAACATATTATTTTAACATACACATTGGAATTGTAACATTATTCTGTATTGTGTGTTGTTATATCATAAAATTTCCCTTTTTCCAAAGTTATCTTTAACATAATTCGTACTCCTAAAAAGAAATTTCAACTTTACGAGGCGGACATCGCCATATTGAAATTATAGGTTATCATTAATATGTGAAATTGTTTACGTATAATTTAGTCGCATTATACCCCAATTCTTTAAGCTATTGCTTTATTGTTATTTCATAGCCTTTGTGCCGAATATTTCAGCGCCCGGTGGGGTCGCCGATCACAAATCGTTTCGCCGGCCGGCGTGCTCGGCGTTGGGGCGGCGCGGGCGCCCTCGGCCTCCGCTAGCAATAATCGCGACGGGCGAGTATGCTTCGCGCCGGCACGCAGTGGTGTGAGTCGATTGCGGCTGGATCGAAAACGGTCAGACCTTTCCTTTTATAAAAAGTTTTTCGTAAATTTGCAATGTCTGAAAGTGAATCAAAAACAACATCTAAAAGTCCTATGATGGCTTTAAACGTACAACATTCGGACTCTAGTGGTGACCAAGTAAAAATCTTAACTAAGAAACGTGGAATTGTTCGAGCTAGGTTAACTAATTTTAAAAATTACGTACAAGTTTTTAACACCTCAACTACTTATTCAAATTTACAAATAAGGGAATTGAGTTTAAGATTGGCTCAAGTTCAGGAATTATTTTCAAACTTCGATATAATACAAACCGAAATAGAGGAGCTTTCAGATAATTTTGAGGAACAAACAATTCAGCGTGAAATTACCGAGAAGGAATTTGTTACTCAAATAGCTTATGCACAGTTAATAATTGACACATTTTCAGCAAACGATAAAAATTCTGAACATGGATCTGAGAAGTCGCATCAGTCTAATTGTTGTCATGTGAGTGGTGGAAGTATGCCAGTATGGCTACCGACTATTAATCTACCTACCTTTGATGGTAATTATACAAAGTGGTTAGAGTTCCGTGACTCGTTCAAGTCATTAATACATGAGAATGATGCGATTTCACCGATTAACAAATTTCATTATTTAAGGCATTCGTTACAAGGAAGCGCCTCTGTAACTATTAAATCTATAGATTTTTCCGCTAATAATTATGAACTTGCGTGGATTAATTTATGTGAAAGATACAACAATAAAAACATTTTAGTAAATAATCATTTGAAGGCGATTATAAATTTAAACCCAATTCAGAAGGAATCATTCAGTGCCCTTAGGTATTTAGGTGATCAAGTTTTTAAAAATTTAAGTGCGCTTAATAGTCTTGATATTTCCACGACGGGGTGGGACCCTTTAGTTTTATTCTTAGTCTCAGCCAAATTAGATCCCGTAAGCAGTGTCAAGTGGGAAGACTATAAAGGACATATTTCACAAATGGCCACACTTAAAGATTTTAAAACATTTATTCAAAATAGAGCGAATACATTAGAAAGTAGAAGTACAACCAATAATTATTATGACAATAAAATTAATAACATTAAATCTAATAATAACAATAAAAGCAATGGCAATTTTAATAAAAACATAAAATCATTTCTCGTTTCGGAGGTTTCCAAAAAGGGTTCTTGTCTTGTTTGTAATAAATTAAACCATTTTGTCCATCAATGTCACAAGTTCAAAACAATGAGTGTAGACGAAAGAATTTCTGTAGTTTCAAAACTTCATTTATGTATCAACTGCTTACGTTTTGGTCACACGGTGGCAGAATGCCCCTTGAAAGGTCGATGCCGCATCTGTCAAGAAAAACATAATACATATTTACATAAAAACAAAAATACAGTTAACAATAGGGTTGTTGAGAACACCACATTAACTTGTATTAATACAGTAAGTCTACCAGCGACATCACCAGGCCAAGTCATACTGTGTACAGCTCGAGTCAAAATTATTAACAAAGAAACCAATCGCACTTATCTTGCTCGCGCGCTGTTAGACACGGGAAGCCAGGTGTCTTTTATCACTGGGGACCTAAAACAAAAATTAGGAGTAGTTTCAAAAAAAATTGGTAGTTTCAATATTTCTGGTATAAGTAACATTACATGTCCAGTGTCTGAAAGATGTAGTATTTTAGTAAAGTCATGTGTAAGACCTTTCAGTGTAAACATTAATTGTTTAGTTATACCTAAGATAACGGGTACTATTCCAAAAACCAAAGTCGACATTCAAAATTTAAATCTACCCGGTAATCTAGAACTTGCTGACCCTTCATTTCATGAACCCTCCGAAATAGATATTTTGTTAGGTGCAGACATATTCTTTGACATTCTTTGTCCCAATAAAATTAAATTAGGTCCAAATAAACCTATTCTTCAAGAAACTAAATTAGGATGGATAGTAGCTGGCCCTACTGTTCAAGATAATAATAATTCTGTCCCATCTATCCTTTTAACAGCTGGCTCTGCTAACCAGCCAAAGGCAAACGGTGATGTTTGTTCTCAGCTCTTGCTTCAAGATGCGGATGCCCATTCTTTGATGTCACTTCAAGACGTCAACCTACCCCATGAAGTATCACTTCAAGATACTTCTGGCTCCACTTCTTTGATGTCACTTCAAGACGTCAACCTACCCCATGAAGTATCACTTCAAGATACTTCTGGCTCCAATTATTTGATGTCACTTCAAGACGTCAACCTACCCCATGAAGTATCACTTCAAGATACTTCTGGCTCCAATTATTTGATGTCACTTCAAGACGTCAACCTACCCCATGAAGTATCACTTCAAGATACTTCTGGCTCCAATTATTTGATGTCACTTCAAGACGTCAACCTACCCCATGAAGTATCACTTCAAGATACTTCTGGCTCCAATTCTTTGATGTCAGTTCAAGACGTCAACCTACCCCATGAAGTATCACTTCAAGATACTTCTGGCTCTAATTCTTTGATGTCACTTCAAGACGTCAACCTACCCCATGAAGTATCACTTCAAGATACTTCTAGGTCCCATTATTCCCTTGAGGTATCACTTCGGGATGCTTCTAGGTCCCCCAATTTTCCACTTTGTCCTGAAGTATCACTTCAAGATACTTCTAGGTCCCATCATTCCCTTGAGGTATCACTTCGGGATGCTCATAGGTCCCCCAATTTTACACTTTGTCCTGAAGTGTCATGTGAAGATAAGTCTAGATTCCCCCATTTCAAACCAATACAAGATAATTCCGTGTCTAACCCTTCAACATCACTAGGACAAGCTTTGCGTGATATCAGTCCTGACTCTGAGGTGTCACTTCAAGATACTTCCGGGTCTTCTTCCATATCACGTAAAGATATAGATGCTTGTTCTCGGGTATCACTTCAAGATGCCTCGGAGTCATTATTGGTGTCACTTAGAGATGTCAAACCTTATTCCGAAGTATCACTTTTAGATACTTCTGGGTACACTCCTTTAAATTTCTACTCCGAAGTATCGCATCAAGATAATAATTCCGGGACTTCTTCCATATCACTCAAAGATATGGTTGCTTGTTCCCAGGATCTAATTCCTGTAAAACTTTTAAAAAAAGTTCTTCCTTATCTTCTTTCATATCACTTCAGGACATACATGAGTCTATTAAGAAATTCTGGAAAATTGAGGAATTGCCCTTAGATAACAATACTCATTCTTCAGAAGAACAATTTTGTGAATCTCATTTCATAACGCATACCAAGCGTTTACCTAACGGTCGATTTTCTGTCATGATGCCGCTGACGGAAGATCCAGGGCAGGCTCTTGGTAATTCATTTTCTATTGCAATAAAACGTTTCTTCAACCTTGAAAGAAAATTAAATAAAAACAACCATATCAATAAACAATATTGTGAATTTATAAAAGAATATGGTGAGTTAAGCCATCTTAAAGAAATTAAAAAACCTAAATTTGGATGTTTTCTTCCTCATCACCCTGTTATAAGAGAACAGCGAGAAACTACTCGTCTTCGGGTTGTTTATGATGCTTCTGCTAAGACCACTTCCGGAAAATCCTTAAATGATATTCAAGCTGTAGGTCCTGTTCTACAAAGTGACTTGTTTTCCATTCTTCTCCGCTTTAGGAGTCATAAATTTGTTTTAACTGCAGATATTAATAAATTTTATAGGCAGATTATTTTGGATGAATCTCAACGTAATTTACAATTGATACTCTGGAGAGATCCAGAAGATCAGGTAGAATATCAAAGTCATCCAATTAAAGTTTTACAACTTCAAACGGTAACATATGGTATGGCGTCGGCTCCATTTTTGAGCACAAGATGCCTGGTTCAATTAGCGAATGAATGTTCTGATCCAATCATAGCCAATGTCATCAAGAATGACTTTTATATAGATGACCTACACACAGGAGCAGAAACTCCTCAAAAATTAAACCACATTCAGTTAAATGTTACCAAGGTTCTTGACTCGGCTTGTTTTCCGTTAAGAAAATTTCGGACTAATTGTCCTCAAATATTGAATGATCAATCAGGATCTTCTACTTGTCTTGATTTGTATGACGAAGCCAATGTTCTAGGTCTGAAATGGTGCCCCAAGTCAGATTTATTATATTTCCCTAGTGTCATTGAAACGACACCCAAAATTACTAAAAGAACGATCATATCTACCACTTGTAAGCTGTTTGATCCCTTAGGGTTAGTTAGTTGTCTGTATAATAAAACCAAAAATCTTGCTTCAAAATTTATGGAGTGTGAAATTAGATTGGGATGATCCGGTACCGGAACAGTTCAAAAAACGGTGGTTCACGTTTTTGGAAAATCTTCATCATTTATCTAGAGTGGTAATCCCTCGTTGTGTCATGGGCGGTGATCCTGAAGCCATAGAAATTCATTGTTTTGTAGATGCTTCAAAACAGGCTTATGGTACATGCATTTTTGTACGCTCAATACATGAAAATGAGATATGCGTGAAATTGCTATGTGCAAAATCACGAGTTGCACCTATCAAAACTCTAACTATCCCACGTTTAGAGCTAACCGCGGCCTTGTTAGGATCTCAATTACTTAAAAAAGTTTTAAAAACAATACCATACAAAATATCTCAGAGCTACTTGTGGACAGATTCAACAGTTCTGTTGGGCTGGCTTAGATCACGAAGTAAAATGTTACAGGTTTTCATACGTAATCGTGTTAGTAAAATTAATGAACTCACCCATGACAGTGTATGGAATCATGTTCCAACGGACTTAAATCCTGCAGATCTGACTTCAAGAGGTGTTGACCCCCAGAATTTACAAGCCTCAGTTTTGTGGTGGGAAGGTCCTTCATTCCTGAAGGAAGGTCATAATGCTTGGCCTACTCAACCTCATTTGCCTACAAATTTACCTGAGATTAAGAGATTGGTTTGTCACAACAATAATGTATTCGAGTCATTTATAAATTTTTCTGATCATTCAAACTTTTCAAAGTTAAAACGTAGCTATGCATATGTATTACGTTTTGTTAACAATTGTCAAGTAAATAAATCTAAACTCACTGGTCCATTGCAGGTTGATGAACTTGAAAATTCCTTGAGACTTTTATTAAAACAAAGCCAATTAGAGACTTTCTTTTCTGATAAACAGCTTATACAAAACAATAAAACCTTGCATCACAAAAGCAAACTACTACCTCTTAATCCTTTCTTAGATAACGATGATTTATTGAGAGTAGGAGGTAGACTATCTCATTCCGACTCGGAATATTCAAAAAAATATCCTGTCTTACTTGACGCTAAGCATCATTTAACTAAAATTATTTTCCAACACGAGCATTTACGTTTGTATCATGCGGGTCCGCAATTGCTACTTTCATCTATTCGTGAACAATATTGGCCCATCGGGGGCAGAGTTTTGGCTCGTTCCATTTATAGAAAATGTGTGGTCTGTTGTCGTTTGCGTGGCCAGACCTTACAACCTAAAATGGGAGATTTACCTGTAGTAAGAACTTGTCCAGATTTTCCTTTTAATCAATGTGGTGTCGATTTTGCCGGGCCCTTTATGATTTCTTCTAAAAAGGGACGTGGGAACCGTATAACGAAGGCATATTTATGCGGGTTTGTATGCCTTGTAACCAAGGCTATTCATTTAGAAGTCGTTAGCGACCTTAGTACTGATGCCTTCCTTTCATGCCTACGCAGGTTCGTATCGAGACGCGGAAAACCGGCAGTAATATACTGCGACAATGGGAAAAACTTCGTAGGCGCTAATAATGAGTTAGGTAAAGTTATGCGATCCAGTCGACATTCGATTCACACTTATGCAACCAACGAAGGCATAAAGTTTATGTTTTCACCCCCTTATGCCCCTCACTTTGGTGGGATTTGGGAATCAGGCGTTCGTTGCGCCAAATATCATTTAAAACGTATAGCAGGAAATGCTTCTTTAACTTTTGAGGAGTTAACCACTTTGTTTGCACAGATAGAGGCAATCCTCAACTCCCGACCTATATCTGCTTTATCGTCAGATCCTACTGACCTCAATCCTTTAACTCCTGGGCATTTTTTAATTGGCCGCCCGTTGATGTCTGTACCGACACCGCCTACTGCACCCTCGAGACCCAATCGATATCAGCTAATCGAGAGAATCCGTCAACATTTTTGGGACCGATGGAGACGTGATTTCCTTTCGGAGTTGCAAACCCGAACCAAATGGGCAAAGGATCGACCGTCTATACGAGTAGGAGATCTCGTGCTGCTAAAGGAAGAAAATCTGCCTCCCTTACACTGGAGGATGGGTCGCGTCACCAAACTGTATGAAGGCACAGACAGTATATGCAGAGTTGCTGAAGTTCATACCACAAAGGGCACCGTCAAGAGGGCAGTTCAAAAAATGTGCGTCATTCCCGTGTCAGCAGAAGAAGTGTTGGAGCCCAGTCTCCAACGGCCCCCCAGGATGTCTATGCTTCCGTCTTGTCTATGACAGACTGAAGCGGAAAGGAGAAGGCGCCCGCGCCGCCTGCCGGCAAAGCGGACGGCCATTATTATTATAAAATCACCAACTACGTTGACAAGGTTAGCAATCTTTTATTTAAGTAAATACGGCAAGTAATTAAACTAAATATCGATAATTGTGCACTTCGGCGTGGACAATTATTATATACGGAACTTGGAAAGAATATAAAAAATTTACGGAAAAGTCAGGAACTACCATTAAACTTAAATTTAAACAATATACATAGCATTATCGATATGGCGCAATTCTCCTGTTATTATGTAGAAAATAAGATTGTATTTGTTATTAAAATTCCTTTAGTTTTAAGAATAGAGTATAACTTATACAAGCCTTTCTCACTACCTGTATTACATGATAATGTGGATCCTAAATCATATGCTATGATTTTACCTACTTGTAGCTATATATCTGTAAGTAAAGATAAGAATTCTTATATCTGTCTGAATAATATTAATAACTGTGTGAAAACTATTAATTCTAATTATATTTGTAGTCACATGGACGTAAATTCAATTGAAAGTAAGTACTCCTATTTGTGAAACTGAATTATTATGTAAAATATTCAAAACTCTCCCAAAACAATGTGAAACCAGGCTTATTTATGGACAAATAGATATTTCGCAAGAACTTACAAATAGTAAATGGTTATTTGTTGAAACTCAACCCATAAAAATCGATATAGAATGTCCTTCAGAAGTGTCTCAACATAGATTAATTGGTACTGGAATATTAAACTTACAGGCAAACTGCAAAGCTTATTATAAAAACAAAATATTTTCATATAAATCCTCTTCTAATTTAACTATTAAATCTATTGCACCTGAATTTAATCTTATCAATGATCCGTGTTGCAACTCTGAAAAATTAAATAAATTAAAATCAAAATCAGCTCCTTTAAAACTATTAGATATAAACTTAGAAAAACTTTCTGATATAGCTAATAAGCAAATAATTACCGATGTTAATAAAATCATAAATAAGCCTGACCCACTCTTAGAATATAATTCCCATTTTCCTACTCTAACATATTGTATTATTATTATAATTTAAATTTTTACTATTTTTAAATTATGGAAGAGATTAAATAAGCTTCCAATCTTGACTAGAACTCAACATTTAAATTCAAGTACACAAACCGAACCTCCTGGTAATAAACCAGTTGTAGAGGAGACTCCTTTACCCCAACTTAGAAGAGTTCTATAAAAACTCACCCTTTACCGGTAAGTTTTATTTTACGCAGGGGGCTGTTAAACCCCTATGCTGTTCCTAGAATTGCTGACGGGAGTGCTGATACATCATCACTACGCTGTCATCTTAGTAGGTTTGAGCTGCGAGTCAGTTCAGAGCTACGCCACCAC
Organism: Phengaris alcon alcon; assembly: GCA_037179445.1. Classification (NCBI taxonomy): domain Eukaryota; kingdom Metazoa; phylum Arthropoda; class Insecta; order Lepidoptera; family Lycaenidae; genus Phengaris; species Phengaris alcon. The sequence goes on along the minus strand of JAYRCH010000154.1, from coordinate 587,163 downwards.
GGACGCATATCTAATCTCCTAATGTATGGTGTAATCCAGTAAAATAAATTTGTGTTGTGAATCTTTTCCAGTTCAATAAATTTTCTTTTTTAAAAAGTCTTTTAAAAAGTCCGTTCTAACAGTACGTTCCCTTATCAGTGTCTTGTGAACAGACAGAGTTTGAAACAAATATGCATATTACATGATGTTAGGTAGATGCGCTTATAATCACTACATAGTATAAAACAAAAGTAGCTTTTTCTGTCTGTCCCTATATCTTTATGTATAGATCTTTAAAACTACGCAACGGATTTTGATGCAGTTTTTTTAATAGATAGAGTGGTTCAAGAGGAAGGTTTATATGTATATAAAATGCATAATATAGTAGAGAAACACTGATAATTTTAGAGGTTTCTAATGTCGTAAATAAACACATGTTTTGCGCTTACATTGCATTGCAATCACAGGCTGAACCCTACGAGAAGATCAATATAGTGTACTACAGTATTGTACACCTTAAAAAGTTCTACAAAACAGTCCGCGATGGTATATGTCTATCTGTTAGGGATAACCCACAATAACCATTTTTATCCTTTTACGAGAAATAATGGCTTATTTACGAAGCGATTTTAAGCAATACAGCATTAATCCTTATCCAACTAAGTACCTTAAACACATTGTGTATTTAATATAGATCAATATGACCCTTTACAGCAAGCAATTTAAATGAATATTTTTAATAAAATTTTTATTCAAGCACGAAAATTATAATAGGTGTCGGGACCCTATCAACTTGATAGGGTCCCGACTCCCGTTTTTACCCATTGGGTACGAAACACAAAAAAAGCTAGTATATTATATAAGAACGGTATAAGTAGTGCCAGCACGCGTAGCATTACCACCGTTAACCGTAGAAAAGGTTTCTTTCTACGGAAGACAAAATGACAGATTGTTGAAGGAGATCTGTCATTTTGTCTACACAATCTGTCAGTATGTCTATTCTTGTGTAGACGCATTTCTACGGTGGTCGTGCTAAGCGTGCTGTTATGTAATGAATATATATTACCTACATAGCAAAATGTAATTACTTCTCACTGATTTCTAAACTGATAAAACAATACCACACAGGAACAGGGGACCATAACTTATCATGGTTAAATTAAAATCTAGGTAATAAGAAATCTAGAACAAAAAACCTTGTTACTCGTATTATGTGTCTACCTAGAAAGAAATAATTGAATTATACAGCAGAATTTCTGCTGAGGTAATATTATACAATTATCACATCATTGTCAACTGATGTAACGCAATTAATTACTGATTTATAATTGTGTGAACAGAGTTTTTATGTTACGAGTACTCTGCTGCTGCTCACTAGCAGTCAACAACAATTATGTCTACCTCACGATTCAATTGAATAATGCTTAATTAATTCCATGACAGAATATATTATTCATTTTGAGGGTTCCGTAGGACCCAAGGAACCCTTATAGTTTCGCTCTGTCCGTTCGTTCCTTTGTTATTTGATAAATTACTCGATTACGGGTAGAGAGAAACTACAAGGGTACCTTGTTGTACTGCGGAACTCTAAAAACGTGTAGTGGCAATAACGAAAACAGTAGGTCACGAAATATGAGAGGGTAGGTAATTTACGACACACCAGTTTTAACTTAAACTACGCAGCTTTCACGCCAGTATTAGACTTGAACGCGCGTCTGCGTTAGGCGTGCCACTTGTGTAATATGTTCATAATAATAATTACAGTATCAAATACGCGAAATTGTAATATGATGGCCGATGTTAAAACTTTTTACAAATTACAACATTTATATTACATACTTGGCAAGAATTTATTTTATAACACAATTTTTTTTTTAATTTGGTACATTGTAAATACCTTTTCATTTCTCATATTCGGAAAGTAGTGTTGTTTTGATCTGATTATTGGGTGGAAGATGCTGCTTTCCTTTCATAGGGAGGGAAAAAAACTCATACAAATTCATTCTGGCCCGAGGGCCGGAAAAACTTCAAAACTTTAAAAATAGAACTGCTGTCAGCTGTGAAGAGTTTTATGTAAAAAAAAAACTATTAAAAAATGACATGACTTGCCAAACAGCCAGTGTGAATTTAGCGCAAACTCCTTTGAGCGGAATAAGCCGCGAGTGCCGCGACAATTACGCGGCGAGCGGCAAGTTCCATATTTAAAATTTAAAAAGTCAACACAAATTGGCGGGATACTAAAATCTGTTATGTATGTATCTGTGACGGACTTTTGTGCTAAGATTTGAATTGAATATTAAAAATGAGTTCAAGCGAAATATTGGCACTAGATTCCATTACAGACGAGGCAAATTGTGTCATAGAAAATCTTTTGCCAAAAATATCAAAAGAAAGATATATAAACACATACAATGATTTTATGAAGTGGCGAGAAGACAAGAATATAAAATCGTTTTCCGAAAGTGTATTTCTTACATATTTTAATGGACTGTGTAGCAAATTACAGCCTTCAACGGTATGGAGCCGATATTCAATGCTCAAGAGTACACTTATTGTAAAAAACAAAGTAGATTTGAAAAAATTGCATAATTTAACAGCATTTTTGAAAAGACAGTCGCAGGGGTTCAAGAGTAAGAAATCTAAAGTTTTCACATCTCATGAGGTGGATTTTTTTTTAAATGATGCTCCTGACGAGATATATTTGGCAGTGAAGGTAAGTTTACCTGAGTATTTATGGATTTATTCTAAATATGAACGTATTTATTACACAAATACTAAAATAATTACATGTTTTTCACAGGTCGTATTGATACTCGGTATAAGCGGCGCTTGCAGAAGCAGTGAACTCACAAATTTGACAATTAACGACATTGAAAGTCAAGGCGTTTTATTATTAGTAAAACTGACTAAAACAAAGACACATATTGAGCGCTCGTTTACAGTAAAAGAAGAGTTTGCACAAATAGTAAAGAAATATCAAAAAATGAGACCTAGTGATGTAAAAACGGACCGCTTTTTTCTCAACTATCAGAAGGGAAAAGGCTATAAACAAGTGATCGATAAAAATAAAATCTCAGGTATGCCGAAGCAGATAACAACATATTTGAATTTACCAAATTGTGAGCAGTATACCGGACACTGTTTTAGACGAACTTCAGCGACACTTTTAGCCGATTCTGGGGCAAACATGACTACGTTAAAAAGACATGGAGGCTGGAAATCCAGTACAGTCGCCGAAGGCTACATAGAGGATTCAGTCCAAAATAAAACTAAAATTTCAACCAAATTAACCGAAACTATAAAAATACGCCCCAATTCGCCTCTGCCGACAACTTCCAGGGAGAGTCCGCGATGGAATCCATCGTCTGATAAAAAACCAGAGTCTCCTACTTTTACAGAGATCCAGAACAGCCAAATTTCTCAAAATATATCAAACAACATAAATATTCCAAACAAAAATGTAACTTTTAATTTTACAAATTGTCCTAATTTGACTATTAATTTTAAATAGGCACTACTAATATATTATTATCAATAAATAGTTTAGATAAACAACTAGTTTCATTTTCCTCATATTCTAAATGAAAAGTAGAGTGTTTGCCACGGGTAAAAGAATCAATTCCTATTCGGACTATAGCCTCTCTAACTACCTAACTACCTCGGGAATTGATTTTTTTCAACCCCAGGCTAACAATCTACTAAAATATTTAAAGTAATGTACAAAGAATTTGTAAACGCGTCCCGTTTTCTTTTGCGCTTGTGAAAGCGCAAAAGAAAATCCTGCGGGAAACGTACATTTTCCCGCGATAAAAAGTAGCCTATGTCCCCGTGGTCTACTCTGTCTAAGCCAAATTTCATCAAAATTGGTCCATTAGTTTTGCATATTCAATGCAAAGAAACAAACAAATTAATCTTTCTTCTTTGTAATATTAGTGTATAAAAGAAACTTGCATATATTGCATACGACGTAACTGAAAAAGAGGCAAAACCTCAAAAGGAAGGCGCACTTCAGTAGCTGCCTTGAGTCGGCAATTAGTGCCGACGGCAAAAACCTAATCAGTTTAGATATAGGAAATTACGACGCGCAAAAACAACGCCTGTATATAATACTGTATAATATATGTAACATCGATAAAGGCTAATTAAACATAGCAGTAGCAGTTAAACAGATACCTGCTTACATTAAAAAATGATGTACCTATCTGTTTTGTTGTGATTAAGTCTTAGTAAGAAATTATATAATAGTAATATGTATTTGTCACCGTAAGATTGTAAATACTGTTAGATTGTAATATAACTGGCGAGATTATAAAATGTCGACAGATTGTCGAATAAACATTCTGCTTACAATTTTACGCATTATTTGTTGTTATATTATAATATAAGTAACTGAAATTCGTCAAATTGTAAAAAGGAACGCAACTCGCGCGCTGATTGGTTGAACCGTTGAAGTCATCCCGAGCCGCCATATTTGTTTGTTTGTTCATTTGTTAACTAATATAAACAAACAGTGTTTTGGTGATTTTAAATTGATTTTGTGTTTAAAATAACTCACAGTTTTGGAATTAGGTATATAAAATTGTCGTGGAAATAAATTAAGTCTGTGATTAGCCAAATAAGTGCAGTTTGAATGATAAATTAGTTAGTGTAAGTCACCGAACATAGCCTAAATTATAATATATTTCCCGTTTTCTAATATTTTTATGCGATTTTCATATTATAATATTAACAACATTCGATAACAAATGAAAGGGCAAACAAATATGGCTGCGCGGAGCATATGCCGTTCACGACGCATGCGAGTTGTGTTCCGTTTTACAATTTAACGAGTTTCAGTTTGTTATAATATAATATGACGAAAACTAATGCGTAAAATTGTAAGTAGAATGTTTATTTCACAATCTGTCGACACTCGACATTCTATAATCTCGCTAGTTATATTACAATCTAACGGTATTTACAATTTTACGGTGACGTATATTATACATATATTTACTATTTCGTTTAGTTGACTCTAAATAGCTATTTGAATGAACGATAGATACTTAGTAGTTGAATATTTTTAAACCCCGACATAAAAAGAAGTAAAGTTTGACGTGTCTGTCTGTCCGTCTATCTAGTTTTATTTTGTTTGAAAGCAGCGTTAGCAACTTGAAGCGGACTGACTATCGTACCAGGGGCGTAAAATTATCGTACATGGATCGAAATTATCGTATTTTTTAGGATAATGTCTATCATAAATAAATAAATCATATTAATGTAATATTGATTGATATGTATGCAAGTACTCTATAGTTTATCTTTTTTAAACCACCGCTTTCAAATCAACAGAGCACTGAAACCTAAATGTTTTACGCGTGGTACAACCAGAACCGATTCCCTTTCCACTTCAAGTTCAATAAACGCGCCAAGTTTAAAATTCACTCGGACAAAATTTCACTGTTCCCATGCAAGTTCGGTATGAAACATGCTAAAATTTAGTATTTGTAACATATCAAAGCGGATCCTAAGAACCAATAGGAATAGAGAACTTGTATTTCCCGGTATTTTCCCAAGATTTTATTGGACAAAATAAAATAATGCGATTTAGACGAAGTTTGAGTGAAATAATATAAATTCTCAAGTTTTGCATGATGATGTATAATAGTATAATTATCGTACAATCTGCGTACGATAATAATATGCTATCGTACATCGTACGTAGGCACAAAATTATCGTATGTGTACGATAATTATCGCTGTTTGAAAGCTGACATGATCGAGTGTTCTTAGCTATTATACGTCATCATCAGCTCGCGCACTGCTTGACAATTCGGGAGTTACTTCTATTTTTTTGTGTTTGTTTTTTCATTGAAAATAATATGAAATACATATATTTATATAAGAAAAAAGGAGCATCGAAATTATTGTTGCAAGGATGATGCAAACAGATCAACACACGACTAAAATATTATATTTAATTAACAATATTGTAAGCTATATTTCTAACGTATACCTGATTACCTGTACGAGCACCCACAGTACTATTACATACCTACTATACGTATATCAACAGCCTCCGTGGTCTAGTGGTTTAGAGCTTGGCTCTCGACTCGGAGGTCGTGGGTTCGATTCCCGCGTTGGAATAACAAAAAATCTTGTTTCCAAGTTTGGTTAGGACAATGCAGGCTGATCACCTGATTGTCTGACAAGAAAGATGATCCATGCGTCGGATGGGCATGTAAAAAGTCGGACCTGCGCCTGATATCTCACCAGTCGTGTCGGTTATTCGTCCCACTGGGTTACGAGAGTAAAGGAAGAGAGAGTGCTCTTGTGTACTGCGCACACACTTGGGCACTATAAAATAACTCCTGCGTAGCTGGCCTGGTTTCAATTAAACCGGCCACCGTCACTGAAATCAGTGTGGGGAGCTATTGCTATTACGTATATACTACACATGCCTGACTGATGGCCTATGGAATATGGAATATGGAATATGAAACGCTAAGCATTCTTAGCTGGATGATAAGCCATGATTACTACGACGTGACGCCGACGAGTTACAACTGAGCCAGTGAGGCGGTCCACTTCATTATACCTGAACCTGAACTAACGAAACTGAAGTCATTGACCGATCATTATTACAATTTACAACCTTAGACCTTTACTGTACTCTAACCAACACCTCGAAATTTGGTACAGTTATGTACTGTGTAGGTATAGATCTCGGTTTCGGCATCATAAAATAATAATAATTTTATATTTTAAGAGAGAACTGGAGAGCCATTTCGAGAGAGAGACTTGGAGAAGTCTCCATACATGTGAACTGGGGATGAAAAATGACGATTTTTCAGTCCGACGAGCCTTGAAGGAGAACTAAGTAACTCAAATTTTCTAGTTTCGAGATAATCGCGATTTAGTGTTTATTTTATTTTTTGGTGTCATTTAAAAATAAGAGACAATTTTACTGTAGGTAATTTTATATTCTCTAGATATTTACCTTTTATTATATTATATGCGTAAACAAACGAATCTCTCTGATGAAAGATAAAAAACTGATGCCCGTTTTCACCAACTGATTCCTAAACGATTCTTATGTAAGTGACCCTTTGGATAGGTGGTCTCCTAAAATCGGCACCTACCTAATTTCATTTTCATCGAGCTGGGTAACTCTTAGCTATGGAACTCCTAGTTAAGTGATAGTTTTTTTTTTCTAATTTGCGCTCATACTATTTATATTTTATCGATAAATGCAAATTCTAGTATAAATAATTCACAGATAAATAATATAACATAAATAAATCCAAGTTAGTGTACTTTTGTATGCTTTAATAAATTATTTAGCAATTTTAATAACTAAATTAGTAAGACGATGACGTACAGCATGTTTAAAAATGTACTGTGCTGTAAATTAAAAAGTAATAATGTCAGTTTCACTGACAGAGAACGAGAGAGTTGTATATTAATATTTTTTTTAGGTTTAACTGTTTGTGAGGGGGTTTTAGGTTTATCAATTTTAGTTTCAATAAGTAATTCGTACTCATGGTAATGATTATTTTCAAAGTTTTAAGTTAATTACAATTCACAACCACGTTTACTATCTCACAACCTCCAAATTGTTCGTATAATCTTTTGTGGATAATTATTATATCATTTTTGATTAGATTAATTAAAAATATTTTCCATTAACTATGTTTCGCTGCCTGCTACTTGTGACATACCTATTTGTATGAAATTGTATCAGATACGTCCAAGTGGGTAATGGTACAGGTAAATACGTATTGTATACATAATAAAAAAAAATTAATTATTTTTTTATAAATACATATTAGAAGAACAATCACTGCTTTTGATTTCGACATGATATTCAAGTATCATTAGAAAATTATGATTCCATTGGTAAAGGAGTATGTAGGTAAGTACGAGAAAAGTACCTAAATGTAAAATGTAAATGAATAATACACTTACCTGTCCTTATACTCAAGATGTTCAATTTTTTCTAATAAAAATATTACTTACCCTCTGTTTTGTCAACCTATATCGGATGAAGAAGTCGATATCATCATATTTATCAGAATGTTCTACTCTTTGACGATATAAACAGGGTCTTTTTGGTAACAAGTCATTAGAAAATAATCCAAGCACTTCAACAGCGTTTAAAGTTACCAAAAACTGTCTCATATCGTCTTCCATTTCAAGGGATTCACGTATTTTCAATCACAATGTAATGTTAGGTGACAGTCAAGGCGCGAAATATCGGGCACCTAAAGTTCTTAGGTCTTAGGTGACACCTAAGCGTTGGTGAAAACAATTTTTCTTAAGAGGCGCCCTAAATGGCCGCTAAGGGATACTTAAAATTAGCAGTCAGATGGTGAAAACGGGCATAAGTTATCTAATTTTGCCACAACACAATATTGTGAATATACTGCAGTTAGCTACTTTTTTACGATAGTTATGTAGTTTTCCTACACCTCTAATGCATATAACAGAATAAATGAAGGGAAAATAACTCCACTTATTGAATTCGTCAACTTCAACATACATTTGAATATGAAACTTAGCTGCTTCGAACCAAAGTTATTTTTTGCCAGTTTTCTGTGGAACCGTGGTATTTATCCGTCGGACCGGCCCCGGTCCTCGCACTATCTAAAATAAAGTAATCCACAACTTCTCAAACGTAGATTTTGAGGGGGGGGCGCTCCCCCCAAGAAGATAAAATAAACGTAAATTTTTCTGGCAAGTGGGAATTAAAAACCTGTTACCTACTCTGCGCAAAATGAAGTGATGAAAACAAAATATCTGTTCAGTCAGATATTTTGATTTATTATTATATAATATATATAATAATAAATCTTTATATATGATAAGTGATCGTAATACGAAAATGCAAGCCAGTTTTTTTCATGGCGTAAACTGACTGGAATTAAGATCTTGTAATACGCCCCCAGATAGATCATGCTAAATACTCTTCAGGAAAATTATTTTTAACGAAATCGAACAGTAACTTTTAAAGTTAAAAGTGATTTGAAGAAAGCCTATTGCGCGTTGATACGTATAGTAGGGTTTTTATTCGTTCGAGTCATATCAAAATACGATACTGTAGAATTACGGCCGAATGCTGGAACGATAGTTAAATTTTGTGACGCTCAAGTCACATGATGTCCTTATCATTTCGGTTAGCAGAGACAGCGACAGCCTGTGAATAGGAGGGTTCTTAATTTTGATTAGCGTTTCAGTATTCATCCTGATGCCCTTTACAACGCAAGTAGGTGCGCTGACCTATCCCTTAAGTTAAGTCAAGTCACTAGTCAGCATATCCTAATACGATATTAGGTCGCCCGTCGACCGGACAGCCAGTCTTCCTTCAGTCTTATTGCGGAGCACCTTCTCTTTGTACTATTTCTTGCTCCTTTTGTTTCTAAATACTATTTCTAAATAATTATTGTAAGGTGTGCTAATAAAGAAATCCTTTTTTTAAATCGCGATTCGCGAGGGCCCACATAACAGGGCCGTTAGTGGTTTAATTTTAATCGTTACAAAACGATATGCACTCCGCGACGCCATATTCCGCTTATCTAATTGAGCGGAGAACATAAAGATTTTAATCAATCACATATATATCGGCGTCTCGTTTCACTTTATATTGAAACACGCCTTGCGAAACCAAAACATGCATTACGATTTCATATATACTAATTTCATAGTACCTATACCTTGGCACCAAATGCCACGTTTTGGTAGCATATGATAAGGTTACTTAAAAACTAGAGGTATAGGTCTCCCTATAATTTTCAAGGAATTCTCTCGATTCCTCATGGATCCCATAACCAGGTCTACCGTATGGTGACAATGGGACCAACTTCTAAGCCCCTTTGGCCTTTACAATAAAATAAAAAAATAAAATCGGACTACTCTGTAAAAAGTTATGAGTGGTGGTCATACATTCTACTAATATTATAAATGTGAAAGTTTGTGAGGATGGATGGATGGATAGATGTTTGTTACTATTTCACGCAAAAACTACTGAACGGATTATGATGAAATTATTATGACCATGAGTTATTATAAAAACATCAAAAGCCAAAAATAACAAAAACAAATATTTTAACGCCAATAAAGTCTTACAGACTTAATGTCTTTCGACGATCGTAGTTTTTCATACATTTCCGTAGTAAAACAAGATTGTCGAGGACCATTTAATAATTTTAATACCAACATGGTTTTACTGTACCAGAAAGTCATGAAAATGGTAACACATGCGACGGGTCACGTGATCGCAATGTTATCGTTGAATTATTCAAAAACAGGCCAAGTGCGAGTTGGGATCGCGCACGACGGGTTGCGTACAAAACGGAAAAATCACGTTTGTTGTATGGGACTTGGGACCCCCCTTAAAAATATTTATTTTATTCTGCTTTTAAGTCTCAAAAGTCTGTGTAAGTTACAGTAACAGGGTACCGTTTTTACCCTTTGGGCACGAATGTAACGGAACCCTAAAAAGCTCAATCATGTTAAGTTAATAGTGTGTCGCTTCGTTATTCGGCTCCGTTATATGTTAACTCTCTAATTAACTAATTGGTCGAACTTCCAAAGCCTTTCTTTACGTGGATACGGGATGGACTTCAGTACAATGTGAAAAACACATAAGTAGGTACATATTTTACCCGACTGGCAAGAAGGGTATGGTTATCTGTAAGTATGCGGATAGTATGCGGTATCTGCATGCAGCATGCCGCACTTTGCAAATATTTTTTACTAATTAGTTTGAACTTAAAATTTTATTTTCCTCTTAGATTAAATTCTTTTTAAATAATGTTGTGACAGATTGACAAACGTCAACGCGTAACAAACTTGTACCTACCAAACGCGCGGTAGTGTGTGTTAATAATCAGAGGTAGTGTGTTGTTATTTTTATTAATTTTATGTATTTCTAAGCATTATTAAAATATATTAGCTTTCTGCATACGTAAGCTTATTATTATTATTATTATTCTTAAACGAAGAAGAAACCCGTCGTCCGCAACCATCGCGGCACCGCACCCGGAGGATCCGAGCAGCTGTTGCGGTGTGAGACTCCCGCGACACCGCTGTACGTGTCCAGGCTGCATTGGTCTACGACGGTCGAGCAGGTCGCGGACCACATCAGGAGCAGAACCAACTTCGCCTTGAGGGTCGAGCGTTTGGAGTCTCGTCATCAAGTGAACTTTCCTTCCTTTGTGGTGAGAGTTCCGACCCACCATTTGCCGACCTTCGAGAAGGAGGAGTTCTGGCCGATTGAAGCTACAGAAGATTTAGAGGACGACTCCCGAACACTTCGCGCCCCGCGTCGCAGACAATACGTGTTTAGTGTTAGTTTATTATATATACTAATATATGTATGTAGTATGTTAGTCTATAAGGTATTTTTAATATTATGGGCCTATGCAGCCTGAAATAAACGGTATTTCATTTATTTAAACGATATTCAAATAATAATTATTATATTTAACAGCATACAATCGTATCACTTATGAACTATAATTTTATACAACCTACCTACCTATTACCTATCGACCTCTGTACTTCTCTTACAAAATCACGCGACACTTTCGCGAACCCACTATGTAAATTACTGGTAACCGAATATCACTTTTGATTTGTTAGTTCCTAGTGCCTCCCACAGATGGCGCGCGGCCCGCGTGACGTCAGCGCAGATCCGGCTCTGGAAAGTATGTTTTTAACATGAATGAATGTAGTGTACATTTATCATTAGCGGTTTTACACCGCTAATTTGGTTTGATAATATAATTTTTACTTCATACAAATTGAACGAGAAGCCAAATTCGCGACTGTGAAATATAATCCTCATAAATAAAAAGTATAAGCATGTCCTAAGTTTTGTGTGTACCTGTGAGCTTGGGCGTGGCGTCCCGCAGCAGCAGCTCCAGCTGCTGCGGCCCGGCGCACAGCAGTAGCTGGCGCGGCCGCACGGCGCGCAGCACGCCCGCAATAGACGGCTTCACGTTGCAGAAGATCAGCGTCTGCCCGCGCGTGTGGAAGTCCTCGATCAGCGCCTTGATTCCCTACACCATAATATTTATTTATTTAAGAATAATCAGTTTCTACAAAATAATTATCAAGAACATAAACCTAGAGTTCCATAAAAGAAGTAATAAAATTAACAAATATAAAAATCTAATGCTACAACATAGCGCCACCTAGTGTCTGACGACACAGGCCTATTTCCACAGCTCTCGTGCCAGTCGTGAGTTCAAATCCTAAGCTTTTGTTATAGCGACAAATTTTTAATTTTCCTGAATTACTTAACTGTAGTGAAATTACCAACTTTATTATTGCAATACATTATACGCAGTATTAGTTTAATTTGCTTGCGGTTTTGACTGAAGCCGCGTGAACTAACAATTTCAGAACAAGCATTCGTCATCGAATGAATATTGTTTAGGCGCTGTCATGAATCATGATTGTCATACAATTTTTATTCGTTGACGATACTCACCTCTGCCGCGGTGAAGTCGGCGGCCTGCACGTGCTGCGCGTCGATCACGAGCGGGCGGTCGGTGGGCGCCTTGGCCAGCGCGCGGCGCACGCGCTCCGCCGCGGGGAATGCCAGCGCGCGGTCCACGCTCGCCAGCCAGTAGGCCGCGCCGCCGGGAGTCACCGCCGCCGTGACCTTCACCACACATTACTTTATTTTATTTTATTTTGTTAGGAAGACCAACAGCTATCAGTAATAACAATATAAAACTATTCTAATCATTAGAAAGCCAATTACAGGTCCTCATATGTAGAAACCGAATAGGTTAACAGGAGTTAAACATAGTGTACACTAATACACGCTAATTAGACACAGTTAATAAATTATAAAGAAAGAAACAGTCACAAGTGTACAATCAACTATCAAGTGGTTAGCTTATATATTATAGCAATAGTACAATTAGGAGAAAAGTTAAAAAAAAAAAAAACTTATTTAGACTCATTAAAATTTAGAAGTACAAAAATAAAGTCAGCACTACATTACTGGAGCAAATATTGGTAAAGTAATCGCTTAGCTGTCGCCGCGCCAGTTGTGAATAAATCTAAGTCCACAGATTTACAGATTTTATTAAAATTGTTACCTGCGCGCAAAACAAACGAGTTCTTCCGATAGTTGGTCGTGACTACTGGTAGAAAAATAAGGGGGTTAGATCTAAAGATTCTTATAGGTGTATTTAAGTTGAGTTTTTCCAAAAGTTCAGGCGAATCGATTTTATTGGAAGCTATCTTCCAATAAACTCGATTCGCCTTTAACTCGTGCGGTTGTATTTGGTTAAGCTCCGTAAATAAAATATGAAAAAGTGATTTCTCCTAGTAGAAGTTCCAAACTTTTGTGTCTTTGTAATATCTAAAACCGTGAAGTGTGTGTTGTGAATATTTACTGGCTCCGATCGGCACTAATTAACACTGTAATAATCAACTTTATCTTTTATCTCCGATTATCACCATAATAATAAGTCGAACAAAGCAAACTGAGGGTAAGAACTAAGAAGAGAAAAACAAAGATCTAATAAACTCAAGAAATACTTCAAGCAGCGCCATCTTCATTTGGTGAACAAAAACTGTAACAGTTTACCACTGAACCACCAACTAGCGCCATCTATTATTGGGTCGATGAAACAAGGTATCCGACAATTACTTTAACTCGAGCAGTTTTTGGTTTTTGTGAAGACCCTAAAACCCTAATATCCACCTACAAACATGTCAAGCTCGTGTGCAGCTTGTGGAAAATGCATTAAAGATCATTATTACATGAAGTGCTCAGCTTGCAAGGAGGTCTACGATATAATATGCCTAAGTCTAGCGAAGGGTAGCTTTGATAAAATGTCTGACGCGCGCAAAAAAGACTGGACCTGCCCTACCTGCAACTGCTCTCGTCCTAAGGGAGACAACTCTGGTACACCGGTGCGTTCAGCACTGAACGAGACGCAATCAGCAGGAGGCGCTAGCGCTACCAACATAACCTTGACGCGAGGTAGCCACCATTGCAAGCCATCAGCTGAAACTGCAGCTCCGCAACACTGTAGTGATATTACGCAACTAGTGGCAGAACTCCGCCTGCTAAGGGACGAGGTCGGAGAGCTAAAAAAGCAGAACCTTGAAATAAAGGAGGAAATTTCACTAATCTCTAAAAATATTATCGATAAGGTGCAGGTGTTCTCCGAAAGGCTGGAAACTGCTGAAAAAGAAATTGCTGACCTGAAATAATTGGTAACAAGCCTCCAATCTCAATCTTCCAAGACCTCCCAAGACCAATATTACCTGAGGAATGAATTAGAAATCGCGGGTATTCCAGAGCAAGTAAATGAAAATCTCCAGCACATTGTGGGGCTCGCAGCAAATAAGATAGGCATCCAGCTAACCGAAGGCGACATAGACTCGGTACACCGCATTACTCCTAGGAACAAAGAAAAAAATGATGGATCACAGAGCACCCCATCTAGGCTCCCCGGTATCATCGTGCTTAGGTTGTTACGCCGCTGCAAGCGAGATGAACTCATCAAAGCTGCTAGATCTCGTAAAAATGTAACTACGTCTGGCATTTCGGATGGTAGTCCTTCAAAAATTTATTGGAACGAAAGATTAACTAAAGCAAATAGAGATATTTTTCGTGCGGCCAGGGAACGATGTAAGCAATTTAACTTTCGATACTGCTGGACCCGCAACGGCAATATCTTTGTTAGAAGATCTGATGGCAAAGAAGCTAAGCGTATTATGTCCTTGGCAGACCTGAACAGTATTGTTGGAACTCCTGCAAACTCAAGGGATTCGTAGATTAAGTCTTTCTTTTCTGTACTTTGTTTTTGTATTTCATATTTTCTCACAATTTGCGCTGATTCACATACCACAATTAGTCACACTACACATCCCAGCTACTCATCTACTCTTCATAATCATATTGTCTCTCCGTAATATAAGCTCAAAACACATACTGTGGCTTTTTCCTTTATCAATGTTTTCAGATGATCACCTCAAATCACATGTTCATGCTATATACAGCTTCCAATCTCAAACCTCTAAAAAATCTCTATGCCACATTCGTTCTCAAACAATATGTCGTAGATATTATAATTTTAAAAACTAATTTACAGTAATGGATCTATCGGATGAAATTGATCAATCGTTAACAATTACATGTGAAAGGTTAGAAGAAGGGCATAGATTGTTATCTAAAGATCATGATTTCTTATGCCTGACACTTAATATTAGAAGTATTAACCAGATTTTTGACTCCTTTTTAGTGACTCTTAAACGTTTAAATTTTCAATTAGATGTAATCATATTAACTGAATGTTTTCTTACTGAAGATACTATCGTTCCTCTGATCCCAGGATATGCGTCTTTTAGAACATCAAAATATATTAATAAAAACGGGGGTGTCGTCATCTATGTATCGGATAAATGGAACGTCTCATCTTGTGAACCAGACTGTGATGATTGCAATTGCTTACAAGTCACTCTGGATGATAGAATAGTCGTTCTAGGTATATATCGTTCGCCCTCGTTTAGATGCATTGACCGGTTTTTGACGTCACTTGATAACTTACTGCAAATCAACAGCACAAGGACTCTCATACTGGGCGGTGACATAAATATAAATACTCTGTCTATACCATTAGACGATAGCTGCGCAGAATACCTATGCATGCTTTCTACTCATAAGCTTCTGCCAGCTATTACTCTCCCGCAAGAGGTTCATTCTGTCTCGACCACCTGTTCACAAACTTACTTACCCACACTACAGGCATAGTAGCAAACTCAAATGTAACAGATCATGAATTATGTATACTGTCAACTTCACTCAAAATAAACAAGAGACCACAGCAGAGAACTCGAGTTAAAATTAATTATGATGGGATCTTAGAGGATCTCAATTCCGCTGACTGGACCTGTGTTATTACTAGTGGTAATGTTGAGCAGGCCACTGAAAATTTTTATCATATATTAAGAGCATCTGTTGACAAACATTCAAAATCAGTCCGCATTAGTCGTAGTAAGTTTAACATTCATCCCTGGATCACCCCAGGACTCATGAGGTGTCAAAGAAATCGCGACAAGCTACACATTATATTGAGAAAAGATCCCAATAATAAAATAGCAGAACTCACATGCAAAAGGTACAGAAATTTTCTTTTTAACAGATCATGAATCACCTCCAACGAAATTTGAAAATTGCTTATGAATCACAAATGCTCGAACTCAACAAGGGTAGTCCCAAGAAACTATGGTCTTCCATTAAAAAAATATGTCACATAGCTGACAAGAAAAGTGAAGCAAATGCCTTAAATTTCATTGAGGCAGACCCTGTAAGCTCATTTAATAAATGTAATGAATATTTTACACACGTTGGCTCAAATTTGGCTAATACAATACTCAAAAATCTTGCTACGACTGAAAAGAGCTTAGCAAAAAATTTCAAACCTACGCGATCAATTTGACTCATTATTTTTTACCCCCACCCACCCACAGGAAATTCACAGTTTGATATCGGATTTAAACATAGATAGTTCTCCTGGATCAGATCAAATATGTCCCCGATTAATTAAACATGTTGGAACTGCTATCCTCACCCCCCTTACGCATATTTATAACTTGAGCCTTTCAACAGGAGTCTTTCCCTCTAAATGGAAAACGGCGGCTATTACTCTCTTGCACAAGGACGGTTGCAAATATAGTCCTAACAATTATCGGCCTATATCGTTGTTATGTATTTTCTCCAAGCTACTTGAGAAAATTATAAATAAACGTCTGACTAGTTTTTTAGAATCACATAATGTCATCTCTAAGAAACAGTTTGGCTTTCAACGTAATAAGTCGACCGAGGATGCGACAATGCTTTTATGTGATATAATATCATCTGCTTTAGATCAAAAGAAATACTGTCTTGGGGTATTTTTAGATCTTGCCAAGGCTTTCGACACGGTTTCGATCCCAACCCTTCTTAGCAAACTAGAATCCCTCGGTGTAAGAGTTATACCTTTATCTTGGTTTCGTAGCTATCTATCCGATCGGCTACAATATATTAAGTCTATCGGTACCGTGAGCAACTCTCTGCCAATAAACTTTGGAGTTCCCCAAGGTAGTATTCTCGGTCCTACTCTGTTCTTGTTATACTTGAACGATCTTCTAGATCTGCAGTTAGGTGGAGCGGACATTGTCTGCTATGCAGATGATACCGCATTAATTTTCCGTGGTAACACTTGGAAGGAAGTCTTTGGCCATGCTGAAAAAGGTCTCGGTACAGCTTCTAAGTGGCTTAACTCAAATCTACTCACGCTTAATGTACATAAAACCAAATATTTCGCCTTTCATATAACTACCTCTTCAAAACCTCCTTTGTCCCTCTCGCTAAAAATTCACTCCTGTAAATCTAATTATTTGTCATGTTCTTGTCCTTCCTTGCAGCGCGTGGACAACGTTAAATATTTAGGCATACACATAGACGAAAACCTTTCATTCAGCCAGCATATCTCTTTAACTGCTTCTCGCGTACGCAAGTTGACTTTCACAATGAAAAACCTCAGACATTCGGCAAATCAGGAAGTTTTAAAGACCGTATACAAAGCTCTCTGTCAATCTACACTCATTTATGCAATAAAAGCCTGGGGCGGAGCAGCTAAATCAAAACTAGTACAGCTCGAGCGTGCACAAAGGTCTGTCCTTAAAGTTATGTTGAAAAGGCCTTTTCGATACTCAACCAACCTACTCTATAAAGAAAGCAAAGTCTTGCGTGTTAGACAAATTTATATCTTAAGAGCTGCCACCTTCCAGCACAAAATTATTATAAACTCCCCACAGTATAATTCCCTTCTTGACCGCAGAGTTTTCAAAATTCCAACTCCTCAAGTACGTACGACATTTGCACAACGCCACGCACCCTTCCTAATACCTTACCTGTATAACGAAGTCTGTAAAAAAGTTCCGGCCTTTATTAAGTCTACAGTTAGGCAATCAAAGAAAATTTTGGAGGATTGGCTGTTAGGTATAGACTACATAGAAACTGAACTCTTATTGCCATGAGCCACTCCCACACAACACTCACACATACACACACACACACATAACACTTACACACATAAACAACACACATACACAGCACACACTCACACACAGGTACTTTAACAAACATTATTATATACGTATTAGTTTAAGAATAAAAATAACTTAGATTTAGTGGTAGTAATATTGTATCCGAGCAAGTTGATTGGTATCTCAGTATCTGGTTTTTGCAACACAAGCTGTGCTTAGTGCAAAGGCCGCTGCAAACTGTTTTCTTATAAAAATCCTAGTCTTAAGTAAATTGTAACATAGAATCGGTATATCATGTGTAAATAAGTTTTGGCAATAAACAATATTATTATATTATTATTATTATTATCTTAAGTCAGAAAACTAAGTCAGCAACATCACGTCGGGTCCTTAACAGGACCAGGTGATGCCTTTTACATAGTTCTAAATAATTTTCTGAGTTATAATACATTTTTAATCTATAGCAAAGATATCGAACAAATTTCTTCTGAATATTTTCGATGCGATCTATGTATTCTTTGTACCTAGGATTCCAAACTTGAGAGGCATACTCCAAGTGAGGGCGCACATAGGTACAGTATAATGTTTTTATTGTTTTAATGTCCTTGAATGATGCCGCACATCTTAGAACAAAACAAAGCGCTTTGTAGGCTTTTGATACTATTTTATGTATGTGTGTGTCAAATAGTAATTTAAAGTAATGATAAATGCCTAAATCACGAACTGTTGTGAGGCGCTGTAATGGTTGTTACTTGAGCATATAACTCGTAGGTATTACGGTCAGTTTTTTTGAAAAGGTAACAACACAACACTTGGAGGGATTGAGATCCAGACCATTTAGAAAGCAATACTGCTCAAGACGCGAGATGTCAGCCTGGAGTATAGATGCATCAGATTGAGACGATATAGTTAAGAATATTTTCATGTCATCTGCGAAGCAAAGTAATTGAGATGAATGTAAGCAATTTTGAATATCGTTAACCATTATGTTGAAAAGGAGAGGGCCAAGCAACGATCCCTGGGGAACTCCACTAGGAATGTCTACCCAACTAGAAATATAATTTTTAACAACTACGGCCTTCGGTCAATATAGGAAGAGAACCATCTAAGAAGATTCCCTGCGACTCCCATGGATGCAAGCTTCTTCATAAGTATAGTATGGTCTATACGGTCAAAACATTTAGAGTAATCGGTGTAAATTACATCAACTTGCTTGCCAGTATCCATGGCCTGCGTTAAATAGTCATTGAAAATCACTAAGTTGGAGACTGTGGATCTTCCACATAGAAATCCATGTTGAAAGGAACCAAAAGAGGTCTTCAGAGCCGGAAATAATTGATTATATATTATACGCTCGAGAACTTTAGCTACTATACACAACTTTGAGATGGGTCTATAATTTGTAACATCAGTTTTAGGCCCATTTTTATGTACCGGGGTTATAAACGCAGATTTCCATATACCTGGGACTAATCCATCCCTAAATGACTTACTAAATAATAAGGTTATGGGAGTCGCAATCGAAGTAGCAGTAGATATAAAGAATTGAGCTGGCAAGTTGTCTGGTCCTGCTGATTTAGAAGTGTCAAGCTCCAGCAGAAGTTTTCTGACCACATCACATTGAATATTAATGTTAGAGATATGTGAAACTGAAACATCAATCGGCGAACTGGGATTAATATTAACGGGTTGGCTCGCCGGAGCTGGGGGTGTCTGAGCGAAGTTGGAAAGAAAATAAGATGAAAAAGTGTCACACATTTCACTACCTGTGTTTACTTGTAAATTGTTATACTTAAGACTGCACGGAAAGGTAGTTGAATTAGAATTGTTCCGTGATTTAATATAGGTCCAGAAGTATTTAGGGTTTTTAACGATAGACTTTTCGACGTTATTTATGTACGTTTGATGACATTCTCTTTCCAGGTGCTTCACTCTGTCACGAAGCAGTTGAAATGACACAAGATCTGTACGATTGCCGTAGATATTATATTATCGTAAAAATTTATTTTTTTCTCTAATCACTTTGACCAGTGGCTTAGAATACCAGGCAGGGTAAGCTTTATTGGTTACACATATGTAACTATAGTTCAATGTAGTGAGTGCGAATTCCAAAATGGAGCTTACATCGAAAACGCGCCGAGTTCCTATCCAAGCGCCATCTTGTGGCAATCAGCAAATTTTGTAACTGTTAGGGTATCTCCCTTAGATTTCGCTGTTCTCAATGAAGTTGTACATGCATTTCAACCCCCGACCTACGTAACGTCGTTATGAGGACGAGGGTAGAAAATATAGGGGTTGAACACGGAAGAATCCGGGAGTTTGAAGCTGACCTTGACGGAGGGGCACGCGGAGGCGTAGAGCAGGAACAGCAGGTTGACGGCGATGCCGAGCGCGATGCCCAGCTCCAGCCGCGTTAGAAGACACGCACCGAACGTCACCACGCCCGGGATTATGTCCACCTCTGGAACGCGACACGAACACGTTATAACGCCGCTACTAAATATAACGTAACTTAATTACAGAAACTTTGGGCTCACTGCTCATGTAAATATGTTCATGCAAATAAAAAGAAATTGGGAGTCAAAAAAAAAAAATCCAGTAATGAAACGAATCTACTGATCTGAAGCCATTGTCGCACACTGCATAGTTTCAAAATTCAGGATTTTTTTGTAAAAAAAAAAGGTACTCACTCTTAGTCTGCCAGATGGGTTTGAAGACGTGCAGCTCCATCATAAAGACGACGGCCGCGATGATGACGGCCGCCAGCGACGCCTTCGGGATGTAGTAGAAGTACGGCGTGAAGTACTGGAACGTGATATTATCTTGATTAATAATAGCAATTTCTTTTCCCCCTAGTAAAACTTATAAAAATACATAAATTATATGTCAATTTAGCATGGAGTAGACTATGTGCTAGCACTTGCGACGTCTATAATAACTCTTAAGACAAACTTTCATAATTTAAAACACCAACAAGTTCTAAGGTGTGTGGCTAAATGGCGTTTTGTTATGTGATTGTCCTTAGTTCTCTTGATTGACAAGAGATGTCACTTTATCATGGGTGGGTGCGGCCTCGTTGATAGTTCCCATAGCAGCGCTTGCCCTGCTGTTATACAGCGGCGCCTATAGTTCGTTCAGAGTTATTTTACCTCGGAGTTTTTACGAAAGTGATCATAGCGTCTTTGGCATAAAGGTCTTGTTAGAGGTAAAATAACTCTGAACTAACTGTAGGCGCCGCTGTATAGCAGCAGGGCAAGCGGTGCTGGGGGAAAGAGGGTACCGCTGCACAGCAGGCACACGGTGTGTGTACCGCCCCTGCTAAGCACGACGATACGATGTTTCATCGCCCGCGCCCTGTGTGTACCTGTAGCGCCAGCAGCACGAACGCGCTGCTGTACAGCCCGCCGGCGGGGAGGCGACTCCCGAGGCGTGGTTGACGGCGACGCGTGACAGCGCGCCGGACACGGGCATGGACTGCACGCACGACGACACGATGTTGCATCGCCCGCGCCCTGTGTGTACCTGTAGCGCCAGCAGCACGAGCGCGCCGCTGTACAGCCCGCCGGCGGGGGAGGCGACGCCCGAGGCGTGGTTGACGGCGCCGCGTGACAGCGCACCGGACACGGGCATGGACTGCACGCACGACGACACGATGTTGCACACGCCCAGCGCCACCATCTCCTGCGTCGCGTCCACCGCCGCGCCCTCCGCTAGAACAAAATATACATTAATTGTTTGATGAGATGCGAATAAATGGCGCTAGCGCTAGTTATATCGCGCTTTCGATACACGTATCAATGTAGGCACATAATATTATATGCCGTGTTTTCCTTTCAACGATTTCAAATTACATCGACGCTAAAGAACTTCATAAATAATGTTTTTTTAATATTTTAACCTTTCAAAACCCAAACTATGCCAAAATTTGACAAAATAAATAAATACTAAAAGTACAATATTATACAATGTAGTAGTAAATGGCCTATTCTCCACACCTACCACTCAATGTAAACAACATTTCGTCACACTTGCACAAATTACATACGGTACCCTAAAGGAGATCGCTGACGCTGCGGCACGTGTCTGGTCAACGTCCCGGCTTCGAGGAATCATTCTGCTGTTCCAGAAATTTACCGCATTTTGCAATTTTAAATAATTATATTATTTCATTCATTCTATTTCTTCATCTAGCATCGATCACGGATATAATTTTGTAATTTAATTATAAGTGAATTAATAAAGTTTTAAGATAATTTTTGGTTTTTTTGGGAGTCCGGGCTGCCGAAATCGTTATTGGTGCAGTCGGTAGGATAATTTCGGGGCTACGGCGATTGCAAAAAGGAAGATTTCTGGGGTCTAGATTCGACACCGCGCGCAGTCGTTCTAGCTGTCGCTCTCAAGCGTTCACCGAAACATCGAACATCACTAGGAAGTAGCCGAGGCGCACTCAAACTTCAGTACAGCTCAAAGAAAACCAGGGAAGTCGACGAGTTATGTGAGTACATTGATTTACTTTTCCATCAGTGTTGCTTTCTCCTCGTCACAATTTTCCGTCCTATGAAAAATAGTCCTGCCTCCTCCAGTCTTAAAATTCGTAGGGATAGTTTAGTAGACTCGATTCGTCAATTAAGTGAAGGCTCGAATTGCCCTTCAGTAGATTTAAATAATTCATATTTAATACATTTAAATAATTTTCCTGAGAGCTCGAATTTCCCTCAAAGCTTAGAATTTAGTTTGAATTAAAATTTTAGCAACTTAGATTATAAAATGGATCCTGATACAGTATATACGGCCCTCCGCCCAGTTCTTGAATTTGACGGGAACCCACATATTCTTCCTAGATTTATTAGAATTTGTGATCAGATAGTAATTCAATGTGTGAAAGACGAGACAGGCTACGAATTATCGAACTTATGCGTAATTAATGGCATCTTAAATAAAATTACTGGTCCAGCAGCTCGTACAATAAATTCAAACGGCATTCCTGAAAATTAGATAGGGATTAGGAATACTTTGATTAACAATTTTTCTGACCAAAGGGACGAGACCGCTCTTTACAATGACTTAGCATTAGCGACACAATGTAATGAGACACCGCAAGAATTTTATGACAAATGCCAAAACCTTTTTAGCACTATAATGTCTTATGTATCGTTGCATGGGACACTAGAGACAACCGTGGAAGCTAAAAGAATTTTATATCGTAAATTAACTTTACAAGCATTTGTAAGAGGTTTAAAAGATCCTCTCGGGTCCCGTATAAGGTGTATGAGACCTGAAACTATTGAGAAGGCTTTGGAATTTGTCCAAGATGAACTTAATGTCATGTATTTGCAGCAGCAGAATAATTTAGCAACAGATCAGAGAAAATCATCATCATCATCAACACCATACATCTCACACCAACAATTTACTTTTTGTTTTGTAGCATTTTAAGTTTTGGAGTAGTTATTTTTTTTTAGTACTTACCTACTTTTATGGTACAATTGATTTTGTTATCATAACTAGTTTTCAATTCGTCTTTTTTAATATTGTAATGTGAACCTTATGTTTTTACCAATAAATTATATCCTGTCTTATCTTATTTAGTATTTACACTCGAAAAAAGAATTACCATATGTTAAAATTAATAATCCACCTTTGAAGCTTCTCATTAATACAGGAGCAAATCAATCATTCATAAGCCCTGAAGTAGTAGATAAATATTTCAGTAATATTCCAAAAATGTACGATCTCTTTTAAGTAACTAATTCTAGAATAACAAGCATTCATGAACATTCAATATCAATTCCTAGTTTTTCCGAATTTAATGATACTAAAAATATAAAACTATTCATCTATAAATTTCATAATCACTTTGATGGTTTAATAGTATTAGATTTGTTAGAAAACTGTAGAATTGATCTTAAAGACAATATATTAATTACTGAAAATGCTAAAATTCCGTTATTATGTTATCAATGTAGAAGGCGTAATACAGATCAAATAATACCAGCAAAATCCTCTCGTTTAGTTAGCATACCGCTTCATTATGACGATGGTGACGTATTTATACCGGAACAATTTATATCTAATTGCATTATTCATGAATGTATTACAACTGTGACTGACCAGACTGGTATAGTAGAAGTTGAAAATATGACAGACGAAGACACTGTAATTTCATCTGAGAGACCTATACAACTTGATTTATTTAACTTTGAAAGTTCTTATACTGAACCCGACTCTGACAGACTAACACAGGTTTTGAATAAACTTAGAACTGACCATTTAAATAATGAAGAACGAGCAAATTTAGAAACTCTTTGTAAGCGTTACGCTGACATATTTTATATTGAAGGCGAACCATTAACTTTCACTAACAAAATTAAACATAGCATTAGGACTCATGACGAGAACCCCGTTTACTCCAAAAGTTACCGATATCCTTTTGTACACCGTCAGGAAGTTAGAGAACAAATTTCTAAAATGCTCGATCAGGGTATTATACGACCTTCTGACTCTGCTTGGAGTTCACCCATTGACCTTGCATCTGGCTTTTATCAAGTCGAGATGAATCCCGAAGACATACCTAAGACCGCATTTAACGTAGAACATGGTCATTTTAAATTTCTACGTATGCCGATGGGGCTAAAGAACTCACCATCGACATTTCAACGTGTAATGGATAACATCCTTAAAGGTTTACAAAATGAGATATGTCTAGTATATCTTGATTACATCTAGTATATCTTGATTGGTTTTTAGTACATCTTTGCAAGAGCACATTATTAATTTAGAAAACGTATTTAGCAGATTAAGAGAGTCCAATTTCAAGATCCAGATGGACAAATCTAAATTTTTAAAACTTGAAACCGCTTACCTAGGTCATATAATCAGTAATGAAGGTATTAAGCCGAACCCTGATAAAATTAGAGCCATAGAAAATTACCCTTTACCTAAAACGACTAAAGAAATTAAACAATTTTTAGGACTATTAGGTTATTATAGGAAGTTCATACCTGATTTTGCTCGACTGACGAAACCAATGACTAAGTGTATTAAAAAGACTAACAAAATAACTTTACATTCTGAATATATTAAATGTTTTGAGAAATGCAAAACCTTACTAACTAACGATCCTATTTTACAATATCCCGACTTCGATAAAGAGTTCATCCTAACAACAGATGCCTCCAACGTAGCTTAAGGCGCAGTACTCTCACAAGGTACAGTAGGCTCCGACATACCGATCTGCTATGCTTCTAGAACATTAAGTGACAGTGAATTAAATTACAGTACAATCGAAAAAGAACTTTTGGCAATAGTATGGGCAACTAAGTATATTAGACCCTATTTGTTTGTAGAAAATTCAAAATTATAACTGACCATAAACCACTTCAGTGGATTATGAACCTGAAAGAACCGAACTCGAGACTGACACGATGGCGACTGAAACTGAGTGAATTTGACCATACACTAATATATAAAAAAGGAAAGTATAACACCAATGCTGACACTTTATCCAGTGTGCAGATTAATAATGAGGAAATATAATCACTTCTTAAAGAATGTGGTATAGATGTTTCAATAAGACCTGAGCCATCAGGATCTACTACTGTAACAGCACATACATCCGCTGAAAATCCCATCCTTGAGATACCCATTACAGATGAACCCCTAAATAAATTCCATAGACAGGTTTGTCTGACTATAGTAGGTGACATGAAAAAAAGACCAACTGTCACTAAACCTTTTGATACCCACACACGCACACACACAAGTTTCAGAATCTTCATTAGAACAGGACGTTACAAATGCAGTAAAAGAATACGTAAATCCTAAAATAAAGACAGCCATTAAAATAACCCCACTGTTCCACTCTTTCACACTCCATTGTTCCTAATAAATTCCAGCAGACCTTTATACCTATACATCCTTTCATAGCAACCAATGGGAAATTTTTCATGTACTTGCAAACCGAATGTCCGAAGATTGGCGAATACCTTCTCTGTGAAGAAAGCGCGAATCATTACCAGCCACGAGAACAAGCAGATTGCATCCAGAGTATCGTTATCCATCAATCTTTAGACAAGTCATGCAGCCTCACCTGAAGTCTCCATCACTAGTCAAGCTATGGAACAACTGGACGATAGACACTATACTATCGTCTTTCCAAAGCCTACGAAAGTCAAACTCCAATGCGAACGGCGGGAATATGTATCCCTATCTGGCAGCTACTTAGTAACAATTCCCCATGAATGTTCTCTACGAACAGACACCTTTAAGATAACCGATAGTGAAGATGAAGTCAAGGGACAGCCGCTGAAGATCACCGAGATACGAAGTAACTTCACTGAAGCTGAAAATAACGAGATCCCACATATCACTCTAAATTCCTTGAATCTTGATAGCCTGCATCACCTGGAAAATATTCTACTACAGAACCCGGTTAATCTTGCCCATTTTGATTCTTCACTGTACCATACAACGTTGCCTCTCTATGCACTTGTATCTGGTATAGTTATAACTTTCCTCGTCTTTTCTCTTCGACGATACCTGCGGATGAAACCTGATACGCCAGAAGAAGAACCAAGAAGCAACCCTATATATGCTGTTCCTGATGACTCTGAAAACCATGGAAGCAACATTTTCCCTCAAGGTGCTCAAATAGTTGCTGCTCTGAGGGTGGAGGAATTACATACGGTACCCTAAAGGAGATCGCTGACGCTGCGGCACGTGTCTGGTCAACGTCCCGGCTTCGAGGAATCATTCTGCTGTTCCAGCAATTTACCGCATTTTGCAATTTTAAATAATAATATTATTTCATTCATTCTATTCTGATCTTGCATCGATCACGGATATAATTTTGTAATTTAATTATAAGTTAATTAATAAAGTTTTAAGATAATTTTTGTTTTTTTTTTGGGAGTCCGGGCTGCCGAAATCGTTATTCACATGTCGCGACACAGCCGCATTGTTGTGTATTCGTTACGCTTCTCTCATTCACGAATTATGAAATCGAGACAAAACTAAGAGACCGCTACCATTTATATGAAATTGTTTATGAAATTTAAAAACTCGTGCTTCTACACGCGTTACATTAGACAGCAGGCTCCACACTATCGCCGTGAAGCTCCGGGATCAGGCGTGAACTTCAGGATAACGTTCACGAGGTTCTCACGCGTTCAACAGGCGCGGGTCAGACTGTTTTCGTGTCTATTTCATTCACATGGCGGCTGTATTTTTACCCGACCACGGCGAAGCCAAAAGGAAGGTAATGATTTTGGCAGTCTATGTGTGTATGTATGTTTTTACCGCCGTTGCGCCCAAACTACTGGTCCTATTTTAAAAAAGGTGCCTAGTAGGCCGGGTAATATAGGCTATATAATTTACGTAGTCGGGTAGTTATTTAAATCTTTTATATAAGCGATTGTGTATTTTGTCTGAATAATCTGCGTGACAAAAATCGCAATCCGTGAGTGCTTGAGCTCTTGGAATTACTGATACATTACAACAACTCCGCATGGGCTATTTCATGCTTAATACTCTTTCAGTACTCGGAGAAACTATCAGCGGACGGCAAGTCCACTCTGTGAACTCACCGAAGACCTTGGCGAGGGCGATGTTCTCGAGTATGGACAGCAGGGGGACGACGACGATGGCGGACCCCAGCGTGGACACCATCTCCGTGAAGCTGTATGTGTGGTTGCCCACCGTGGCCGAGAACGGCGGCGGCGACAGCGGCGGCAGGCCCGGCTTCACCTCGCCTGGAACAGGGGAAAGTAGCTCATACACTATATCTATCTCAGACAGCTAATATACAATAGACATTGCGTATCGTTCCGTTTCGGTGTGAATTGACCACGGAGCAAATATAGAGATACCTAGATCTGCTCCATGGAGTCGACTGGTAGCCTATATCATCTAGTCTCCAGATGGCGCTGTGCTCACCGGTCAACACGAAGGGCTGCAGCTGCTTGGTGTCGAAGTAGTAGGCGAGCGCGGCGCAGGCCAGCACCACGATGATGTTGCGCGTCGTAGACAGGAACCACAGCGCCTGCGCCAGCGCGCCGCGACCGCCACTTTCCCCCTCCCCCGTGCCCACCGAGCCCACGCGGATGTCCTTAACCTTCTGCAAACAGCACATTAGTACTGCAGTTGAGGGATCAACTGGTGGTGATGGCAGGCGCGGGGGTTCAAATGATTTGTCTTTACCCCCCACCCCCCCCCCCCCCTCCCGATTGACTACGTTGCACCGAAAACCATGTATATATAATAGTGGCTGACTGAAATATGTAACTTCTATAGCGCGATCCAGGACGGCGCCGATTGGTCCACCACAAGTTCTGTAGGGCGCGACGGAGAGCTTGGACTCTCGGTGCTGAGGAAGCTGGAGTACTGACCCTGAGCAACAGCAGTAGCACGATGCAGCAGACGCCGAGCACGGCGTCCCACAGCCGCGTCTCGCCGATGTGCTCGTACAGCCCCGCCCACACCTGCAACGTGGGTGAAAATACAGGACTTACGTTTGGGACCAGAGAGGTTTATCATTGTACTACTTAAATGCTATTGACAGCTACACTGTTCGTTAGAGGCTTCAAAGTTCAAGTACGTTAGAGAATCGACGCGCTTAACACGCGCGTAGCGTTTCTCGTCGAAATTCGACGTTTCTGGACAAGGCCTAAGATGCTAGTTTTAAATACATCGTAACTATTTGTATTTGAACTGTTCAGGAAATCGACACGGTTCGGTTTAAAAAAAAAATTAGTCTCATCAAGTTTCAAAACATAATGCAGAACAAATAAAGGGTTTATGGTTTCCCATAGGCCTTGGACATGGACAATTAATTAAAAAACAACGAGAAGTTGAAAGGTTCAGGTGGCTGAAGCTGAACTCTGAAGGCCAGGAGAGTGCCGGCGTCACTCGTTATTATAATTTGATCTGTGGCAATTGATTTTCCACGGTTTTTGTTGTTCGATAGCCGCACGCGCACCTAGCACGAGACTTCACAGTTCCGACTAACTTCGATGTACCTACTGCTGTGAGCCACTTCAGAGGATGTGAGGTTTTTGATTCGATTCTGATTCGTTTTAGGTATATACGCACAGGCGCGGCGTGCATATAAGCCAGCTTTCTTAAATTATGTCGTCTTAAGTAATTTTATTTAGTGTATTATTTTTCGAAATTTTTAATTATTTAAAATTAAAATAAATTATTTTATTTTATGTATTAGTATTATATAGTAGGTTATTAATACGAATCTTTAATTTAGGTACCATTTAGTGGAATTTTGTTATTTTTTGACTTATTTTTTAATAATTATGTTAAGTACGTAATATTTTCTATTAAGTAATTGTATTATTAGTATGTAATGTTTTATGTTTAGTTCTAGTTTTTGTCACTTCTGACTCTGAGTTGCACTGCTTTAACTTTTTATTTCCATACGCCAAGGGTTGCTTTGCCGAAATAATGTCAGCTAGAAAATTTGCACTTCAGACCTGTCCGCCCAACGGTTTCTATTTTGTAAATCTGTAACAATATATTGAACGGAAGTACTTACCGCACTAGTGGTAAAAAATCGCACGGAAAAAAACTGTGATTTGATACAAAATACGTGATGTGGAATTCGTAAAAGCTGATCTTACTCCGCGGTTTTTATTCGCGCGGAGTAAAAATAAAAAGCGCTGTGCGAAAAGAGCCTTATCCTGAAGGATGTCAACTAGGAATGCACAAACTAAAATTAATTTGCGGCGTTTTGCTTGGCAGTTCGCTTCGCTTTAGCTACGTAATTGTCACCTGGAGGAACTTGCCGCCGGGGAAACTGAGGCCGAGGATGTTCTTGACTTGCGACGTGGCGATGATGATGGCGGCCGCCGACGTGAAGCCCACCGACACCGGCCCGCTAATGAAGTCGATCAGGAAACCTGGAAGCATGAATATTACCCATAAGTATAAGTGTAACGTAAAATTAAAAGTATTTATGAAGCGCTCGATATTGTCAAGCAGTAAGCGAGCTGATGATGATGAGCTATGAACATAACACAATTAAGTCACCTTTTAAACAAAAAAAAACTATAGATCAAAATTCGTTCATCTGTTAGGCTACGATTCGACAGACGGATATACACATACACAAACAAGTCAAACTTGTAACACAAGGGGTGTTTACGTGGGAGTTAAATGTAGATCCACGGATACGGAACTTCCTCATTTAACCAGCGGGCCGCGGTGTAATATTATGAAAACAAAATTAAAAAACAAAAGTAAAAACTTAGTAACTTAAAAAGTAAAGTTAAAATGCCCAAACTGACATACAGGTCAAGATGCTGTCCACTATGGAGTTTTCCTGACCTTCTCTCAGATTTAGATCTTACTTTGAAAGACACACTGGTCAATGTTCTGAATTGCCATATCTCCGACACCTCATGGTGGTGGACCGCCAAGGACACCATGGACTGTCCTGCTACAGCAGGGCCGGTCGCCGGTCCCGCCATGCCTCAATAAATGACGTCATTTGCAGGACTCTTGCCACTATCAACGTGCCGGCCACACTCGAGCCGAACGGTATCGCACGTGACTACGGCAAGAGACCTGATGGTATGACCCTCATTCCGTGGAGCCGTGGAAGGGCGCTGGTGTGGGACGCTACCTGCGTGGATACGCTGGCGGTGTCACACGTGACGGCCACTGTAAGGGTAGCGGGGGCGGCAGCCGCACACGCCGAGACCCACAAAAGGCGAAAATTTGAATCCATCGGTGATCGGTGGTTACATTTTCTGCCTTCTGGCGTCGAAACTATGGGTGCCCGAGTGCCAAGCTCCTTTTTAAAGATTTGGCCAAAAAATTGGTCGACAAAACTAATGACCCTAAGGCTGGAGCTTACCTCGGCTAAGGAATCTGTTTGGCCATACAGTGAGGCAATCGTGCCAGCCACTTAAGTACTCTACCCGCAACTTCCGACCTAGATTCAGTTTTTTATCTATAGCCTTTTTTATTTATTTAGACAATACGTTACATATAATTAGGATAATAATTTAGATATTTTAAATAGTTCTTAAATCTTTTTTTTCTGAAATAATAAATAAATTTCTATTTTAGCCTTTCAATATTTCTAACCCCCGACGCAAAAAGGGGTGTTATTAGTTTGACGTGTCTGGTCTGTCTGTCTGTGTGTCTGTCCCTGGCATCGTAGCTCCTTAACGAAAGGTCCGATTAGAAGAGTTTTTTGTTTGTTTGAAAGCTGACGTCATCGAGATAGATCTTAGCCATGGTCCAAGAAAATATGCTCAGCCATTTGAAGGTCATTAGCTCTTTTCTAGTTAGTGAAAAGTTGCAAGCAACTTCTACTGGTCTGATCGGTTCAATATTTCGTGTCCAGGATACGAACACTTTAACAATATTCCCTACATTTGGCGACGATAAGCTGATGCTGCAGCATCACCTGGAATCCGTAGGATACCCAACTCCTCACAATGTTACAACAGAGGTAACGTGTTTGAGCTCATTTTAGCTTCCTCAATGCATAGGATATCGATAAATAGTGATCGTTTGCCCGTGATGATGCAGCATCTACTCACAACATCTCTTCACTAACATCGAGCAGACGTCTCATGTTTGACTTCGGGCTCATTGAAAAGGCTCCAATGAATAGGATGTATATTGTATATGTATATGTATATATATGGTGATCGACTGTGCACCTAATGCTGCAGCCTGCAGCATGATAATAACTTAGCTTATTACATTAAAAAGGTTATGTAAATTTTATAAGTGGTCGTAAAAATATATACGTATCTATAGTAGTCGTATCCATAGACAGCCTCCGTGGTCTAGCGGTTTAGAGCTTGGCTCTCGACTCGGAGGTCGTGGGTTCGATTCCCGCATTGGAACAACAAAAAATCTTGTTTCCAAGTTTGGTTAGGACAATGCAGGCTGATCACCTGATTGTCTGACAAGAAAGATGATCCATGCGTCGAATGGGCATGTAAAAAGTCGGACCTGCGCCTGATATCTCACCAGTCGTGTATGTTATTCGTCCCACTGGGTTACGAGAGTAAAGGAAGAGAGAGTGCTCTTGTGTACTGCTCACACACTTGGGCACTATAAAATAACTCCTGCGTAGCTGGCCTGGTTTCAATTAAACCGGCCACCGTCACTGAAATCCGTGTGGGGAGCTATTATCTATAGTCCAAGGAACCTTCCACTTATAGTCAATTACACCAATATTGAACCTTTGAAATGGAAATTATTTAGAAAATAAGATTTATTTCATAATTTTTTGTGCATTTTTTTTTGGAAGTTGGTTTATATATTTATTTAAATATTTATTTTAGCCTCTAAATATTTTAATAAAGGATCTACCTATCTTCGTTATTATTACGACGCTATTAAATGGAACATCTTCACGATTTTTCAAGATGTTTCTTTTAGCTATTACTAGCTGTGTGCAGGTGTGTGCAGGCGTGTGCAGGTGTGTGCTGGTGTATGCAGGTGTATGCAGGTGTGTGCAGGTGTGTGCAGGTGTGTGCAGGTGTGTGCAGGTGTGTGCAGGTGTTTGCAGGTGTTTGTAGGTGTGTGCAGATAAATATAACAACACACAATAGGATATTTTCCAAGTTTTTGAAAAATATGTCTAATTGTTCATTATAACATAATGTAGTCGATATACACGTACGACGTGAAAATATAACACTTTATTGTTATTTTAGCACAACACACAAAACATAACAGTGTTCACAATACGAAATTTCACATAAAACCCTAAATCACAAGAGTCTCGGTTAAAACTTCTTACAAGATCCAACATGTCTCCCGTTGTCTCAATTTTTTAGCAGCCGCGCTCTCATTGGTTGAGCGCGAACCACACACTTACGGTCGCGTTTATTTTACTAAAATTTACCGCCGCGAAGCGTTCGGATGCGTTCTCTGTTACATCCTCCCCCTTTTGATCTAGCGGTAATCAACGCGCCGATCAAGGCGCGTTGTTTACCGCTAGATCAATCTTCAAGAAAAAATCTTCCTAGGCCTACCACGTCTAGGAGCTACGGGATCAGGACATTCACCCTCGCGAGCGTGGTAACGTTGAAGATCGGAACGATGATATTTACCTATAGTCTCATCCGGTTTATCCGGGAAAGCCAAAATGTAAGACGTAGGACTAACCTTTTTAGAAATTACGTAGGGTCCATCCCTTCTAGGTAAGAATTTCTTAGTTATACCTTTAGAAGCGTTGCTAAGAGAGTGCGACTTAAGCAATACGAGATCACCAGAGAATCTTCACTGCTGCGCGTAGCATCTATATAAGCCTTGCGATGATCTTTCTGTTGCTCAATAGTCTCCTTAGCTTGCTTCAAGGTACTAGCAACCCTTAGTAGATATGGCGTTACCTGCGGTACGTAGTTCTCCGCTTCGATGATGGATCGGAGATCGGTACGAGCATTTATAGGAGAGCGAAGCTCTCTTCCAAAAGTGAGATATGCAGGCGTCTGCTGAGTGGCTTGCGTAATGGATGTATTCATTGCGAACCGGACGAAAGGCAATGCATTAGGCCACTGTTGATGATGTCCTTCGACCAATATTGCCAATTGCGTCTTCAGATCGTGGTTCTTTCGCTCGACCGGATTGGCCTCGGGGTGATATAACGGCACAAGTGACTGTTTAACGCCGAGAACATACATCGCCTGCTGCATGACATCAGTCACAAACTGGACACCATTGTCTGATATCACCCGGCGCGGTACGCCATAACATAACGCCATACGCAAAAACACCTGCTCAATCAATACTTTAGCACAGCTTTCCGCAGTAGCCTCAACAAGAGCTAACATTTCCACGAGCTTAGTAGTAGTATCTTCTACGATAAACACCCAACGCTCTCCTCTACGCCCTTTCAGTAACGGTCCGAATAAGTCCATAGCAAGGACTTCAAAACGCTGTGCAGATATGGGAGTCTGCAAGAGGCCAGCTGACTTCGTGTTCGCCGGTTTATAACGCTGGCACTCGACGCACGACTTAAAATACTCAGTAACATACCTTCTCATTCCAGGGAAATAATACCTCTGGGTAATACGATGGAGAGTTCTCTCTACACCACTGTGACCAGCAGTTGCAGCATCGTGACACTCAACCATAATTTCTTTTCGCAGGTTTGCAGGTAGTTGCGGCTCTTCAGACTCGACGTCTTCGACATAGCGGTACAAGACGCCCTGAGAAAGATGGTAACATCTCTCAGTCCATCGACTACTATTAACTTCGTCCTTGCCTTCCAGGTCCAACAAGATCTTAAACACCTCCGCATCAGCTAACTGCGATTCACGTAAGTAAGCAGCTTCCCATCGCGGGGTGTTCACTATCACCGTGCAAGCCTCGCAGACAGCTTGAACATCATCGTCACATGCAGGCCGACTCAAAGTGTCGGCTACGACATTACATTTTCCTGGTATATACTCGACAATTAAATCAAAAGCCTGGAGCTTCATTGCCCACCTGACCAACCTACCAGTTGGAGACTTCAGCGTTAACAACCACTTCAGTGGTTGATGACCGCTGGCAACACGAACTTCAAACGAAATGATGTCCATCAACATATCCTCGGAAATTTTCTAAAGCCTCGGCTAGTGCCTCCCTCTCTGTAATCGAGTAATTCCGCTCAGCTGAGGTAAGCGACCGGCTGGCATACTCTATTGGTCGTTCCCCCTGTGGCGTGGCACCCTGGACTAGTACAGCTCCTAGAGCGTAAGGACTGGCGTCTGTCCTGAGGATAAATGGTTCATCATAGTTAGGTTGCTGAAGTATAGTAATCGAGACAAGTCGCGATTTAAGTTCCTCGAAATACTTTTGTTCCGTCTCCCCCCACTGCCAGCGTCGATTCTTCTTCGATAGATCTGTTAACAAACGGGCTACCTCTGAGAAGTGCGGG
The DNA here is from genome assembly GCA_037179445.1 of Phengaris alcon alcon. NCBI lineage: Eukaryota > Metazoa > Arthropoda > Insecta > Lepidoptera > Lycaenidae > Phengaris > Phengaris alcon. Next base: position 552,242 of record JAYRCH010000154.1, on the reverse strand, counting down.
ATGAACTTCCGGAACCATGAGCGGGTCTGCAGGAACGATTTAAGATGTTTGACGGAAGTAGAAGCTTTCATTTCCACCACTGCGCTGACCTTGTCAGGATCAGGAGCCACTCCTTGAGGTGAAATGATATGTCCAAGATACTTGACACTCTCTCGTGTCACACACATTACAAAACACACTTACCACGATTGGCACGGATTTTAAACTCACGTAAGCGCTCAAATACTGCTTGAAGATCCTGCAGATGCTGCTCAAAGGATCCTGATAGTATAACCAGATCATCGATGTACCCTAGCAAGGTCACATGCTTGACAGAGGCTCCTGATCGAAATCTATCCATTAACCTCTGGAAAGTCGCAGGGGCGTTGCGTAGCCCGAACGGCATACGCTTGAAACGATGAATTGGATGATGAGGTCGGCTCCCCCTGCTCTCGAAATATATCTTCATACTGCTGCAGTAGCGCCACCAGGTCGTCGTTCTGTGGTGGAGACAACATAACACCCTCGTCCGACCTTAAAACATCTGTAGCGGCGCAACTCACATAGTTACGCGAGCTTTCGCATTGCAAAGGGTAAATGTCCTGAGGCCGATGAGCGCTATACCACGTGTCGTGCGCTAAATCTAAGACTAACCGCGCCTTTCGTAAAAAATCTATACCTAGGAGCGTTTCATTATTATTCGCGTCCGGGAAGATAACGAAAGAGATATTTACCGCTAAATCCTTTAATTTTAACTCAACGACGGTAAATCACGAACCACGCCGTCAGCAAGCTTAACAGAGATTGTACAGTCGCGAAACGGATGATTAAGTAACCCATACAAAGTATAACCAGCTATACTACGCTTCGCGGCGGTATCTATCAAGCCCGTTCCACGGAACCCTAAAATCTCAATATCTAAAATAGGCCGAGTAGTGACCCGGGCATCGGCAGAATTAACAATAACACAGTCTTCCAAAGAATAACAATTCGTATCAACAGACTCGGCATTATCATTGGCATCAAGAGAATAAATATTTACATCGACATAAAAGGTCCTTAAACCAGCATCAAAAGTATTAAATTGAGTATTAAAACACTTTACATTGGCATCAAAATAATAATAATTACTTAGCAAAGTTGTTATGCTACGGTACCCTAAGGATATCGCAGCACTTCAACCACGTCATGCGGCAGCGGCACGAGGCGCAGCGTCAGCAGTTCCTCAGTTTTCATTTATTTTTCATTATTAGAAACGTACTTTATGTTCAATCGTTGAATGTAATAGTCTAAAATAGTCTAAATTAGTATTTTTTTATATTGTAATAATTAAATAATAAATTTATAATAAAATTTCGACTTTTTTTTGGAAGTCCGATTGCTGCACAACATTTTTGGCGCAGTCGTACGAATAATTCGGAGTAGCCCTCGTATAGGAAATCGCAATCCTGAGCGTGCGATCGCTACTTGACTTCCAAAAGTCTTCACCGAATTCTGAAGAACCTTCGTGCAGCAGCAGACTGTATCCAGCCATCGATACCCCAGAGAAGAGCCGAAATGCATATGTGAGTACTTTTAGAATCACTCTGAATTTGCTCATTTCTTTTATCCTATAAGTTTCATAATTTTATATCCAAGATTTTCCACCCGCGACAATCGAGGACTTCTAGAATTAGTAGTAAATTTAAATTGTTAGACACGGTTCGAGAAATTAGTGACGAAAATTTAGATTTAAATATGGCTACAATGGACGATATTTTTAAAGCCTTAAGATTAGTCCCCGATTTTGACGGAAACTCTAATGTTCTTACAAGATTTATTAAATTGTGTGATCAGCTCGTTCAAAAATTTGTAACGCCGGATAATAATTTAATTAATTTAGCTTTAATAAATGGAATATTAAATAAAATTACTGGGCCTGCCGCTAGGTTAATAAATTCTAACAGCATACCCGATAGTTGGTTAGGCATTAGGACAGCTTTAGTGAATCATTTTTCAGACCAACGTGATGAAACCTCTTTATATAATGACCTTGCACTTCTGACACAAGGGTCTTCTACCTCTCAAGAATATTACGATAAATGCCAGAATATTTTTAGTACATTAATGAATAATGACTTATATTAGTTTGCATGAGACCATTCCGACTACCATCGAAGCGAAACGTGATTTATATAAGAAATTAACTTTGCAAGCTTTCCTACGTGGTTTAAAAGATCCCCTAGGATCCAGGATACGCTGTATGCGCCCTGAGACCATCGAAAAAGCCCTTGAATTTGTTGACGATGAAATGAATATAATTTATATGCAGGATAGAAATGACTCACATACTGACAGACGTAATAACCATCCTAAAATTAATAATAACTTTAATTTGCCCGGACCATCGCGTTCTTTTCACCCACCCGTAACTATAGGCCAAACGCAGTTTTGGCAGCAGCTACCACAAAATATGTGGCAACCTAAACCTATGTTTAACTCAAATCAAAATCAAGGACCATCGCGTACTCAACAAATTTTCCGTGCATTACCACCTAATTATAATCCACAGTGTAATGTCTTTAGAATTCCTAATAGAAATAATTTTCCACAGAATAATCATAGTAATCATAATTTTAATAATTATAATAATAATAATTCGAATAAGCCCGTTCCTATGAGTGGAGTTAGTCACTTTACTACTAGGCCAGTACCCCCGAGAGGACATGACTGGACTAAACATGGAAATCCACTCCCATCAAATTATTTTAAATCCCGACAACTTAATTTAAATGAGTGCTATGACCAGACTTACTGTGAACCGTACATGTACTATGACTCTAATGAATACTATACAGAACCCGTTGATTATCCCTATGAATGTTACTATCACCAACCCGCGTTACCAATGACTGATGACAATGCTTATGAAAATTCTGACAATTTCTGAAAAATCTGAAAAAACAAAATTTTCGGAAAACTCCTAAGTCAGACAAACCACGATAGAAATTAACTTACAGACTCAAAGACAGTTACTGTACATTCAAATTAAAAATCCTCCAATTAAACTTTTAATAGATACTGGAGCCAATCAATCGTTTATAAGTCCTAACACAGTTAGTAGATATTTTCCTAATTTTCCCTGTAATTATGAGCCATTTGAAGTAACCAATGTACATGCTACAACCCGTAACGATTATTCTATTACCATACCATGCTTTTCAGAATTTAATGATAGTAACGAAATAACGTTATTCATTTAAAAATTCCATGATTATTTCGACGGATTAATCGGACTTGATTTATTAGATAAATGGGAAGCTAAAATTGATTTAAAAAATAGAAATTTAATTACCACCCTTGCTACTAATCCAATTTTAATGTATGACTCTAAAAGTTGTAATTTGTATGAAGATATAATTCCCGCTCAAAATTCTAGAATAATTAGAGTACCTATAAATATTCATGATGGAGATGCTATAGTTAACTAAGAAATTGTGTGTCATTGCAAAATAGGAGATTGTATAACTAGTGTTAAAAATAATAGAGGATATATAGAAGTATTTAATGATAGCCCAAATGATATAATATTTTCTTTGAACCAACCTATTAGCGCAGAATCGTATAATATAGAATGCAATAATTATAATACTTTAAGCAATAGAGCAAAAGCAGTTTTATCACGACTACGTACATCTCATCTTAATACCGAAGAAATTAAAAATATAGAAATCTTGTTTGCCCGTTACGCAGATGTATTCTATCTTGAAGGTGAACCCCTTACATTTACTAATAAAATTAAACACAAAATTAGAACCACTGATGAATCCCCTGTACATGCTACAAACTATCGTTATCCATACATTCACAGAGAAGAAGTTCGAAATCAAATTAATAAAATGTTAGATCAGAATATAATAAGACCTTCAGACTCTGCATGGAGCTCTCCTATATGGATAGTACCAAAGAAGGCTGATGCATCTGGAAAAACAAAATGGCGTCTCGTAGTTGATTTCAGGAAACTAAATGAAAAAACTATCGATGACAAATATCCAATACCAAATATTACAGATGTTCTAGATAAATTAGGCCGATGTCAATATTTTACTACATTAGATTTAGCAAGCGGATTTTATCAGGTAGAAATGGATGAAGCAGATGATCACAAAACAGCATTTAACGTAGAAAACGGTCATTATGAATTTTTAAGAATGCCAATTGGACTTAAGAATTCTCCAGCTACTTTTCAAAGAGTAATGGACAACGTTCTTAAGGGCCTTCAAAATGAAATAGTTTACCTTGACGATATAATAGTTTTCAGTACTTCCCTTCAGGAACATATTATGGTAAACCTTGAAAAGGTATTTCAGAGATTAAGAGAGTCAAACTTTAAAATACAAATGGATAAATCGGATTTTTTAAAATTAGAGACAGAATTTTTAGGACACGTTATTAGTAGAGAAGGAGTTAAACCCAATCCCAACAAAATTAAAGCTATTGAAAATTACCCCATACCAAAAACCCCTACAGAAATTAAACGTTTTCTCGGATTGTTAGGATATTATAGAAAATTTATTCCAGATTTTGCCAGAATTACTAAGCCCATGACCCAATGTTTAAAGAAAGATAGTAAAATAGCTTTAGACGAAAATTATATAAAATGTTTTAATCATTGTAAAACCCTTTTGTTAAATGACCCCGTGCTACAATATCCAGACTTTTCAAAAGAATTTATTTTAACGACAGATGCATCTAATGTAGCAATAGGAGCAGTGTTATCCCAAGGTGTTATAGGTTCAGATAAACCCATTGCGTATGCATCCAGAACTTTAAATTCAAGTGAAATTAATAACAGTACCATAGAAAAGGAATTATTAGCAATAGTGTGGGCAACGAAGTATTTCAGACCGTATTTATTTAGCCGTAAATTTATAATTATCACTGATCACAAACCTTTGCAATGGATAATGAATTTAAAAGAGCCTAACTCTCGCTTAACGAGATGGCGCTTAAAGCTTAGCGAATATGATTTAAAAATAGTTTATAAGCAAGGAAAAGCTAACACTAATGCAGACGCTTTGTCACGCATTGAAATAAATGTTCATGAAGATCCAGGTTTAGAATTAGAATCTATTATAGCTCAAATGTCCCACGATAGTCGTACTGCAACAGCACCTGAAATAGCAGAATTATTAGATGATTCCAGAACACTTACCGCTCATACTTCTGAAGAGAATCCGATTTTAGAAATTCCAATTACAGATGAACCTTTGAATAAATTTAAAAGAGAAATAATTTTTAGCTTAGTTGGCGATATTAAAAGAAAATCCATTTTAACAAAACCTTTCGATACGCATACTAAAATTTCTGTTCAATTATCCGAGTCAAACTTAGAAGAAGACGTAGTTAACGCCATAAAAGAATATGTCAGCCCTAATATTAAAACAGCTTTACTTTTTAATCCTCCTACAGCAATGTATACGGTAATCCCTATCTTACAGAGAATGTTTAAAAGTTCCGCTATGAATTTGGTAGCTGCAAAGAAATAATTAGAAAACTTTAAGGAATATTTAAAACAACAGGAAATAATTAATAAGTACCATGACGGTAAAACAAACCATCGTGGTATAAACGAATGTTATCTCGCTCTTTCTAATAAGTATTATTGGCCCCATATGAGAGAACAAATTACAAAATTTCTCAATGAATGAATAGATTGCGGACAAGCGAAGTATGATAGAAACCCCATAAAACAGAAGTTCAAAGTAGTTCCACCAGCAAGTAGACCATTTGAATTAGTTCATTTAGATTTATTTACCGCTCAAAGTGAAAAGTTCCTCACCATAGTAGATTCCTTTTCAAAGTATGCTCAAGCTTATTATCTTAAAGATGGTACAGCCATTAGTGTAATTCAGGCCTTACTTCAATATAGTACCCACCATGGATTACCCATAACAATTATAACAGATAACGGACCCGAATTTTCTAATCAATTATTTAGTGAATTTATTAGGTTACACAAGATTCAACATCATAAAGTTGCACCAAATACTCCGAATAAAAATGGAATAGTTGAAAGATTTCATTCAACTATATTAAAACATTTACGTATACTTAGATTAGAGAAAGAACATGATTCTGTAGTTCTTTTCATGCCATATGCACTTTTAGGCTATATAACAGTTCTATCCATAGCTTTACAAAATGCAAACCAATAGATTTAATAACAGGACATTTTGATCCTAGAGATCCTTTTAACGTAGACCATACGTCACATCTCTTACAGCAATACATGATAGATCATAAAGAACGTTTAAAAGTAGCTTATTCTTTGATACAGGAAATGACCACTGAAACACGTAGAGAAATAATGGACAATAGAAATAAGAATAGAGAACCTGAAAAAGAATACCTTCCTGAACAACCAGTATTTGTTAAAAATCCTTTAGCATCCAGACAAAAATTAGCATCCAGATATACCCATGATAAAGTAATGGTTAATCTCCCAATCCATATTCAATCCAATCCATTTATACAAAAAAGAAAAAATTACCTATTGCAAAATCCCGCCTCAAAAGAGTGCCTAAAAGCGCACAATTGTTACTGACAGGACAATACTGACAATACTGACGACTCTACATCTAAGCCGAACCCAAGAAATTCAACTTGAGACACTTGACGACGGACCAGGACTCTTACCTTTCAAACTTGGACAGACCAGAATTATTCACCAGTATCATTCCTTTTTGCAGCATATAAACCTAGAAGACATAGATTCTAAAATTAATATTGTATGTTCCCAGTTGCAAGATTTTCGCCCTCAGCTTAATAATAAAACCCTATCTTTATACGAACCACACTTAGAATATCTCTCAGGCAAATTAAGTAAAATTTCAGAAATATTGCAAACGTTTAAAATTTCGCGTGTTAAAAGAGGTTTGATCAATGGATTAGGATCTATTATAAAAAGTATATCAGGTAATCTTGACTATACTGATGCAATTAAATATGAAAATGCTTTTAAAACTTTAAAAGAAAACAAATTTAAATTAGAATCAGAATATAATAATCACATAAGTTTAACTAGATAATGGTTACAGCATCACTCTAAACTATTAAATACTATTGTTGAAAATCAAGATAAAATTAATAAAACTCTTAGTCTTATTATGCAAAGCGATATTAATAGAGAAACTGAGTTAATAAAATATGCTCATTTATCTCAATATCTCTTAATTTTAGGTGATAATATAGATAGTGTAACAATCGAGTTAGTTAATTTAGGAAATATGTTAAATTTGAGTTGTGCATCGAGCACAGCTCATTCAATTATTAATATAGCTATGGTAAGAAGTATGATTTCTAAAATAAGAATTTTATATTCAAATGATTTTATTCTAGATATAGAATTAAGAGAATATTTAAGAGTTATGAAATTTGGTCATTATTATTTAGATAATCAGATAGTTATAGAATATAATGTGCCGATTGTCCTTCCTAAGCCTTATGACCTTTTCAAACTATCTGCAGTTCCTAACCGAAATCATCAAATCCTTATACCCATATCACCTTATATTATAGAAATTCAGGAACGAGATTCTAGGTACATAGAAACTGAACGCTTAGAAACTAATTCGGAATATTATATCTGCGAAGAAAATTCAGCACATACCTTCAATAATCACGACGAATGTATCCACACTCTTATAACGAACAACAGCTCTTGCCATCCTGTAAGCTTACCTCTATATCCCAAGAAGCTGAAGAATTTGAGCAACTCGATCAAAAGCAATATATTCTAAGTTTTCCAAAGTCAACTAAAATTCAAACATCCTGTGGAAAATTGCAGTATAAAACTCTTAATGGAAGTTATCTCGCTATTGTACCTCAAGTCTGTTTTATTAAAACTCCAGAATTCACTATTTCAAATACAAATCATATTATAAAAGGACAACCTCTCAGAATCTCAGACATCGTACCTGTAAAAGAAAATCAACCCTCAAAACATATTTTAAATTTGAAATCCATAAATTTAGAAAAACTCCATAAGATCAATTCAGAAATTATGGCGCAACCACAAATTGATTTAAGAAGCTATCAAGACTCACATATCTATCATACTACTATTCCCGTCTATTTGATACTAATTATCATTATCACTATCGGCATGACTATGTTCCTGTACCAGCATTATACTAAGTTTCAGCCATCAATGGAGCAGAGAAACATCCCAACTCCAAGAGAAGTAAGGGTTGATTCATCCAACATCCCAGCAACGATTTTGGGATAATAGTTGCAGATCTTCGGGGGGAGGTGTTATGCTACGGTACCCTAAGGAGATCGCCGATGCAGCACTTCGACCACGTCACGCGGCAGCGGCACGAGGCGCAGCGTCAGCAGTTCCTCAGTTTTCATTTATTTTTAATTGTGTTAGAAATGTACTTTATGTTCAATCGTTGAATGTAATAGTCGTCATTAGAATTAGTACTTTTTTATATTGTAATAATTAAATAGTAAATTTATAATAAAATTTCGACTTTTTTTTGGAAGTCCGATTGCTGCACAACATTTTTAAGTACTGCCACTCTCCATTGATATTTGTTTACTCGAACTATCAATGTAAACAGAGGTACCTAAATGTGAAATATCACCACTATCCTGTAATGTAATATCATGTTTACACATTGATAACATTTTGTCAGAATGTAAACAATTACAATCAGTATGGCCATTCCTATAAGTGTTTTGTTCAAGTTCAAGGCGATGACCTTGACTTACTAACATGTTTATTTTTACCCGACTACGGCGAAGCCAAAAGGAAGGGTAATGATTTTGGCAGTCTATGTATGTATGTATGTTTGTTCCCTCGTAGCGTCTAAGCTACTGGTCCGATTTAATAAATGAGGTGTCAATAGATTCGTAATGACGCCGCGGGTAACATAGGCTATATAATTTTTTTCAAAATTATGTATTTCGAAAATTAAACCTCAGATTCTTACATCAAAAAAAATTTAATTGAGATAATTATCACATGTTTGGTATCAAAAGAAAGGTCTTGGCAAGCACACTACAAATATTTACATAATTTGTATATATATTATATTATATCATATTGTTTAACTCAAAATATACGTTTAAAATACAATTTTTACAATATTTGTCCAATTTTCTAACATTACGTATAATAAGACTATAAATATATAATTTTTATATAATGTTCCTTCATAACATTATATTTAATTTTATAAATATAATTTTTTACAGGCAATACATAACAAAAAAAAAATAACACCTATATTGTCAAGCAGTGAACAAGCTGATGATGATAAATTATAGATAAGACCACTCTTAATTATGTCAGCTTTCAAACAAACAAAAATAAATCAAAATCGGTTAATTGGTTCATCCGATTTTAATAAGAAAATGAAGATGAAATCAATTACTAGCACTTTTATTACTCACTCGTTCGATAGATGTCACTATACGAGTCTTAAATTTTCCTGAATCTGCGGTATCGTTGTGTTTAGAAGTTTATGATATATTCCACTACAATTGTTGTATAAGATCAAAATACGATTAAAAGTGAATTAGTGATATAATTGCATTGGTGAAATGAATGAATGTTAAATGATCTCTATTGCGATTATTGAATATAAATTACAAATAGTTATATTTTATAAATCGTTCTTCGAGTTCGAATCAAGTCGTTATTTACTTTGTATGCTATGGTTAGTTCATTTTAATTTCAGTTTTGCAGTTACTTTATTACCTATAAATATTTATGTAAAAAAAATTGCCCTCTTGTGGATAATTTGTAAAAAAAAATAGTTAGATTGGGAAACGGAAAAATATTAAATAAAAAAATTTGTTTAAAAAACTATAACCCGAATACGTAAAAAAGGGGTCTAAAAAGGCCGAAACAAGAAAATAATTCAAATAGAAATCCAGAAATGCATAGTTACAAAAATGGTTAAGGTAGAGCCGTGGTCGCACCTACTGTTCGGAACAGTCGATGTCAAAACGCAGCCGTCTGTAACTATCTTGGGGTATGCATATGTACATGACGATATACGCAGTTTCAGTTTATACCTAGACGTCACGCATCTCGGTGTGAACTGACGCTTATATGACGCCATTAGTGTGTGCGACCACGGCTCTGCCTTGACCATTTTTGTAACTATGCATTTCTGGATTTCTATTTGAATTATTTTCTTGTTTCGGCCTTTTTAGACCCCTTTTTTTACGTAGTCGGGTTATAGTTTTTTTAACTTATTAGATACATTTTTGTTATGATTACGATAGCTGGAAGAATAAAGTCGCACGCGTAAAACTGATTATCTTTAGAGTTTTTGCTGCAATTTCCACAATTCGCACGTATTACATCCCGAGCACCACAACCGTAACAAAATACAGATTTTTCGGTTTTAGCACTATTATCACTTTTGTTTATCAACTTTGGACAATCAGACCTTACGTGTCCAGTCTTTTTACAATAAACACAGAAAAGTTTACCTGGTTTCGACGATACCACCTGACTAGTAGACGCATGAGGGGACCGCGGGTGAGCCGCAGCCGCTGTCACCTGAACTCCGGGCGCGGTGGCGACGTTAGCGGCGCGCAACTGCTGTGGCGGGGCCGTAGCGGCGCGCGATCGCGCGGTGGCCGTTGACCCCGTCGTAGTTACACTCCGGCCAGCTGCTGCGGCCTGCGGCGGCTTCGGCGTCAGCGACGTTGACTCCACTAGCGACTCCTCAATCACCCTGGCCTTCTCGACCAGCTGATCAACGTTCGATACTGCGTCAGGTTAAATACGTTTTCGTATTCGTCGATCCATCAACCCGTATATGATGTCCACTTTGACTCGATCCTCCAGCTCATACGGCAGCTTCGATAAGGTCGCCCTCAAACGCGCGATAAACACGTCGCCTCGTTCCGACCCTTGTTCGGACGCGAAAACATCGCGAAACAGTTTATAAGCGGGTCACGGCTTGTCGTACATGGTTCTGAGGCGATGTAGGGCATCCTCCCAAGACTTGACGTCACTTTTGACTCCCTGATAGAAGACAGCGGCATCCCCAGTCAGCTGCATAGGCAGCCCTCATAGAGCGTGTTCGTGACTTACGCTAGAGCACTCCTTGAAGACTAGCACCGCATCCAGGAACGCTTCCAAAGATTCGGGATTGTCGGAGACCCCGTCAAATCGTAGATTTGACAAAATTGCCGCCCTGCGACATCACTGGATTGACTACCGAGAATGGAACCGGTGACTCTGTGCTACTGTGAGCATGATGATCAGGCGCTCGAAAAGACTGCACGGCGATGCACTCCAAGAGTTTTATGTTTGATTCCGCCTGTGCTTTGGCGAAGGTTTCAAGGAATCGAAACAGACGATCGTCCCCCGGGGACGAAGCTCGGGCATCACTGTCGGCATGCGTGTCCTGACGCGTTTCGTCATCGATCTCACGATCGCGTTCACTCGCAGTCGCTTTGCGTGTATGCAGCATAGTGTAAAAGGAACTGTAGTAGGTACGCAAAAAGTACTTTACACAGTTTACACTAAGTTCACACGACACTAAGCGCGACGAAAGTTTTGTGGTAAGGCCAGAAGTTGGAGCGCCATTTGTAGTCGATATACACGTAAATATAAAAGTCCGACGTGAGTATATGTTAGATACGTTTCCGGATCCGTATAACATTTGGCGGAAATGTCTCTGGCAGCCAAGGTTTTTATAAAATTATAAATTGATTTTATAGTAGTTATAATTGTAATTATTGATACTGGATAAGCTTATGAATTAATTTATAATTATTTTCGCAAAGATTTATAAATATTACATTTTGTATTACTGAACTTCCGGTTAGTGATTGTTATTATGATTTATTGGTGTAAATAAAAGTAATCTAACAGATAAAGTAAATCATTCGATAATTGTTTGTAATAGTCATAAATTTATTTGGATTATAATTTTGTAATTTAAATATTTTTATATAATTTCCGGTGCCGCCATCTCTACACTTCCGATGCAACGTAAGAATAGAGATGGCGGCTGCTATAAAAGATGATGCCTGTCAATTTTGTGGCAATTGCCGACTGAGCATCGAAGAGTGAAGTACTCGTGGATAAAAGTGTACTGGCAATCGAATAAAAGTTGTACCAGAAGATATTATAGTGTTTGTTTTTCTTTGGCCAACTCTTATAGTTCAGAAGTGGGATAGATCAGGATACACAAAATTTCCTGCACGTCCACACGAAAAGGAGCTAAAATTAAGCGTAAGTACTGCAAATAATTTTTCATAGTAATTTTTAAGATTTAATTTTTACACAAAAGTGGCATTACAATTGAGAAGATAATAAAATGAATTGAAGGAAATCTTAAATGAATTTCTAAAGAGATTGGAATTTTATATAATTCACTTTATCCTTTATTGCATTGCATAGATATTTTCTTTTTCCCTTGTTATTATCATTCTTTTAAAACTAATTTAATTCTACTATACCTAATTTTATATTTTATTATAATTATTTATTTAGTTTTATTTTTACTTTTTATTTTATGTTGGCAAATATAATATAGGGAGTATATTTTCATTTTAATATTTTATTGATTGCTTACACTACAGTAATTATGTTGGTTTAGTTAAACAATTAAACATTATTTGATGAATATATACATTATCCATAAGAATTATAAAATTTAGAACAATAATTTTAACGTTAACTAAAGATTTATTTAATGTATATATTATAAGAAGTGTGTTTTAAATAGATATTAAGCTTTTTATAAATTTGTTTAAGCTCCGAAACATGGAAAATGGAAATACCCGAGGTCAAGGGTTTACTGGAAATGATGCCCGAGGTCAAGGGCCCACCGACAATGATACCCGAGGTCAAGGGTTTACTGAAGGTGATGCCCGAGGTCAAGGGCCCATCGAAAATGATGCCCGAGGTCAAGGGCTAGTTACTGCTAACAATCAAAGTGAAGGATATAGTGATCATGATCGTGCCCGAGGTCGAGGGCTAGATCGTCATAGGGCCCAAGGTCAAGGGTCGAGCACTGATGAATCCCAAGCTCGTCAAGGAGTCTATATACATGAATATCGCAGCCAAGGTGAAGGCGGCGTGCGCCAAATGGACAATATAATTCCGGAACCTACTACATCTCGCAACAAAGGTAGCCGGGAGCGAAAGAGGCGACGACGAGAGCAGCGATCATCGTCTGAAGATTCTGGTGACAACAGGAGATTAAAGCATGGTAGAAATAGTCGATCAAGTAGGCAAAATAGAGGTAAGCGTAGATATTATTTTACCGAACTATCATCGAGCGAGTCCCATATAGCTCCGTCTAAAACAAAGCGTTCTGTTAATTCAAAAAAAAGGTCTACAGACGACATACTCGATAAATTTTTGACAATAATTAAAGATCTGAAAAGTTCGGAAAAACCTAAAATGTCCTATAATAATAATGTTGTACCCGAGTTTGATCCCATGGCAAAAGAACAAACTGTATTAACCTGGATAACTAAAGTAGAAGAATGTTCAGAAATATATGGTTGGGATGAGAAAGAAACTATACATTATTCTCTTCAAAAATTATGTGGAGTTGCTAAGTCATGGTATCAATCTCTGCCAACATTGTTATATAGTTGGACTGAATGGAAGCAAAAACTTTTAGAATCTTTTCCGTCTCGGGAAGATTATGCCGAACTTCTCACTGATATGTTAGCTAAAAGAGTTAGGTATGGAGAGTCTTTGGAGAACTATTACTATACTAAAATTAATCTTCTTAATCGATGCAAGCTGAGTGGTAAACAGGCAGTCGACTGTTTGCTACATGGCGTAGACGATCGCGCTGTAAAAGTAGGCGCACAAGCGGCACAATTTGTAGAACCTGAACAGATTTTAAAGTATTTCAGATCGGTAAAAGTAGGTGGCACACGAGAAAATTATGATAATTATAGGAAGAATAGGGTGGACAGAAATGTTAACTCCGTAAATAACAAATCGGTAAATTCCAGGCCAGGAAGTAATAACTTTACAATAAAATGTTTTAACTGCAATCAAAACGGACATCCCAGTTTTAAGTGCGATAAACCACTAACTAAATGTACGAATTGTGATAGAATAGGCCATCAAGCTTCTAATTGTTACAGAAACAATACTAGCGGGATCTCTAATACTGTCACTACCGAAAAAAATGAGAAATTAGTTTCAGAACTTTGTGCCTCTGATAGTCTTAATGATAAGTACATAATGGATGTATTAGTAAACGGGACCCGATTACAATGTCACTTAGATTTGGGTAGTCAATGTTCATTGATAAGGGAAAGCAACGCGAAATCCTTAAACTCAAATTTAATAACTGATGTTGAACTGCCCACGCTTAGGGGTATAGGAGCAAATCTTACGCGCCCTTTAGGTATGATTGTTGCAAAAGTACAGTTACAAAATATCATAGAAAATGTAAATATGTATGTAGTAGAGGATTATGTGCTTAGACATCCAGTTTTAATAGGACATTCGTTTACCGAAAAACCAGATATAGTAATAACTAAAACACCTTTTGAAGTAATATTGAAACGCGTATCGGATAATCCAAAAGTACACTTAATATCTCGTGACGATGTTCTGATATCAAAAAATGAATTACGTGCCGTACCTGTTTTGTGCCAAAAGCTCGAGAACGGTTCTATTTATATTGACGGGTCTATTAGAGGAAATAGGCGTCAAGAATATTACTTTATGCCGGGACAGTATGAAATTTTGAATAACAATTGCGCTTTATTAGTTCATAATATCTCAAATGACAGCATAACTATAAAGAAAAATGTTTTACTTACGAGAGCTACACATTTGCAAACACCAACTCTAAATACGTGTCAGGTAACTATTAGTACAACCGAATCCGATAATAACGAAATAAATTGTTGTCCGGACCTAAGACGTGAACATCGTCACGCACTTCAAAATCTCTTATCGGAATATAAAAGCTGTTTCTCGAGTGGTCTTAGTGATTTAGGATTTACAAATTGTACAGAAATGAAGATCGAATTAACTGGTTAGGGACATGGTAAAAGAAATGCTAGATAACAATATAGTTCGGGAATCGTCTTCACCGTACGCAAGTCCAATTGTTCTTGTTAAAAAGAAAACTGGTGAAAAACGATTATGCGTGGATTATCGTGCTTTAAATAGAAAAACAAAAAAGGTACATTATCCTTTGCCTCGTATTGAAGACCAGTTGGACTTGCTAGCGGGTAATAATATGTTCACTTCGCTTGACTTAGCTTCGGGTTACTACCAGATACAAATAGAAGAAAACTCGCGGCATAAAACGGCATTCGTAACGCCGGACGGCCAATTTGAATATAATCGTATGCCTTTCGGCCTAGTGAATGCACCGTCTGTTTTCCAAAGAACAATAAACAAAATTCTTGCGGAGGCTAAAATTAAATATGCTTTGGTATATATGGATGACGTATTAATCCCATCGAAGGACTTTCAGGAAGGGTTGGTCAGATTAAAAGAAGTATTTGAATTGTTAAAAAGTGGTGGACTGACGCTTAAAATGAGTAAATGTTATTTTTTCTTAAATAAAATAGTTTCTTGGGTTTGAAGTTAGCGCTAAAGGTATAAAGCCTGGATTGAGGAAAACAGAGGCTGTGTCGAAATTTCCAACGCCAAAAAACCAACATGAGTTACGCCAATTTTTAGGTTTGTCAGGTTTTTTTAGACGGTTTATTCAAAATTACGCGATAATAGCTGCCCCGCTGACAGATCTGTTAAAAAAGGATCACGACTGGGTTTGGGATGCTTCGAAAGAAAAATCTTTTCGGCAAATCCGTAAATTACTCTCAGAGCGACCGTTGCTTTCTTTATATGATCCGCAAGCCGAAACGCATTTACATACGGATGCTAGCAAACACGGTTTAGCCGGTATTCTACTACAGCGTAATGAGAAAGGCGTAATGCAACCGGTTTCTTATTTCAGCCGCAAAACAACAGCAGACGAACAAAAATATCATTCTTTTGAACTTGAAACATTAGCCATAATTGCTTCCCTGAATCGATTTCGAATTTATCTTTTAGGTATTCCCTTTACTATACAGACAGACTGTAACGCCGTCCGATCAACCCTTCTTAAAAGAGACTTAATTCCGCGAATCGCTAGATGGTGGATTCTATTACAAGAATTCGATTGTACAATCGAGTATAGACCGGGATCACGGATGTCCCATGTAGACGCGCTAAGTCGCAATCCTGTAGGATTGGCTTTGAATGAAAATCACGTGTGTCATGATTTTATTTTATTGTTGTAAATTTATTTGTTTTATTTGGCAACACCGCTCCGATCCCGCCACGTTCACCCGTTGGTTTCGGTGGTGGGGATATGAACGGTGGAGTGGAGATAGGCAGTCGGAGTGAACTATTCGAGCAGAGGCGCTAGAGCCGAACGGACTGGTGTTCATATATATTAATTGTTACCCAGTAGAGACATTAGCATACTGTTGTATATAGTATTCAGTATTAAGGTGAACAATAAATATACTACTAAAGTTCAAGATTGAAGTTTCATTAAACTTCAGAAGTGGGATAAAAACACCCGAGGTATGTACGATCACACTATACTTAATTAGTTTTTATTTGAAGTAGTAATTATGAAATAATATTATTTACTCATTAAATTTTACATTTATTCGGTATAAGAAAAATACTTTATGAACGAAAAATACACACACCACACTATACATTGCACGTGGTCAAGGCTACTCTTCGACAGTGCACATCACTCACACAATACAATGCACGTGGTCGAGGCTACTCTTCGACAGTGCACACCACACACACAATACATTGCACGTGGTCGAGGCTACTCTTCGACAGTGCACACCACACACACAATACATTGCACGTGGTCGAGGCTACTCTTCGACAGTGCACACCACACACGCGACAATTGCGCGTGGTCGAGGCAACTCTTCGACAGTGCACATCACTCACACAATACATTGCGCGTGGTCGAGGCTACTCTTCGACAGTGCACACCACACACACAATACATTGCACGTGGTCGAGGCTACTCTTCGATAGTGCACACCACACACACAATACATTGCACGTGGTCGAGGCTATTCTTCGACAGTGCACACCACACACGCGACAATTGCGCGTGGTCGAGGCTACACTTCGACAGTGCAAATCATGACACTGCTCAGACGTACCTTTTACCATGATTTGTAATACTAAAACTAATGATATAATAATATTGATATGAAAAGCCTACTGGACTTCGTCGAATTAAAATGATTCCGTTATATACTCCGTTGCATTAGGATCTGACAGGCATGTAGATAAGGCGGTCTAACAGTATGTTTCCATGACCGTCGTGCAGTATTACGTCTTACTGTTGAATGTTATTTGTCATATCATATTGTGAATTTCAATAAAACTGGAATTGTATATTAACACTATATAACAGATCGAGGATTTCAATTTGTACAGGACTTGGACACATTTTGATAGTGTCATCCATAGCATAAATTATGTTATTCTTGATTACATGTTTTGAGGATCCTGATGGGACGGAGTGTAGTTTCTGAATAAAGTTTTCTAGAAAATTATAGCAAGTATGTACTTAATTCATGTCATACATAAATTCGTTATGAAGTTACTAAATTAGTATAGATAAATTGGAATAAGTTTGCTAATGAAATAAATAAATTACATGTTATCATTTGAAGTTAATCATGGTTGATACCCGTTTACATGTTGAATTACAAAACCAATAAAGTATAATAAATAAATTGAAATAGATAATTAAGCTTTTAATGAAAAATTTTAAATAAGTAAAAGGGTTAGGGTAGTATTTACTGGATTATTATTTGAGTGAACTAGGTTTGTTCGCTGGATTATTTAAGTGAACTAGGTTTGTTCACTGGGCTATTTTGAGTGAACTAGGTTTGTTCACTGGGCTATTTTGAGTGAACTAGGTTTGTTCACTGGGCTATTTTGAGTGAACTAGGTTTGTTCCCTGGATTATTTCTTGAGTGAACTAGGTTTGTTCCCTGGATTATTTCTTGAGTGAACTAGGTTTGTTCACTGGATTATTTCTTGAGTGAACTAGGTTTGTTCTCTGGATTATTTTTTGAGTGAACTAGGTTTGTTCTCTGGATTATTTTTTGAGTGAACTGGGTTTGTTCACTGGATTATTTCTTGAGTGAACTAGGTTTGTTCACTGGATTATTTCTTGAGTGAACTAGGTTTGTTCACTGGATTATTTCTTGAGTGAACTAGGTTTGTTCACTGGATTATTTCTTGAGTGAACTAGGTTTGTTCACTGGATTATTTCTTGAGTGAACTAGGTTTGTTCACTGTGCTATTATTTTGAGTGAACTAGGTTTGTTCACTGGATTTTTTTACTTGATTTGACTGGGTTTGCTCACTGAATTAATACTTGAGTGGACTAGTTGTTCATAACTAGTCCACTAGTTTTACTCAATGAACTTTAACTTGATTGAATTAAGGTTTATTATATTTTTACAGCACGTTTAAAATTTTATTCCTACTAGACTACGTCAGTTCAATAATCCTCGAGTTAATTAATTGTTACATTACTTCGTAACAACTAATGAATTATTATTAATTTTTCTTTAGAATTTTGAAATTGGTTATGCTTGGCTCACCGTTATTATATCATTAATTTTGTACATGGAAATCACTTGTATGGCCATCTACTCGTATGCTTTTAAAATTTTCAGTAATGCCGCAGGAATTAAGTGAAGGAGGAACCCCTCCAACAACACCGCCAAAAATTAGACGCAGAAGGAAGAGGCGTCGTTCGACGTCTTCATCTTCATCTGAGAAGGAAGACCGGTCATCTAGGTCACGCAGAAAATCAGGCAGACTTACGACAAATGATGTGCTAAAACTTTTAGCAAACTTTAAAGGCGAGCAAGGTACTGGATTAAACTTTAATAATCTCAATAATGTAATCTCTGAATTCAACCCATCGAACAGAGCTCAGACAATTGAAATTTGGCTTAAGAAAGTTAACGAATGTGCCAGAATCTATGGGTGGAACGAAGCCCAAATTGTTCACTTCTCATTACAAAAGTTAACTGGCCTAGCAAAAAAATGGTTAGTCTCTGCCAACTGTAGTATATTCGTGGAGTGAATGGCAGGCGAAGCTTCAAAGAGCGTTCCCTAGTGAGGAAAACTATGGACATATTCTGGAGGAGATGTTGAACCGAACGTGATGAGTCTGCGAGAGTATTTTTATGACAAACTTAGTTTACTTAATAGGTGCGAAATAACTGGCAAAAAGGCGGTAGATTGTATAGTGCATGGTTTAAGTGAAGGCTCAATCAAAAGTGGTGCTCAGACTCTCGACTGCCAGGAACCTGAAGGACTTTTACATTTCCTTTGCTCCCAGCGGTCGCATCCACAACAATCCAATCATCTTAAAAGTCGGGATAACGGAAAATTTATGCATAGGAATGGTACGAATTCGTTGAATAGTGGTGTAGTTGGAAACAGTAACGTAACATACTACAATTGCCGTTCGAAGGGTCACCCCTATTATAAATGTCCAAATCAGATTGTAAAATGCAAGCGTTGCTTTAGGATTGGTCACGATAACGACTGTAAGCTTACTCCATTACAGCGCTCATTTTCACAGAACCAAAATGATTTTTTCTCTGAAAAGAAGACATTAAAAATTAAATAAATATTATAAAAATATATAATAAAAATATTTCTGATAAATGTAACAATAAATTTCTAAAACGATCATTAATTAACGATAGAGAATATGAAGTATTTATAGATTTTGGTAGCGAGTGCAGTCTTATGCGTCAAGCTGAAGCCGAATGTTTACATTTATCTAAAACTTATGACGGTATCCCTGTAGTAAAAGGTTTTGGTAATTTTTGTATTCGACCGTTATACAAATCGTACGTTACAATTAAAATTGATGAAGTTGACGCCTCTATAGAGGTGCTCATAATTGCTGATGAGTTTATGCCGACCTCACTAATAGTAGGCCAAAATTTTACTGAACTTCCTTTCGTAACAGTTCTAAAGGATAGTAGCCAATTAAATTTTTATAAGAGTCCCGTCTTGTGATGCCTTTGATTCAGAAATTAGTTTTGCGCCAATTAGATTAATTGTTACTGAAACTACTCAAGTTACACATACAAATATTTTATCTGTTCATGCTGAAAACTCTAAATATTCTGGCGATATTTTTGTACAGGGTTACCATGCGTTAGGAGCCGGATGTGAATTTAGCCTGCTTCAGGGCGCTTACAAACTTACCAACGGCGAAGGTGTTTTAATTGTAACCAATCTAACACCTGGGGTTGTCACTTTAGGCGCTAACATGTTAATAGCACGAGCATTGCCTTTTATAGAAAGCGAAATGCGGCACGTCAATAAAATCGTTAGTGATGACACTTTTAAAATGGAACCCTTGAAGAAAAGTGATATTGTGTTAGGTGAAAACTTGAGAATAGAAGACATCGATATATTATACTCCTTGTTACAGAGCTATAGGGATTGTTTTGCTACTAATTTAAGCGAGATTGGTTGCGTCAAAAATATAGAAATGAACATAGAACTTTTGGATAATAAACCTATTATATATCGTCCATATCGGCTTACACATTCAGAACGAGAACAAGTTAGGGAAACTATCGATGAACTTTTAAAAGGCGACATTATTCAGGAGTCTACTTCAAACTATTCTAGTCCTATACTGATGGTAAAGAAGAAAACTGGCGAATTTAGGCCGTGTAGATTTTAGAGCCCTTAATAACAAAACCTGTAAGGATCGTTTTCCTCTTCCGGTGATCGATGATCAAGTTACTAATTTAAGTGGTAACTCTTTCTTTACAACTTTAGACCTAGCGTCCGGCTACTACCAGGTTCTGCTAGCTAAAATCAGTCAACACCTTACCGGATTCGTGACTCCCGATGGGCATTACGAATTTAAGCGTATGCCTTTTGGGTTGGAAAATGGCCCCTGCCGTTTTCCAACGGATGATTAACAAAATTTTAGGTAATAAGAGATTTGAATATGCTTTAGCGTACCTCGATGACGTTTTAATTCCTTCAAAAGATATTGACGAAATGTTTTACCGGCTAGAAGAGATTTTAAAGCTATTTAGACAAAATGGTCTCACTTTAAAATTATCTAAGTGTCGTTTTTTTACAACCAATGTTGAGTATCTCGGGTACGAGGTTTATTCTGTAGGGATACAGCCTGGTAAAGCTAAAATACAGGCCGTGGAGTCGTTCCCTAAGCCTAGTAACGTTCATGAAGTACGCCAATTCTTGGGTTTGACGGGGTACTACCGTAAATTCATACAGAATTATGGGGAAATCGCTCGACCTATGACAGTTTTATTAAAGAAAGACTATAAATGGCAATGGTCCAAGGATCAAGACAAAGCGTTTTCATTATTAAAAGAAAAGTTAGTGAGCAGGCCAGTTTTAGCTCTTTATGACCCGAAACTGGAAACCGAGCTGCACACTGATGCTAGCTCTCTTGGCATTGGGGGAATATTGATGCAGTGGCAGCGAGATGTCAGAGTGCTGAAGCCTGTTGCCTATTTTAGTAGGCAGACTACACCTGAAGAAAGACATCTTCATTCTTATGAGCTGGAGACCTTGGCTGTCGTTTGTTCGCTAAAAAAAATTAGGGTATACTTACTGGGGTTGCATTTTAAAATATACACGGACTGTGCGGCCCTTAGGACCACTCTAACTAAACGAGATTTGTTACCACGAATAGCTAGGTGGTGGTTACAGATTTCCGAATTCTCATTTGATATCGAGTATCGCCCCGGGGTACAAATGCTACATGTCGACGCTTTGAGTAGGAATACCGTACTGTCTGAGGACACGGAAGATAATAATCCATGCGTTAGTATTTTTAATATAGAATCGGATAGTTGGCTTCTTACATTACAGTTAGCTGACCCCGATATTTCACGTATTACAAAAATACTAAAGCCAGACGAGGATGAAGAGTGTAAGGAAATAAAGAAAAATTATTTGATTAAAAATCGTACAGTACATAGAAGGGTTGACGACGGGTTGCGTCTGGTCGTACCACGAAATGCCAGGTGGCAAGTATGCAAGGCAAACCACGACGATTTAGGTCATCTTGGTTATTTTAAGACGTTAGAGCGTATCAAAAATGAATACTGGTTTCCGAAACTTAGGCGTTTTGTAAAAAAAAATATGTAGCAGCGTGCATAGAGTACGCATATAATAAGGATAGTGCGTCACGTGTAAAAACTGGTCATTTATTTCCAATCGAAAAAGTGAATATACCGTTCCATACCGTCCATGTTGACCATTTAGGTCCATTTGTGAGGAGCAAAAGCGGGAATACTCATATATTGACTGTTGTAGATGGATTTACAAAATATGTTTTCATTCGGGCTGTTAAAAATACAAAAACTAAAACTACTATTAAAACTTTAACAAATATTTTTCATGACTTCGGTTATCCGGCTAGAATAGTGTCTGATCGCGGAACATCTTTTACCTCAGGAGATTTTAAACGCTTTTGCATAGACTATGGTAGTAAACATATTTTAAATGCAGTTGCTTGTCCCAGGGCAAATGGCCAAGCCGAGAGGTATAATCAAGTAATTTTGAATTCCCTGTCAGCACAAAATTATAATAAAAATGAACGCGACTGGGATCAGCAACTAGGCAAAATTCAATGGGGGATAAATAATACTGTCAATGCAACTACTCAAAAATCCCCTACTGAAGTATTGTTTACAAGTTGCAAATAGAGCAGAACGAAATTAGTGAAAGTTTGGATGATATCAGGGAAAAAGTCAGTTCTAACATAGAGAAGAATCAAATAAAACAAAAGAATATGCACGATAAAAATAGGGTTCCCGCGGTTAAATATAGCGTAGGTGATTTAGTTAAGGTGTCACGAAACAATTATTATAATGATGGCAAGAGTTCTAAGCTTCTTTCTAAATTTATTGGCCCCTATAGAGTCGCAGAGGTTCTCGTGAATGATCGCTATAAGATCACTGATGTCCCGGGCTTTCCTAAAAGGAGTAAATTATATGATTCTGTTATTGCGGCAGACAGGATGAGACCGTGGGTACACGTAAAGGCGCTAGATATACATTATAGCGACCATAGTAGCTCGGGCACAGACAGTGATTTAGACATACACGCGAATTAGCCTTATTGCCAGTCGTTTCTTGCCAAAATAAAAAGTTGTAAGCTTTCAAATTTAGTGATTGTGTAAGATGAATAAATATTAATAAATGTCAAGATTTTATTATAAAATTCCTATAATTATAATAATATAATTATAATAAAAAATAATTATAAGGCTAGTAATATTTTTTTTTTAGCAATAGCATTAAATAGTATGTAAGTATAACTAAGGTTGTCATGATTTCATTTTATACTATTAAGTTGAAAACTAAATTTGAATTATTATAGTACTGAATTACATTTAATTTAATTCCTATGTAAATCTGATTTAAACTACTTCTCTTAAGATATATGCATCTAGCATTATCTACTATTTCCAAATCTTAATGTATTACATTTAATATGCAACTATTGTTTATTTAACTATAAATATTTTCGACTGCCTACATCTACGTGCGCCAGGAGGCCGCACGTTACAGGATGGCCGAATGTCATGATTTTATTTTATTGTTGTAAATTTATTTGTTTTATTTGGCAACACCGCTCCGATCCCGCCACGTTCACCCGTTGGTTTCGGTGGTGGGGATATGAACGGTGGAGTGGAGATAGGCAGTCGGAGTGAACTATTCGAGCAGAGGCGCTAGAGCCGAACGGACTGGTGTTCATATATATTAATTGTTACCCAGTAGAGACATTAGCATACTGTTGTATATAGTATTCAGTATTAAGGTGAACAATAAATATACTACTAAAGTTCAAGATTGAAGTTTCATTAAACTTGTTTGATGTTTTAACAATAAATACTAACGAACAAGACTGGATTATTACGGTACAAACGGCTGATGACGATATCGCGAGAATAAAGAATATTTTAAATAATCCTGATGCCGCAGATGTAGTTGATATACTTAAAAAATTTAAATTGAAAAATGGTAGATTGTATCGGGTTATAGGAGATGAAATGAAATGGGTTGTCCCTAAAGGGGCGCGGTGGCAGATTTTGAAAAGGAATCATGATGACGTAGGGCATTATGGCTACGAAAAAACTCTAGAACGTATTAAAAATAATTATTGGTTTAAACGAATGAGGCGCTTTGTAAAAAAATACGTGTCCGCGTGTCTAGAATGTGCCCATCATAAAGCACCCGGTGGTAAACGCGAAGGTAAACTGCATCCAATTGAAAAAGTAAGCATACCCTTTCATAC
Organism: Phengaris alcon alcon; assembly: GCA_037179445.1. Lineage (NCBI taxonomy): Eukaryota > Metazoa > Arthropoda > Insecta > Lepidoptera > Lycaenidae > Phengaris > Phengaris alcon. The sequence goes on along the minus strand of JAYRCH010000154.1, from coordinate 527,881 downwards.
TGTACACGCAGACCACCTAGGGCCATTTGTTAAAAGTAAGACGGGAAACTGCTACTTATTAGTACTTATAGATAGCTTCACTAAATTTATAAATATCACACCGGTCAAGAATACTAAATCTTCTACCACGATCAAAGTTTTAAAAGATCACATTAGTTTTTTTGGAGTTCCGACACGTCTCATTACTGACCGAGGATCTAGCTTAACGAGTAAAGTTTTTAAAGACTTTATGATAGAGTGCGGGATAAAACATGTCCTCAATGCGGTCGCCACTCCAAGGGCTAATGGACAGGTCGAGAGGTTTAACCGTACCATAACAGAAGCACTAGCTACTTCTAATCACGGACTTGACGAAAAAAGTTGGGACGAACGAATACACGACATACAGATAGGTATCAATACGACTGTTCATAAAACTACACAAAAATCTCCCTCTGAGCTTTTGTTTGGATTTAACTTAAACCACAAAGCGCAAGGAATACTTAATACGGTAATAAACGATACGCTTAACATTATTCCCTCGAATGAATTAGTCTGTTAGAAATAAAGCTTCTGAGAAAATAAAAGAACAGCAAGAAAAAGATAGAGAGTACTATAATAAGAAAAGAAAGGCTAGTAAACATTATAAAATAGGAGATTTAGTGCGTATAGAAAAACAAGTTCCTCATGACGGTCAATCACAAAAGTTAGTAGTCAAATACCAAGGGCCGTACCGCATAGTTAAAGTTCTCCAAAATGATAGGTTTTTAATAGAAGACACACCGTTGTCTCGTAAAGGTCGTCGTTATGAGGCAATTGTAGCAGTTGATAAGATACAACCATGGGTCAGTTTTGATAGAGACTTTGATGATGATAGTTCGGACAGTAATGATGATGATAGTCATAAAGATATTAACGAAAGTATAGATAATAATGTAGATAATGCAATAATTAATAATGTAAATACGACCAGCAATGATATGAGTATTAATGAAATTAACGAATATTTGGAAAATTGATCAAAAATGTAATTAAATAAGAGAAACAATATTAATGCAACACTTTTACTTATATTTTTTTTTTAATAATCATTTTTTTTCTTATTTTTATTACTTTTTTTTTATTAGGAAATTCTATAATTTCCTAATAAAAAAAAAGTAATAAAAATAAGAAAAAAAATGATTTTTTATTGAAAAAAAAGCACGAAGGGACTCGTGCTGTCGCAGGAAGGCCGAGCTGTTAGATACGTTTCCGGATCCGTATAACATTTGGCGGAAATGTCTCTGGCAGCCAAGGTTTTTATAAAATTATAAATTGATTTTATAGTAGTTATAATTGTAATTATTGATACTGGATAAGCTTATGAATTAATTTATAATTATTTTCGCAAAGATTTATAAATATTACATTTTGTATTACTGAACTTCCGGTTAGTGATTGTTATTATGATTTATTGGTGTAAATAAAAGTAATCTAACAGATAAAGTAAATCATTCGATAATTGTTTGTAATAGTCATAAATTTATTTGGATTATAATTTTGTAATTTAAATATTTTTATATAATTTCCGGTGCCGCCATCTCTACACTTCCGATGCAACGTAAGAATAGAGATGGCGGCTGCTATAAAAGATGATGCCTGTCAATTTTGTGGCAATTGCCGACTGAGCATCGAAGAGTGAAGTACTCGTGGATAAAAGTGTACTGGAAATCGAATAAAAGTTGTACCAGAAGATATTATAGTGTTTGTTTTTCTTTGGCCAACTCTTATATATATAACACTTTAATGTTATTTTAGCACAACACACAAAACTTAACAGTGTCCACAATACAAAACTGCACATAAAACGCTAATTCACTAGAGTCGCGGTTAAAACCTTTTTACACGATCAAATCTTATTGGTTGAGCGCGAACCACACACACTTCATTTTACTAAAATTTACCGCCGCGAAGCGTTCGGATGCGTTCTGTTACAATAATAAATTTCCAATCTGGACCATTCCTTGTCAATTTCTTTCCGTTCCTTGCAAATCAGCATAAAATATTAAAAAAAAAATAATGCAGCCAAAACGCTAAAATGTGTTGTCATGACGTCACATTATTGTCCATAAACCACCTGCCAACTATCAACACGCCTGTCAATAATATTTATTTCGTACTTTTTCGTGCATTTTTACTTTGAAAGTAGGTTTTAGTTTTTTTGTTTAAAAATAATCATTTTTAGCTACCCGGTCGTTACTATTGCACTTATCTATATATCTATCTATACTAATATTATAAAGAGGAAAGACTTCGAAATTCAAATCTTGGGTTCGAAACCTATTTACTGTTTAGAGTATATCGATCAATAAATTCCAAATCTACATTCGTGAGCCTGACTGCGAAAATTTCTTTCTTGAACGCTATATTCTTCCCTAGTACGTTCACTGTGTTGACGGTGAAGTTCCGCAGAAGGTGGACTATACCGGCTTTGGCCTGTACCTGCGCGAACCTCTGGCCAATACAAACTCTGTTCCCTTTACCGAAAGGCATAAACGTTTTGTCTATTATGGGGTTCTTGTTTTCGCGTGAAAACCTCTCTGGTTTGAAGACTTCAGGCTCTGGATAGTATCTCTCGTCTCGTTGTATTGCAAACAAGGGTATGAAGATGGTTGTTCCCTTATCGACTTTAATATTTCCCACTGGCAAAGTCGTGTCCTTCACACACCGTCTGCCCAGGAACCCGATGGCAGGGTAGATTCGCATATACTCGTTCATAACCATTTCCAGGTAATCCATATCTGAAATTGTGTCAAAGTTCATATTGCATTGGTTTTTCTCGAATGCTTCGTCTATTTCCTTCTGCAGTCGTTTCTGTATTTCTGGGTGTTGTCCTAGCAGGACTAAAGCGTTGAACATAGTGGTCGCAGTCGGCTCCACGCCAGCGTTGAAGAAGAAGAAGGCTTGGGCTGATAGTACCTCGTCAGTAGGTTTAACTTCGTAACCAGTATCGGTATCCTTAAGAACACCTTTCTCCTGTAAAGACACGCAAAGATCTCCAAAATCGTTTCTTTTGACGTTCGTCTTCTTTCTCTCGCCGATGACTTGTTTCACGGCGTTGATAAAGAAACTTTCGTGCTCAGTGAACAGTTTTATATTAAGCAGCCTCGTAATAAAGGAGCTAGATACAGTGATTGCTAATTTCAAGTTCTGCCATACCGTGTTGAACGAAGATTTTTGAGCCATTTTCAAGAACGGCGAATCGAATACCGATTCGGTAGTGATATCGAATACTGCGGCGCCTATGGCCGCGCTGCAGAATGTTGACAACGTGGAAAAGGCATCACCTTTCTTCAATTTCGAATTATTTTTGATCAACGGTATGAAATCTTTGGCGCTCTTGTCCATGATATAGTACATGGATTTGAGTTTTGCGGACGTGAAGAGCGGTGTCATACTTTGCCGCAGTAGTTTCCACTTGTCTCCAGTGAGGAAAATTAGGCTGTTCGATAGGATATCGTTGCTGTTTGGAGCAATAAACCGGTCCATGAAGGAGTTGAAGTCTGTTGAATTTATATGTTGGATGTTGGTCGGATCGCTGACAATTAGATTCGGTCCGAACAGTGATCCAACGGCAACAGCTGGCTCGTTCGGATACTTGGAGTAGACATCTTCCATATGTAGGTAGAGACTCCTGTTCTTGTTGAAAAATTCGTAGAAAATTCCTACAGCCTTATTACGTGAATAAAACGCGACTCCTCGCTTCTTCCAATAGGCTTCATTGTTTCTTCCTTTCAAGAATATGGTAGCGGCTACTAGTGCTACGACAGCTAGTAATAGTATTGTTATCATCTTGTATGAGTACTGAGCAATTGTGCACGGCAATAACCTTAAATACCAACTCTTATCTCTTAATTTGATATGAACACTTATCACTGTCTCTCAATTATTTTATCGTAATTGTATTTATAAAATATATATTCCTCATTAAATGCTAGTTTATTAAAAACTAGCTTTTGCGCGAGACTGCATCCACGTGGATCCCCATTGCACCCCCGTGGGTTATGTACCTACACGTATTTTGAAAAATCCTATTTTACGAATTTCTACGTTATAATAACTATCTTCGTGTCAAAATTCAAAACCATCAGTTCAGTTATTGATATTAAACTTTGGACCGCCATTTCACCCTTTAGGAGACGATTTTCAAAAAACTATAAGATACGTACTCAATAATTTGTATTTATTAGCTCGAATATTAAATTTCATGGAAATGGCATATTTTAAATGTTTTTTATGTAAAATTTCAACCCTTATTTTACACCCTCAGAGGATAAATTCGAATAAATCCTGAAATACGCTACGAATGAAATGTATTCAAGACCATGAATGTCAAGTTTTATTAGATGTCAGTGTAGATTTATAGATTTTCTGTACAATTAAACCAACCAATAAAAACCACCAGGGGACGAATTTAAAAAAAGTGTAAAGTACTTACAAATGTTTTAATCATTTGTATTTATTAGACGTATATTAATTTAATAGAAATTACTAAAGATTTTAAATTTTTACTATATAAATTTTTAACCTCTATTTTTACATTCGATTTCTTGGAAATCGGAGCAGATTTTAAATATTTTCTATACAAACTTTCGCCCCCTTATTTTTCACCATCAATGGGTGAATTCTAATAATCCCTGAAAGACGCATTCAATTAAATGTATTTATAAGCGTGAATCTTAATTTTGTTCGTAATCTGCGCAGATACAAATATTTTTCATATTGAACACCCCCAGGGGTCGAATTTCAAAAAAGGGTAAAGTACATGTTTAATGATTTGTTTAATGTTTGATGAATTTCACAGAAATCAGCAAAGATTTTCAATTTTTACTTTACAAACTTGAAACCCGTATTTTACAACCCCCAAGTGATGAATTTCGAAAAATAAATATTACTTAATATTTTTATTTATTAGCTCGGATATCAAATTACATGGAAATCGGAGCAGATTTTAAATATTTTTCACACAAACTTTTAACCCATTATATACGCCCTCAAAGAGTGAATTTTCATTCGATCCTGTTACTGAGGGCGATTTTAACAAGCATAATATATTAAGGCTACAACATCTACTGTTGTGGGCAACGATAACCTTAGTCCCCTTATGATATCCCTCGCCTTTCCTGAACTCTTGCCAGTTCTTACTCATATCTTTAATTATTCCTTGGCAACGAGTTGCTTTCCTTCAGCATGGAAACGTGCTAATTTAATCCACTACACAAAACCTCTAATCCCTCATCTTTATCCCATTATAGACCATATAACCATACCTATCCAAAGTACTTGAACACATTGTCCAAATGCAGCTTTCCCACTTTTTACATTACCGGTGCTTTCAATTCTGTAGACTTTGACACTTCCTTTCTGTCCTTCACTGCCTTAATGTATTCTCCTCGCTGATAAACTGGTTTTGTTCATATCATCGGGGACGTTCGCAGTAAGTTTGCTCTGATGAGGCTACTTCGGACTGGTGTGATCTTGATGCGGAGGTACCCCAGGACGGTGTTCTTTCTCCCCTTCTCTTCTCAATTTTTATAAATACTGTTACATTAATAATAACATCTAACTTCCATCTTTACGCAGACGACCTACAGATCTATCGTTATTCATACATTCATTAAATTAGTTCCGCAGTTACCGATATCAACTCTGATCAACAGCGCATAGCAAACTGGGCAAAATCTTTTAGTCTGTTGGTCAATCCTAACAAATCGCAAGCTATGATCATAGCAGACTCAACGCTTAGATAATGTGCCTAGACTCATATATTATGGTACTACTATTAATTATACAGACTACTAAAACTTAGGTATAATGCTACATCAATCTCTCCTGGATACGGCAGGTGAGTGAAATGAACAGAATGGTTCACTACTCGCTACAGCTGCTGTTGAAGTGCATCCAAAACGTGTTGCTCATAAACACCAAAATTTCAGACAATTAGTGTCCAGACACTAATTTTCCTCATCCATGACTATGCCGACTCCTGCTACTTGGATGCTACCGAAGAGCTGATAACTAAACTGGAACGTTTGCAGAATCTCAGTATTCGTTTTGTGTTTTGACCAAGAAAGTTCGACCATAATTCAGCCTTTGATCGAAACTTAAGTGACTCCCTATCCGCCTTCGGCGCAACTCCCATATCCTCTGTTTACTTTACAACATTTTGTAAAATACTAGCTCTCTTCTAGATTGATTTAATTTTTCTCCATCCCCCGGTATTCCTTGCAGATCCACTGTCAGGACAAGTCTTTCCCTCCCAATCAACTCCGCTCCTACTTCTAAATCTTAAAAATATTTTGAAAATCGGTTGAAGTACAGAGATTACCCCTTACAATCTTGGTAACTCACAAACTCACAAAGAAACAAACTTGGGTCGTGTGGCGATTCGGACCACGGTGTGAATCGCCTCAGCACTGTTTCTGATTGGGTCGCTTTGCACCGCTTAACAATTTTGGTGTGAATCACCACAGATATTTTTTGGAAAGGTCGATTCGGACCACAGATTGATATATTCATTTCAGAATATTTAGGACTCTATATTTTTTTAAACAGATGAGTAGAAAAGTGGTCCGTGAAAAAATTACAAATAAATATTATATAACATTATACATATCTTTGAAGGTAAATAAACTTTTCATTTCTCATACTCGGAAAGTAGTGTTGTTTTGATCTGATTATTGGGTGGAAGATGCTGCTTTCCTTTCATAGGGAGGGAAAAACTCATACAAATTCATTCCGGCCCGAGGGCCGGAAAAACTTCAAAACTTCAAAAATAGAACTGCTGTCAGCTGTGAAGAGTTTTATGTAAAAAAAACTATTAAAATGACATGACTTTCTAAACAGCCAGTGTGAAGTTAGCGCAAACTCCTTTGAGCGGAATAAGCCGCGAGTGCCGCGACAATTACGCGGCGAGCGGCAAGTTCCATATTTAAAATTTAAAAAGTCAACACAAATTGGCGGGATACTAAAATCTGTTATGTACGTATCTGTGACGGACTTTTGTGCTAAGATTTGAATTGAATATTAAAAATGAGTTCAAGCGAAATATTGACACCAGATTCCATTACAGACGAGGCAAATTGTGTCATAGAAAATCTTTTGCCAAAAATATCAAAAGAAAGATATATAAACACATACAATGATTTTATGAAGTGGCGAGAAGACAAGAATATAAAATCGTTTTCCGAAAGTGTATTTCTTACATATTTTAATGGACTGTGTAGCAAATTACAGCCTTCAACGGTATGGAGCCGATATTCAATGCTCAAGAGTACACTTAATGTAAAAAACAAAGTAGATTTGAAAAAATTTCATAATTTAACAGTATTTTTGAAAAGACAGTCGCAGGGCTTCAAGAGTAAGAAATCTAAAGTTTATACATCTCATGAGGTGGAATTTTTTTTAAATGATGCTCCTGACGAGATATATTTGGCAGTGAAGGTAAGTGTACCTAAGTATTTATGGATTTATTCTAAATATGAACGTATTTATTACACAAATACTAAAATAATTACATGTTTTTCACTGGTCGTATTGATACTCGGTATAAGCGGCGCTTGCAGAAGCAGTGAACTCACAAATTTGACAATTAACGACATTGAAAGTCAAGGCGATTTATTATTAGTAAAACTGACTAAAACAAAGACACATATTGAGCGCTCGCTTATAGTAAAATAAGAGTTTACACAAATAGTAAAGAAATATCAAAAAATGAGACCTAGTGATGTAAAAACGGACCGCTTTTTTCTCAACTATCAGAAGGGAAAAGGCTATAAACAAGTGATCGGTAAAAATAAAATCTCAGGTATGCCGAAGCAGATAGCAACATATTTGAATTTATCAAACTGTGAGCAGTATACCGGACACTGTTTTACTCTCACTCTTACACTCGGACTATAGCTATAGTCTAACTACCTCGGGAATTGAATCTTTTCAACCCTAGGCTAACAATCTACTATTTTTGTTTCTCTGTAAATACGAGAAACGATAATTATGTTTATTGGTATTCCTCCTCTATGGTAATAAATTAAAATCTGTAAAATATGTTATTCATATTATTCGCATTTTTCCATTTTAATAATAAAAACTACACAACCTACTTTAAATAAAAACTTAGTATTTTTATTAGTTCTTCATCTACACCAGTTATTTCTGACGAGCAATGATAATTTTGGAAAAATTTTCGTGCGGTATTTCCATCATTGGAGTTACCGCTAACTTGCTTAGGTTTATTTATATTTAAACCAAGTTGTTCTCTAAACCTTCTTTGAACGTAAGCTTTCTTTTGTTTTTTTAATTCTTTGTTTCCTGTTGTTGTGACAGACCATTTTTCAAAGGCTAGATTGTAAGACAGATATAAATAAGTTCCATGAATCTTATCCAACGATGCAAAGTTGAAAGACCATATTGGTAAGCACTTTCATCAACAGGTTTGTTTTGTACTTTTTCCAAATCGTCAATTTCTGTAGGTTTTGCGCCACAAATAGTACATACAGCACCTAATGAAGTCTCTGTTAAAACCTGAGCCACTTTTCAATCAATCATTGTTAAATATAAAATATGTTTTATTTCAATACCTCGCCCACTTTCGTTGAGTAATGTAGGATTAAGAGTAGTTATTTGATTATTTATTTCATCAACTACACTTTGAGTCTTTTCTGGAGTCTCCTTCGAAAATTCTATTAAAATTGGACGACAAAATCTGACTGATGATGGAGCAGGATTTTCCCACAGTGTTTCATTACTATCGGTATCAACAAGTTTGAGAGGCACCATTGATGATATAAATAAATTTGTGTCGGAAATTATGTCACTCTCTTCAGGTAATACTTGTTTATACTCACTTTGTCCACTTGATCCATCACAACCCCATTTAGAAAATAACTTTAAATGAAATGATCCTGTTTTATAAACGCCATTTATTTTTAGAATCCTGGCTGTCGTGTGATCTAAGAGATCTTGCAATTTAATTTTTACTTTAATGTTAGTTATTTCTATGCTAGATTCTGGGGATAGCAACCTTGTTTAGCTTCCTGGATTGATTTATAATATGGAAATAATAAGCAATTTTTTGCTATCAAGCAATTCCGCATATTCTCATACTGTGCTGTGCTGAGATCTAATTCTATAAAAATATTGAGAGCTTCGTCCTTTGAAAAAGCCTTTATTTCTCCAGGTTCATTTAGAAGATTACGGCGTATTTCATTCTTTTTTTCTATAGGCAAGGCTCGTAAAACTTCAATGATGAAGGCTTCTTCTGTTTCTCCTTGAGATCTCAACTCTTGAACGTACGAATTCAGTAGAAATTCAAGACCACAAATTTACAGTAATTCCTTGTTTTTTCGTTTTTTTGTTCGCTCTGCACTATTTTCGTAGGCTTTAGAAGGCCGTCCCCGTTTCTCTGTCGATATAGAAGACTCAATCTCGCAACTAGGTTCTGTAAGATTGACAGTGAAATTGTTTTTCAACCATTCGCTATTTTCTCTTAAAAACCGTTCCTTCTTGCGGCCTGATTTAGTACAGCGTTGACGAAACTGACCAATAAAAGTTTTTTGGACACTTACGATAATTTTTGGAATATTTTCATCAGCGACATTGGGAAAATTGTTTCCTAAGAATTCCGTGATAGAAATAACATAATCCCTATCATTATTCAGTAATACGAGACTTAAATCGAGTCTAGTACAGGTAAATTCAGTCATTGTTAGACAAATAATTAGTAAAACTAGTCACAACAATAAATAATAAAATACTATTGTTTATTTCATGAAAAAACATGAATATATACTAAAATATAGTTTGGAGACGTGTGCATATCGTGTGCAATTTGGTTTCATAAATTACTATCAACCCCGAAACCTATATGTGGCTGTGAGGTTTGTTATCTTATCAAAAGAAAATTTTCATGCATCTTATCAATATACTAACCACAATAAAGTAGACTACTAATAGAACTATGGCTAATTTCAGTAATTGTCGAAACTGTATTTGAAAATCGAAGCGAAGAAAAAACGACATACTGCAAAATATACGTATTTAGTGGTGTCATAATGATATATATATATATATATATATATATATATATATATATATATATATATATATATATATGTACATATTGATTTAATTTATAATAAAGAAAACATTTCAAGCTTTTTAAAATGACATAACACTCATAAGTTACTATAAAAATTATTACATAATAAACAAATGACTTCAGTTGCATTCTAAGAGGAAATAACATATCTTCACATTTTGCCATATTTTCATAATTTACGCACTGATGCCGCAACAAAAAAAATTACCCAGCCAATTTGCATTAAATTTGCTACAAAATAAAACTAATTACAGAACTTCGGCAAACTTCGATAAACGTCAAAACTCTAATCGAAAATTGAAGATAAGGAAAAACGACATACCGAAAAACGAAAAACGAAAAAACCCAATATATAATTAATTCATAATAAAGAATATATTTTAAGCTTTCTAAAATGGTGTAACACTTATATATTCCTGAAAGGAAAGTCACTATAAAATCAAAGTTAAATGTCCACATTTTAAGAATAATTTTCAACAAATTTTCATTCAGTGACTTTGAGCGATTTTTTTTCAAAAATAGGGACAGATACAAGTGTAAACCGTTTATATTTAGGTAGATTGGTCCTTTGTCTACAATTTGAGGTACAATACATGTACCTCTGCCGACTTTTGGAAAAAGCATTTATGGCACGGCTTTCTTAGGAGTGTCCACATAGTGCGGCGGTCCGGATGCGGACCGCGGTCCGCCATTTGGCGACCCCTGATATACACTTTCATTTACTTATAACTACTCTTTGTAGTAAAATAAAATTGAACTTGAAAAAAAGATTGAAGATAAACTTGAATTTTACCTGTGCGCTAAGTAAAAATAAAAGATGTGCCTCTCTGTTAGTAATGGAAATTAATGCTATTTTTCATTAATTTCATTAGCATGCTAATTTTCATGTCTTAGCATGCTACGTGCTATTACTATGCTATTTGCTAAAATCGATTTTTAATGATCATAAATAGCTGTATTTTGTGAAATGCTATTGTTTTTTAATTACGTCGCGTCGCCTATTAAGTATTAACATACATTTTTTTTTAAGATTAGCGATTTCCAGTCTGCGCTAAAGTAAGATGCAAATTGAAAAGCATATAATAGCGTATTATTTCTTAACACGTTAAAATCAAATTTTATATATTTATGCACTAAAATATAATCTATATTTACACAAATACATAAACACAGTTTCAAATTAAAGTAGGTTGATTTGATCACACGATCGATGTTAATCGCGCAAAAAACGCAATTATTTCACCTGACTAAAAAAACTGACCTACGACCTAAATGACAAAATACGAAAACATTAATAAAAAAAACAGCTATTGAATAATGGACCCTAAACGCATGCAATTAACTTTATTTTGAAAAAATTAGACGGCCGTGCCGGTAATGTATTTTCTCTTCTCACTCGCTAGTATTAATTCGTGAAACATCGCGGCAAATTATTTCGCATCGAATGATTTTAGCATTAGCAAATAGCAATAGTTTAAAGTACGATAGCCAGTTAGCGCCGCGGTGCGAAGCAGCGCGGTCACATAATTTTTTCATGAACGCAGACGATTGGTGCGCACGATAATTTTAGCAATCGTTTTTTTTAGCAACTAAGATTAATTTAATGATTGCTAATGGGCATTTAGCAATTAATTATTATTGCGAATGCTAATTATACCAACACTACTCTCTGTGGCAAAGGATCTAAGGAACTCCATTCTTATCGGCTTCCCTTTCAGATTACCTCATGAAAACCTCCAGCTAAAACTTTTTTTTTTCCAAAGGGTCTACGCTAAGTTCGGGTCGGGTTAAGACCGCTGTAGCTAAATCGGACTATAACTAGCCTGGTGGCTAGTTTATCTCAGCTAAAACTATTTTTTTTTTTCGAACGGGTCTATGCTAAGGGTCGGGTTAAGACCGCTGTAGCTAAATCGGACTATAACTAGCCATATGGAAAACAATAATACAAGTCAGGTCGGACAAGCGATAGCGCGATGTAGACCGACTCAAGCGACATCTATGCGCTGCACGTTGCAATTTTGACACGAATATTGCAATCACAGATCTCTTTAAAACCTGATATATTCGGAGTTATGGTGGGAGATATGATCTTGATATGAGATATGATATAATATGAACCTTATCTCGTTAGAAATAAAGTTAAAATTCAAACTTGTTTTTCATAGCCGGCTGGCCAACTAAATAGCAATATTATTAATATGATTTGTCTGATGACAGTTCGAAGTGACATTAACCCGCTATTTTGTAGCTTTAACCAATGAGGAGCTGTTATTAGATAATATCACGTGCATCATGACACTGATGAAATTTTTTAAAGTAGCCGGAGTAGTGAGAAGTGATAAATATAATTCATCTTAAGGTTTAAACTAATACGTGTTTATGTACTTATATGTGAATATTGATTAAGAGACTACTTAGTACTTGTGTTGTGTTTATTGTTGGTGATAAATCGTTTGAATAAACTGACTTTGACGGTAAGCTGAAAGTAACTATAAGAATAGCTACCTAAGTACTTATAATTTCTCTCGGACACGACAATACTCTACACGCTTGTAACGACCTTGACCATCATACATAATATAGTGCTAAATTTCCTTTAAAAAAACTTGCACAACTCACCCAGGGCTTCCCTCTAAAGTAAAACCACCCTTCGCCACTGGTGACTTTTATTTTCCTTCGTTTCAAACTAAAGCCAATAATAATATTAATGTTTAAGGTACGATGGGAGCGATATCCACTATTAATTAAATTACATCCTGAGTAAGTCTTGGCATGTTAGCGAGTGATTGTATTAAATGTACTCACAGAAGGTTGCAGCCAATGTTTTGTCGCTTAAAACCTAAACCTAACCTAAAACCTACCTCTTCTAACATTTCAACGATCAAACAAACGTCTGGTTTCCAAAGACAACCATGTACCGTACTACGCCATGATCTTTTTATTGGGAGCCAAACGTTACCGAACTCGCAGTTTTTCCCAGTTTTTCCAAATTTCCCAACATATAACTTTTCTGTTATTTTGTGCATGATTGTACTCTGCATATTTTACCGTCAATATATATTCATAAAAAAAATGTCTACTACTGCGGTTCGAATCCTTGCGGTGCGAAACGTTTAACGACCCCAAACTTTACCTCTTTATAATATTAGTACAGTTCAGATGTTAGACGCGACTTCGTACGCGAAAAAGAAATCCCAGAAGAACCGTACTTTTTCCTGCGATAAAAGGTAGGCTATGTGTTAATCCAGAGACTAAACTACTACCATATAAAATTTCATTAAAATCCATTCAGCTGTTAATACGTGAAAGAGTAACGAACATTCATACACCCATACATAAAACTTTTGCTATTATTATATTATAAGTAAGGATATCTTTGTCGTCGTGTTTTAATAATTTAGAAAATCTCTTGAATAGAAAAACGTTAGTAGGTATTAGACGTATAGACTTTGATCTTGAAAATTATTTGACATTGTGGTCACCCATCCTAGTTGTGTCCATGATCGGCGTTGCTTAACATGAGTTAGCGCTACAACCATAAAAAACTTCTCACTTTTTACTCCTGGTATTAATATACATCACTGATTAGGTAATACCTACGTAAAGTTTCAACCAGTTCAACTTTTATGTTATATTCTTTAGACTGACATAACTATTATATTTATGAACCGATTGAAATGAAACAAACATAAAATTTTTAGTAGAGCAAGCCAAAACGCGTTAGTGAAAACCGCATTCAAATCGGTTAAGCCGTTTACTTCAAGCGCACAAAAACAATTATCGTGGAACCGTACATTTTTCCGCAATATAAAGTAGCATATGTGTTAATCCAGAGTCTAAACTACTACCATACCAAATTTCATCAAAATACGTTCAGTATATTCTAAGATTAACGCGTACAAACGTACAGACAAACGAACAAAAATTCTAAAAATAATTGTTTTGGGTTCTATACCGTTCCTTGCTTGTACAGACAGCGAGCAGTTACAAATTTATTATAGGTATAGATAAAGATAGACAGGAATAAATAATATAACTCACATATGTAGATATGTGAGTTATATTATTTATTCCTGTCTATAACCTAGTTCTATATATATAATATATTTTATCCTGTATAATATATATATAAATTTAAAGAAAACGTTAAAGCTTTCATTGGCGTATCTGAGAGGGTATGTACAGTACATATTCACTTAGAAAACCTTTCTTTTGCGCAGATACAGGCATATGCTCCTACTGAAAGCTCCAGTGAAGAGGACATAGACAAGTTTTATCAAGATATGGCGAAAGCAGACGACTTGAGACCGACAAACATAATTACAATGGGAGACTTCAATGCTCAGATTGGAGCCCCTAACAAATACGAACGAGGAACCGCCAAATTCGGACACGGCACAGTTCGCCCACGAATATGACTTGAAAATAATTAACACAATGTTCGAAATAAGACCCAAGGATAGATGGACCTGAATCTCTCCGGATAAAGACACAAGAAATGAGAGAGATTACATAATGTCGACAACGCCACATATTTTTACAAAATACGAAGTCATTCATCTTTCGATCTGATCATAGACTGTTACGAGCAGCATTGCATATTAAAGAAACGAAGAAAAGGAGACGCAATTTTTCTAACACAGGAATCGCACTGAAAACAATAAGCTGCTGTGCTCGCTGTGCTCGTCACCATTCTGGTGAATTTTGCACAGACTACCTCGGCTGGATAGTTCCACCTGATGTTACCTGACCTTTTTTGGATCTTGTCTTCGAAGATTCCCCATTCCACACCACGCTCTCGAAACCGCATTGGCTCTTCGATTTGTTCAGCGCTAGAAGTAGAGTTCGTATTGGCCACCATATATGTGATGAGCCTATGGTCACTGTCTATCGCGTCCTCGTGCACTCTCCACCCCGTTACCAGGGTGCCTTTGGCTAAAGTCAGGTCGATGTTGGACATTCCGTTCGTCGTGGCGAATGTGGCCGGCTGATCTTGCGCGTTGGCCAAGCGGAGTCCATGTGCCAGGATAAATGCCTTCATCGACTCGCGACGGTGCGTGACGTCTGGTCCGCGTCCTGTGTACTGTCTCTCCTCGCAGTACCACATCGGAGAATGCGCATTTGAGTCCACCCCTATGATTATTCTCTTGCCTCTCAAGGAGGCAAGGACAGTGCCCAGATGTTCAAGGTGGACATCTATGTCGTCGCTGTACTGAAAGTACGCAGAGACAAGGTATACGCCATCTTTGTCATTCAGAACATGACACACTATACTGTGTGTGTTAGACAGGTGTTGTAAGACAGCGCACGCCAAGTCCCTCCGACGAACATAGATCCCCGCCATGGCACTTTCGCCGCTCTGCAGGATGGTGTTTGCCGCGGCATGAGGAGTGGGCCAAATCCCTCCACCAACCCATGGCCCTATCAACCGTCTTGGTTATACGGGCCGAAACATGGGATTGCGCACCCTACTGTCCTGGGTCCTTCCCTTCAGGTACGCAATTCTTGATTCCTACAAGTTCTTTAATCTCTTTCTATTTGTCCCTAAGTCCTTCTCCCCTTTCTGGGGCGGACAACACAGATACGACTTCGGTGTCTTACGATAGCGCGTACTGGTTCTACCATCTAGGTTTACTTCCTTGTTCGCCTCCAATTGCCCTCTCTTGGCGTTCTAGTCCACTTCTTATCCTGTGCCATAGTCGCGCGTATTCCCGCAGCCGACCGAAGTTCGCCGCCGTGGAAACGAGGTCGCAGTAATAGGCCGGACCCTCTCCAAAGACTTCGATCCCATCCAAAAGCTCCCTACGCACCTCCCCGTACAGAGGGCACTCCCAGATAGCGTGGTGTACGTCTTCCTCTGCGGCTTCGCCACAGTAGCATGACCCCACGTCGGAAAGATTCAATCTGTGAAGCCTCCCTCTGAAACAGCCGTGACCGGTAAGCAGCTGCGATGTTTCATAGTCAGGCTCTATCCAAGTTGCCTTCGAACGAGCCCTCACGTCCGAGAAGAACCGATGAAGCTCCCTCCCCTTGGTCGATGTGTCCCAACGCTCCTGCCATAGGGCATAAGCGGACTCAGTTTCCTGAGTTTCGCATCACGCCTAGTCTGCCAACACGTATTACCTCGAGGTCGGCCGGCAGTACCCCAGCCAGAACTGCCAGGGTGTCAGTGCTCATCGTGCGATACGCCTTGGTCAGAAGGATCAAGGCGGGTCTCTGGGTGCGCAGAAGCGCACTCCGCACAACGTGAAGGGTCGCCCGCTCGTATCAACATGCTGCCGCATAAGTCACAGTAGCCACAAAGGTCTCCTAGTACAGCACCCGAATAGCCCTGTACCTAACCCCCCATGAGCTAGCCGAAACTCGCGACATCTTGCGAAGCAATTTGCCGCTCTTTCCCCTATAGATACTGCATGTCGCGCAAAGGATAGACTCGAGTCGACTACCACTCCCAACACCGTGGTCGACGCGACGCTCCCAAACGAGTTCGTCCCGAATTTGATGACTGGGGGTCGCTGGAACTTCCCCTTTATCGTCATGGTAGACGATTTCGTCGGGGAAAATTCCAGCCTGTTACGGACTCCCATTCAGCAACGAGCCGCAATGCAGTTGAGGCGAAACCTCAAGAGCCGCACGTGAGTCGCCCTCGATCAGGATCGTCACATAGGCCACGAATGTTACTCCCCAAGGTAATGAGGAGTGGGGCCAGGGTAATGTTCCTGGATGAGAACGACGTCTAGTCCCAGCTCCTCTGGAACTAGGGGCAACTCTATGGTGGCCGCCTGTGCCCCCGCAGGTTTATCTGGCCGACGGTGAGGTGTTTGGTGAACGCCATTAATAATTCGTACTTTCTACCATTCTTCTATCTGCATGTCTCCTGGCCGGGCACTCCGCACTGGCCGTCCCTGTGCTCAAGTGCGGACTTCGTGTGGCCGAACTTGTGGCATGTGGCGCACCGGCGGATAGTCTCTTTACATCCGTCCGCCGAGTGCCCGTTGCCTGTTCTGCTTTACAGCCTCTCTCACTGTGACCGTATGTTTGGCACCGTCGGCAACATACCTCTGTGGTGAAGTCCTCGACTTCTACCACTTCCCCATCCTATATAAAGTTTCCCTTTTTCTATGAGGCTCTTAAGCAGCTCGGAGCGCATCTTAAGACGTACGTTACTCTGGTGCCTCCAGAACGGCTCTTCCTGACAGCCAACTGGCAGCTCTTGAGAATTCGTTCAAGTGGCCAATCAGCGTTCTCCCTGAAATTCTGGTCCTTGACCGCTTTCAAAATCTCCTCTAATTTTTGATTGCCACCATCAATGTTGCGGAGGGCAACGAGCGGTTGGCGACCTCAAAGTGGCTCTGTTTTTAAGTCGCAGGCATGACTGCCTTTAGCCTTTCCAAGTCCCTAGCCATTCTGGTCTGTACCAGCACTGCTGCTCCGGAGATCTTCTTTAATCTGTCCACCTTTATGTCAAGGGAAGCGGGGGCTATGGAGGTCTTTAATAGTTTTTTCGTCTCCTCGGATGTTTTAGCTTCGTCGGTGGTCGGTACCACCTTTACCACCGGCCGCTCATGCTCCCGCGCACCTTGTCCGCAAACGACGGTGGCGGTGCGAGAGGCCTGGACTGGGCCGCGGCCTCTGCTCTGCGTCGCTGTTCTTCACCATGTCTCTTCTCTTGTTGGAGGGCGTCCAGCAGTATGCTTATTTAGCGTCCCCAACTTCTGCCACTTTGGCCTTCTCCCCAACCATCACCGCCAGGTGGGCGACGATTTCGGTGAGCTTGGCTAGCTCCTCCGACACACTCGCGCTATCTGTTTTGTTTAGCTTCGAACTGGCGACCTGATAATATTATTTATATTTGCCGCGGCCTTGTTTGCCGTCGTTATCAACCGCCTTATTCCATGCTGTCCAGGTCCCCCTGCTGTATTTCGCCCTCAGCGTCCGTCGAGCATGGCGTCCGGAAATCTTTGTATGGCGTCCCTGAGTTGCTCTCTACCGGATTTCCCTCCTCTAAACTCAGGGCTGGTAAGCATGGTCGTACGAGTCTTCTCTTCTGCCTCTTTTTGGCTGCCGATGCTGCTTCTTCTGGCGACAAGAGCCTTTTTACAGCTTGCGCTGGATGCCGCTGCTGGAAGCTTGCGGTGGCGACTTCTGCGGCGACCTGATTGCCTCAAGCATCTCCTCGTAGAATCGTCTCGCTGCGCCCGCAGCCACAACCTCCGCCGCCGATTCCTCATCCGATGTCGTGGTGTACGTCACCGGAGGAGGAGGAATGGGGGAAGGGGGCGTGCGGAGCAGCGACTTGCGCGGCTGGAATGCTGTGGGGGTGTCTTCCGCGGAGGCGGCTTCCCGCCACCCTCAGACTCCGACATGCTGGATGTCACTGCTGGGTGTGCGAAATGCACGTCCCAGTTCACGCAATGAACTTATATAAACGAATAAATATTTATTCCTACACCCGTATTAACTGCCAGTACACGTAATGAACTTAGTTTTGTCGCCAAAATTCACGTGCCAGTACACGTAATGAATTAATAACAGCTAAATGCTCGTGTCTGTCCTCGTATAACTGGCAACACTTTTGAAAGCTGTCACCTGACACCTGTCACACGTCACTCAATGTCAATGTCTATAGTGTCAAAAACCACGTTGCGAGCACGCGGTCGCATGAGGTTATCCTAAATATGGCTAAAACTAACAAATTAATAAATACACTGAGTTAGAAAATTAAATTAAACAAATTAACAACTAAATAAAGCGTCTATTCGCGTGGATGGCTTAAACTAGTAACTGTTAGGGCACTTGCCCAGTGTTTTTCACTATCACCGCGTCCAAATCGCACTATTATTCATCTAATTCCCTCGGGAGTCACGCCTCGACCAAGCAGGGACACTAGGGAGCACTGTCACACACCTATGCACGCAATAAAACAACAAAGTACCAGAAAAAGCCAATAATAATAAATTAACAATTTATTACTACGGAGCACAACCAAAACGATGCGTACGCGTCGGCGGTCGGCACCGAAGTACTACAGCGCTAGGTGGGCAGACGAAATAGAGGCGGTAGCGGAAAAAGGTTGGCTAGACATTAGACATCGCAAAAGACAGAGCAACTTGGATTTCATTGGAGAAGGCTTTTACCCATACAGAAATAATAACCATGAATTTGAATTTATTACATCTTATTATTGTGACTATTTATATTAATACCAACTAATTAATAATTTATTTTCTAATTTAATTTGACATTAACATAATATATCGCACCCCCAGTGCGACACTGTCACTTATGCAAAAATGTAGTTTTTCAGGAGAAGCATTTAAAACTTTGACACCTCACAAAACAATGACTTAAGAATATCGCACCGCGGCCCCTGTGCGACACCGTCACTTTTGCAAAAAATGCAAAAATGAGTTAAATATCTAAAAATGTTCCTAAAGCACCCTTTTATTTTGTGCGATAACGTTACTTTTGTAGTACGCATAGTTTCCGTATGAGGACGTGAGTGTCATTGCCGTTTTGGCGCGAATCACACGTCGCTGGGAGCAACATCGTTTTATTGGTCAGTTGTGCGCGGTCCCCCCGCCAGTGCAAATGCGTCTTGGAGCTACACTGTTACTAAGGTAACTGTGACATAATATACGTTACTTACGTTTTTAAATAAATGTGCCACATAATACACAAAAATCACCTGGTCTCAAACTAAGGTTTTTCTTTGTACTACGAGAGCCATTGTGGCAAGTAGGTCATAATAATATTGCTCGTAATAGTGTCCTATATTTATTTATTAAAGCTCGAATTAGTTTTGGGTTAACTAACTGTGGTGATTGTATGAACAATTTATTTATTTCGATCTTTTTTACTTATTTTCAGTTGTTTCTTGGATTAAATAAAATGCTGTCTCGGGGAAAAAACTGGTATTACTGATACATCTAACATCATCCATTGAAAGAAATGAAATCGTCGAATCTTCAGTTCCACCTTCTGAAATCAATCAAGATGGCAGTAACTCTGTTTTACCAACTGTAAACTCCCCACCTAGTAAACCCTTAATTTAATTTATGCTATTAATATTTTATGTTTTTACTATACTATTATAAATTATTGTATATATTAGTATATCGTTTTTTTTTATGTAAGTATTTGTATAATAATAAAGAACTTAATCTGTTTTCATATTGTTTATAATTGTACGCACCAGATACTGTTAATTGCTTTTATGTTCTCCTGTATCGGGTCTACTGGAAGAAATTCCAATTTTGGAATAAGTAGTACCTTTGTACTAAACT
Organism: Phengaris alcon alcon; assembly: GCA_037179445.1. Classification (NCBI taxonomy): domain Eukaryota; kingdom Metazoa; phylum Arthropoda; class Insecta; order Lepidoptera; family Lycaenidae; genus Phengaris; species Phengaris alcon. The sequence continues at coordinate 507,478 of JAYRCH010000154.1, read as the reverse complement.
GTATCCTAGTTTTAAGATTTCATAATTTATTATTCTGTGTACATAAATTATTAAATAAATAAATAAATAAAGCTGTTATTGACGACGAAAATTCAACAAAGGAACAAGAATCTGGATGTTCAACTGGTGACTACTCTGGTACCGATTCAGGTGACGATTTCAAGCCTCCATCTAGTTCGTCTTCATCCTCAAATAGATCCTCCAGTTCAAGTAGTTCATCTAGTGATAGTAGCTCTGAGAATGAGACTGTTGATGACCAAGAACCAACATCATCACTAAAGAAAAGGGGTAGAAAACGTACTCGTAATCCTAATAACTGAAAAAAAACATAGCAAAGAAATTAATGAATTCCGGTAATGAATATCGATCAATTAAAACTGGCAAAACAGTTCAGGCTAGAAAAATTGGTCCCTCTTGTTCAGATAAGTGTCGGCTGGCTTGCTATAATTTTACCATTGGTATAATTTTACCCAAGAAAAAAGAATTCAAATTTTCAATTCTTATTGGGAGCTAGGCAGCATAGAAAGACACCGTGATTTTTATAATTCCTGCATCAGACCACTCGAAATTGCAAGCCGGCGTATTAACACGAATCGTCGGTACCCGAGACAAGGTAACTCTGCATTTTATTTACTCAATGATGGTCAGTCAGTCCGGGCTTGCAAATCATTTTTGATCAACTCCTTGGGTATATCACCAAGAACTATACGAACTGTCATTGATGCTAAAAAACTCAATGACGGTGTCATTCCCGAAGAACAACGAGGCAAACACGGGAAGCATTGCAAATTGGACAATGAAATGATAAAAGCCGTCAAAGACCACATTGAATGTATTCCGAAAGTAGAAAGTCACCATCTGAGGGCAAACACAAGTAGGTTTTTTATTGACGGTGGCTTGACCATTGCAGAATTACACAGAAACTATAAGGAAGTACAGGAAGAAAATAATAAGCCAGCTGTTAATTACGACGCCTATCAGCGCATTTTTAATCATGATTTTAATATTGACTTTTTTAGGCCGAAGAAAGACCTTTGTGACCAATGCGTTGCATACGAAAATGCACCAGAACAAGAAAAAGTTAAATTATATGACAGCTACAAGGTTCACCAAGAAGAAAAGAATAGAGACATGAAAGAATGTCAAGATCCTCAAAGCAAAAAGATCGTATGTACCTACGACTTACAAGCTGTCTTGCTATGCCCATTAGAAAATTCATCAGCTTTTTTTATAAATCTAGGCTAAATTACTACAATTTTACTATTTCCAATGCAAAATATAAAGAAACTACATGCTATTTTTGGCATGAAGGCTTAGGCAACAGGGGATCTATAGAAATAGGATCTTGTGTGTACTCATATTTGTTAGAAGTTGCTAATAAGTATCCTGGCTGTGACGTAATTTTTTATTCAGATAATTGCTGCGGGCAGCAAAAAAACCGATTCGTATTTGCAATGTACCATTTCGCAGTTACAAAATTAAACATAAATTCCATACAACTGTAACGTAGTTACATTTCCTTTCTGTAAAATCACCGTCATCTATAATTTGTTTGCTTAATTATTTGTCATTTAGAGGTTAAACCGCCATCTATCGGCGCACGTCCTTACTAAAATGGCGTTAGCCTTGCTTTAATATTTGATTCATAGATCGATTTTACATCCGTCTTAAATCTTAAAAAATAATAAGTTAATTTTGATTAATAATGTAAATACAGTAGAATTGCATCATTATATTACATAATATATTGATTATTAATATAATATACTTTATTTTGGTTTCTGGATTTTTTCTCTTTACGCTTTAATTTCATAGTTGTCAAAAGTTAAAAAAAAGACGACGGAGGAGGGTATATATGGCACTTCTTCGAATGACGTTTCCTGTTTAGAATAAAATTTTCTATAAACTCAAGATCTAGTCGTTATAATAATGATATTTTAATCCCGTGTTCCACGGTGAGTATTTTAAATATCTGTGTTGTGAATATTTAGAAAATCACGCTTGTATTAAAACGCATTATTCTTTCATATAAACTATCATCTTGGTAAAATTAGTTGTCAATTATTTGATTAGCCATACCACGTGCTATCATTTGTAGTTTCATCTTATGTTCTTGCATTGTTGAAAAATTAGGATATTTGTATCCATGCCTTAATTATTCTGTATATCATCTAATATATTGTAATGGCCACACAAGCCCGTGATTTTTGATCGTTTGGGGTTAAAATCACACTGGCTGTGGGACGGGACTCCTACCCACACGTTTTTCGTGAATTTTTCAGGGAGCTTCGTTTCGGGCACAAGCACCGCTATCTATATACCGGATAAAGTTTAAAAAAAGACGACGGAGGAGGGTATATATGGCACTTCTTCGAATGACGTTTCCTGTTTAGAATAAAATTTTCTATAAACTCAAGATGTAGTCGTTATAATAATTATATTTTAATCCCGTGTTCCACGGTGAGTATTTTAAATATCTGTGTTGTGAATATTTAGAAAATCACGCTTGTATTAAAACGCATTATTCTTTCATATAAACTATCATCTTGGTAAAATTAGTTGTCAATTATTTGATTAGCCATACCACGTGCTATCATTTGTAGTTTCATCTTATGTTCTTGCATTGTTGAAATATTAGGATATTTGTATCCATGCCTTAATTATTCTGTATATCATCTAATATATTGTAATGGCCACACAAGACCGTGATTTTTGATCGTTTGGGGTTAAAATCACACTGGCTGTGGGACGGGACTCCTACCCACACGTTTTTCGTGAATTTTTCAGGGACCTTCGTTTCGGGCACAAGCACCGCTATCTATATACCGGATAAAGGCTTATCAAGGACGATTGGCTATTTTCCTACTACCGGATTTCTGAGGCCGCTAGATATTCCGGACTGGACAACTGAATTGGGAATCAGGCTGCACCCTTGGACGATCTATCGAAGATGATCGGACGTAGCGGTGACTGATAGACGCTACCAGAGGTTGCAGTCCCAGTTCGCCACATGCTCCTGGACTCAGCTAAGTTCCCACGTGGTTTTAAGCCCCTTGGATACCCGAAGACACCAAAGAAGCTAAACCAGATCGCTCGGCCTTCTGCCCACGCCCTTATTATTCTTTTAATATGTATTGTCACGGGAAAAACCTCTTTTATTTTAATTTCACCCGTAACAATTGGCGCCCATAAACGTGGTTTCATCTGGTTTGGCATCTGGTGTCTTTTCCCGGGTCTGTGTGTCCAGTATTTGGTGTTTGTCTTGTGCCGTCCTTAATATCCAACTCTCTCAGTACTCTAACCCGTCTGGGCCCGGGGTAGAATTGGTTCAGGTTACATAACGGACACGTGTAAGAGGCAGGTAACGTTACAGCACACACCCACTGTTTTTTTAGGGTTCCGTGATACATAAGGAACCCTGTGTTTTTTTTCTCAGTGGACATAATATTAAATTTATAAAATCTATTAAATTTATTCTTTATTATTAAATATATTTATTATTATTCTTTTTTTTTGTCCTGTCATTTTTGGCAGGATATTGGTAATTTTTTTGTTATCTATTGTAAATTATTTATTTTATTATACATATTATTTTATTTTACACATACCCACACACTATACATGCACACACATCAACATCATCTTCAATGATGTTCATGTGATTTTTGGTCTTAACTTTGATTAACTTAAATTATAATTTAACTTTTTACTTCTTCAACATTATTTAATTACAGATATTTACATATAACTTTAAATGCGTATTCTAAATTATTTTGCTATTAACTTATCACTTCAACTTTAACTTAACTTTATTTTAATATTAACTAACTATGAGCGTTGGATATACTTAATGTAGTAACAAGTACCTTATTGTAGTAGTGTAAAGTTTTAAAATTGTTAATAAACTTTATACTGTTTGTTTTTTTTCATCTTGTTGTATATGATCTGTACCATAATATAGTCTGTAGAACTTGTTGTTTTGTAGTTACTTATCTTATATTGTACTGATTACAAATTATATTTCTTTTGTGTATTATTTTTTAGAGAATATATCTGATTATTTTTGTATTTTCTCAGCACAGATATACTCACCGTTAGGATTGTGAATATTTTTCTTGAATTTACTTGGTAGTTTAACTTTTAAAATTAAATTTAACTTCTGATAAATTCATTAATTGATTTATTTTGGAAAAAACTTAATTTCTTTTTAAGCTTTTGAATTTACTTAGTTACTTAACTTCTTAATAAATTTTACTTTTGACAACTTACTTAGGAAAATCTTTAACTTTTTTTAAAAATTTTTCAATATGTCTGGAAAAATAAAATTTGTTTTACTTAAAATGACTGAATTGGAGTATGGAGTTTGATTAGGAATATTATACCAGCTCTCACTGTTGAGGAGTTGTGTAGGTGTATACTTTAGTTAGGCAGCACTTTATCCATCTCGGGATATTTATTTGGATTCTTTCTATTATAAAGGGTCTTTCATGTGCTGCCAATACTATTTTGCTACTTTAGATTGGCTGCACTGTTTCCACCTAGGACATTTTTTTGGATTCTTTTCTTTAATAAGGGGTCTTTCTTATGCAGCCAATACTATTAAAGTGGTATGTTACTTTGTTGGAAGGCTAGTAGTTTCGCGTTTTTTTGATGTTCGTTATCTCTAATAACGTTTTAGCTTCGACTTTTGTTGTTCTACCTCTGTTACGGAGAACAATACTCTTGTGTTAGGGCGTCTCGAGTCACACTGATTATGACCAGATGCATTATAAAAGTTGAAGCATGTATGTGATGTGGAATTTGTATAGATGACGTATGAATATATGTGAATGTGGTATGGTGTGAAAAGGTTTTATGCGTGTAAACACTAGACTAGCACTATCTTCCAGTTCAAATTTTTTTTTATTTTCCTAATTCTTCATTTTGATAATTTGGTGAATTTTATTTCTCCAAAGGCCTAAAGTATATTTATTTTATATAGCTTAATAGCTATTTCAGGATTTTTCCTCAGAGCACTCAAAATCCTTCGGTAACAGGGGGGGATATGTAACGTAGTTACATTTCCTTTCTGTAAAATCACCGTCATCTATGATTTGTTTGCTTAATTATTTGTCATTTAGAGGTTAAAGCGCCATCTATCGGCGCACGTCCTTACTAAAATGGCGTTAGCCTTGCTTTAATATTTGATTCATAGATCGATTTTACATCCGTCTTAAATCTTAAAAAATAATAAGTTAATTTTGATTAGTAATGTAAATACAGTAGAATTGCATCATTATATTACATAATATATTGATTATTAATATAATATACTTTATTTTGGTTTCTGGATTTTTTCTCTTTACGCTTTAGTTTCATAGTTGTCAAAAGTTAAAAAAAAGACGACGGAGGAGGGTATATATGGCACTTCTTCGAATGACGTTTCCTTTTTAGAATAAAATTTTCTATAAACTCAAGATGTAGTCGTTATAATAATTATATTTTAATCCCGTGTTCCACGGTGAGAATTTTAAATGTCTGTGTTGTGAATATTTAGAAAATCACGCTTGTATTAAAACGCATTATTCTTTCATGTAAACTATCATCTTGGTAAAATTAGTTGTCAATTATTTGATTAGCCATACCACGTGCTATCATTTGTAGTTTCATCTTATGTTCTTGCATTGTTGAAATATTAGGATATTTGTATCCATGCCTTAATTATTCTGTATATCATCTAATATATTGTAATGGCCACACAGCCCGTGATTTTTGATCGTTTGGGGTTAAAATCACACTGGCAGTGGGACGGGACTCCTACCCACACGTTTTTCGTGAATTTTTCAGGGAGCTTCGTTTCGGGCACAAGCACCGCTATCTATATACCGGATAAAGACTTATCAAGGACGATTGGCTATTTTCCTACTACCGGATTTCTGAGGCCGCTAGATATTCCGGACTGGACAACTGAATTGGGAATCAGGCTGCACCCTTGGACGATCTATCGAAGATGATCGGACGTAGCGATGACTGATAGACGCTACCAGAGGTTGCAGTCCCAGATCGCCACGTGCTCCGTTAAGCCCCTTGGATACCCAAAGACACCAAAGAAGCTAAACCTGATTGCTCGGCCTTCTGCCCACGCCCTTATAATTCTTTTAATATATATTGTCACGGGAAAAACCTCTTTTATTTTAATTTCACCCGTAACAACGTAACAATAACTTTTCGATACGTAGGCACACACAAAACGAAGGCGACACTGCGCATTCAGTGATCGAAAAAGCCATCACTAGAGCCAAAAAATATGGACCCATCTATATTCCTGAACACTACATATCCATAATACGAGGAGCGAAGAAGACAGGGAAACCATTTTTGGTGAGATAAATGAACTTCAGTGATTTCGTCGACTTTGACAGATAACATAAACTTTAACATGAGCAAAAATATTAACGGGGATGCAATTAAAATTGGCGAGATTATGAGTATTAAGTTTATTAAAAATTGCGCCAATTATCAATATCGAACAACCTACAATACTGAAAACTGGGAGGAGGCCAAAGCTATAATAGAACCAAATAGAAATAACTTACGTCGAGGTCGAGGCAATGTTACAAGCAATAACGAGGTCGTTATTGCTTGTAACATTGCCGTGTAACGGTGAAACCAGCGTATACCTCGAAGATTTAAGAAGATTTAAGAAGAGAAGATTACAGAACGCAAGAAGCGCGACCTTTTGAGTTTGGTAGAGACAAACATAGTACCAAGATACTATGAAAAGTTCTTTAGAGATCTCATTTAATTTTATTAAACTATTAAATATTATACGCGTTGAAAACGAATTCAACATTTTGTTATGTTAAAAATTTATGTATAATTGATGTTAATTGTTTTGAAGAATTTAGTAAGTGAATTCTTATACTACACTGATAAGAATTATTAAATATATAGGTGATTAACTCGCTGTGATGTCATAAGTCTGATTAAACTTAGAATTCAGATAGTAACTAGATCTAGGAGCATTGGTTCTGAACCTAAAGTTATTTTTATTTTTAATTGTAAGTAAATATTATATTAAGTTGTAACCGACTCTAAGATAAAAAGGGTATTTTACTTACGTAAAATTCTCATTTAGTCCTAATAAGATTGTTGATTGTTGATTGAAATACTTTCTTACACTATTTACTTTTCATTTCTTGAATTTTTTATTCTTTTTGTACTAGACTTATGTAGAAATGTTAAGAAGTACAAAGTTATTTATGTTTATTTTGAAGAGTTTTGACTTATTTTGTTTCTTTCGTTAATAACGGTGCGTATTTATGATTTAAAATAAAACTTAGTAAACAATTTGTTCTTGTTTTCTTTTTAACTCATTGTGACACAACTACAGTTATAACTTTTCGTTAGAGCCACAACGTCACTTCTGAGGGGGATGGAAGGCTTAAATAATGGTATAGTATATTTTTTACAATATAAAGTGATTAATATTTATCAAAAAGTAAAGTTAAAAGTTGACGTTGTAGTATAAGCTGTTCATCTCATCTATATATTATGATATTTTGATATTGCTTGACAACTGTTTGTAATATTTTAATGACCTGGTTACAAAATTAATAATTTTTATAATAATAATAATAATTTAGTAAATTGAAATGTTTAACTAATTAATATTATCACCTAACACATTGTTATAATTTCAAAGCACTATAGTTAGCATGTATGATATATAAAAGTATTTTTTAATTTGTAAATACTGTATCTAATGAATGGAATTTAATAAAGCTTTATTTATTATTCCACGCTACCCTTTATCAAAATCGGCACACGTGTTTGGTCTAAATAGCGCCACAAACGTACAAACATACATACATACATACATACATACATAGACTGATAAACACATGACCCTCCTTTGCGTCGCGCAGTCGGGTAACAAGGGTACGCCGTGCAACTGATACCCAGCTATTATTATTTGGTTGCAATTTTGCGGTGCAGTTAATTTTATGAACCTACATTTATAAACAGTAAATTCACAGAACACATCGATAAAATGCGTTACCTACGTAATATTTCTATCAAATGTCATAATCCATAAATAACGGAATTCGTTTGCAATAAATGTCTGCATTTACTCGTACTTTTCATTTTTCTATCATTCTCCGATATAAAAATATTAATTATTATCTCACAATTATCATCATCATCATCATTCATGAAATACCACTAACGATCCCGAATCCGCAGCTGGGGCTTGGGGCCTTTAGTCAAGAATATACATTCCATAATTTCGAACTTCGCCGTCGAAATTATCGAATGCATCTTGACTAAAGGCCCTGGATCGTTAGTGGCTGGATCCCGGGGCTCTTCACAATATGGTGAATGTACAAGTCCACAAGGCTAGCTTCACATCAACTTCACATCGTCTTCGATACAAAGTCTCATCGACACACGCGACAATTCGGATTTGAACCTACCCGCTCGAGCGCAAGCAATCGATCTAATAAACAAAATTAAAAATTTTAACGAACCCCCGAATTATCAAGCAGCAAGCGAGCTGATGATGACGAATTATAGCTCAGAACACTCTCGATCATATCAGCTTTCAAACGTAAAGACTACATCAAAATTAGTTCATCCGCTTGGGAGCTACGAAGCTACGGATAGACACGTCATACTTATAACAACCCTCTGTTTTCGTCGGGGGTTGCCAGTAGGGCACAGGCTACGGAGGCTCATCTTATAATCGCGTCCAACAAAATAATTGTTAAGTATTATATATCCTACTAGTATTATGAATGTGAAGGTTTGTGTGGACGTATGGATGGATTGTTACTCTTTCACGCAAAAATTACTGAACGGATTTCGTTGAACTTTGGTTATGGTAGTACCTAGTGTAGGCTCTGGGTTAAAACATACGCTACTTTTTATACTGGAAAAGTACTATATTGCCGTGGTAAGTTATATTTACGCGGGCGGAGCCGCGGGAAAACGCTCGTCCGCTATATTATTGTGTGTATGTGTGTGTATCAGGCAGCAGCTCATTTAGAGTCATTTCACCTCTGACAGGACCCTTATGCCAACGACATAAAGGATCACTCTCGTAAAAACCCCGTGGTAAGATAACCGGAACGGACGGACTATTATAGTAAGATTTGTAAGTAGTAACTTCTAAGGTAAAATATCTTTATTGTTTTTTTGCCTGTTATTTTTAGCTGAGCAATAGGCTGTGACTATATGCTCCGGAATCCGGAAGGCCGTAGGAAATTCAGAGCATTGAAAATAGAACTCTTCGCTAATACAATAGAGCTAAAAATCGAACACACAAGTGTCGAGTTGTCATTTATGATATTGACATTTGACTCGACACTCATGTGGCATCCCGGCTCCGGAGCATCTAGTCCCAGCCATATTTGTCTACATTTGTCATTCACCGAGAGGAAACACCAGATCACAACCGTACACGAGCTGTTACAATATGTCACTCGAAACACGGAGTCACTCCCACTGCAATTACAGAATTATCGACCAGTGTGCTGTGTGCGAGTTTTCGTCACTACTCACCGTGAAGAAGTTAACTACAATTTGTATGGCATAGAAACAGCGCCCCTAGGGGCAAACAATAGTAACTAATTCAATGCCATACAAATTGTAGTTAACTTCTTCACGGTGAGTAGTGACAAAAACTCGAACTCCGCACACAGGCCCTAAAATTTAATCTGTGTTTATTTTTTAAGTATCTTCGCTATTACACGTATGGTCCACTTGCGCAGATCTGGGCTACAGATAACCCTGGATTAAAATATCATGCCATCTCTTTCATCAATACGAAGATATATACGAAGAACAAGAGAGATTGTTATCTCTCTCGTTGTCATTTTTGACTTAATGACTAGGATTGCTCAGACGAATAGTGTTTGCGTAGTATTCGTCTGATTCGAACTGATCGATAGTTTGCTCGTGATTTGATAATCACAACAACTATGTCAGAAACATTGTGGTCTGAGTTAATCTCCTAAGCCGCAACATTCCATATCTATTATCGCCTTACAATTTACATGTTTATTATTATTATTATAAACTGTTCCCCCTAACCGTAATAACCTCAGCGGTTATAGAGGAAATATAATTTTCCTGTTTATTTAAACTTTATTGAAATGAAGTTCGATTTACAGTTTACAACGACGTTAGTAATATACAGTGTGTCGTCTCTAGGTTAAGATATTTAAAGAGCAGATGATAGGTTTAATTTTTTTGATAAAACACCAACCTTCTGAGGATCGCCCCCCCCCCCCCCCCCCGAGCTACAGGCAATTGAATAAGTCATGTTTTGGTTCAAAATCAAAATCAAAATCAAAAATTTTTTATTCAAAATTGGTATTTTTAAATACTCTTTTTGAACGTCGATACTACGTGATGCCTGCCACCGGTTCGAGAACTAACCCAGCGAGAAGAGCCGGCAAGAAACTCGTCTGGGGCCATCTTTTACCAAAAAGATGGAAAATTATTCTTTTACTTACTACCTTACGTTAAATAAAACTATGTAAGTGTCACCTGCGATGTCAGACTTCAAATGTTTGTATTACTAATTATTATAGTACTGACCTAGCTGCAGTACGCCCATGACCAGCTCCACACAGCCGGACAGGAAAGCCAGCAGCACCGCAAACGGCGGGCCCAGGCCGTGCAAGTTCTCCCTGGTCAGTATGGCCGCTATGGCGGTGGGGCCAACGGCCGAGGCCCGGACCGAGCCCAGGACGGCGTACGTGAAGGACGCCGCGAAGGAGGAGTACAGGCCGTACTGCGGCGGCAGGCCGGCCACGCCCGCGTAGGCTATGGCCTGCGGGATCACCGTGAGGCCGACTGTGGTGCCTGGAACAGATACAACAGCATGAGAGAGATCCAATCCAACGAGGGTATGAGAGAAGCAAAATAATTTTGTTACTTAACAAACACTAAAACGATTTCATACTTCGAGGCAAAGGAGTACTAGTACAATATGTTACGTACTCTCACTTGTAACTTATAAGCCAAGCCATAATGAATATATAGTATACTTTTTCGGGATAAAAAGTACCCTGTGTTGTTCTAGCGGGCTTAGCATGGCGATCCGAAGGAATCATTTTAAAAAAGAAATTTCTACCCAAAATAGTTTTAATCCATGGTAACAATGGAAGTCAACATTTCTAAACAGCCATATTTTTAAAATGGCTGCCGGGAAATCTTCTGCAAAAAACGAACAGATATTCAAGTGAATGACTGAACGTAAAGAAACTATTTGCTTAGGACCGCCATCACCCGCCATGATGTGGAGTAGTTGACATTATTGTAAGACTATTTGAATTTGAATTAAGAAAACTGCTGAGCTTAAACTACTACCACGCCAAACATCAAAATCCGTTTTTGCGTGAATGAGTTACAAACAAACATCCTTCCATCCATCCATCTATCCATACATACATCCAGCCACACATCCATCCTCACAAACTTTCACAATTGTAATAGTAGTAGGATAGTAAGAAGTCTAATATTAATTTATCCGTCTGCTCGTTTCGTCGTCGCGTAATATCCACACCAGGCAACCTAAGGCTGGTATTATATGATCCGGAATTTGGCGGACCTGGGAAAACTCAGAGCACTGAAAAAAGAACTCTGCGCTAATACAATAACGATAGAGTTGAAAATCGAAGTGTCGAGTTTCGAGTTCTCATATCATATATAACATTGACATTTGAGTCCACACTTGTGTTCGATTTTCATATCTATTGTATTAGCATAGAGTTCTATGTTCAGTGCTCTGAATTTTCCCTAGGCATACGGATTCCGGACAATATAGTCCCGGCATTAGGGCTTCGACAATGATTGAGTATTGATTAACAGGTGGAAACGTATCAAGCGGACGACGTCATTCATCAGGTAACTGTGTAATGGCTGACCTCAGTGGCTACTGCCCCTACCTCGCCGGTTACCGCCGGGCCGCGCCGCGCCGCGCCGGTCATGGTCAGAGTCACGGCTTTGACATAAGTCATTACAGGAAAACAAAAATGTATGGGATTTGTCATAAGTCATCGCTAAGTGACATGTCGCTTGCAACTTGCGATGCCTTATGTCAAATCCCATACATTTTGTTTTCGAACTTCGCCGTCGAAATCATTGCATCATGCATCTTGACTAAAGGACCAGTACAGAGTAATTGGAGGATAGTATAAGGACATTCCACCAACACCCAAACACCTAGTAGACTTTTCCCTACAAATGATTATTTTTCATTATTGCAAGCATAGAATAAATACGCCTAGAAACGCGCATGAAAATGAAGCAAATCATACCGAGCCATATTGGCTCAGTTTGTTTGAACGACCCGTCAGTTGTCAAGGTCAGCTCCGACAATTGTAAACATTATGATGGTTTGTGTGGTTAATGGGTGTTGTGGCATCGGAAAAAAATAAAAAGCTTTGGACATTACATTTTATTTGTAAGTACTACGATTTGACTTCTATTGTGCCAATAATATTCACATTTTAAAATAAAATCATATTAAGCCACCATCTTGCTACCATATTGTTTTTTTTTTTAATTATTGTGAGCTGGATACCATTGCTTGCCATATTGTTATTGTGAAAGTGTTACTAGTAATAAGAAATTAATTTCCCAATTGGTCTAACTAATAGTTGCAACTAAGATACAGTTTTTTTAATTTTTTCGTTTTGTTAACTATCAATTTAAAGTGTTACCAGTATTAAGATAATCCTTAATATTTTCCTTAATACCAGTTTAAAAGTTTTAATTGTACCTATACAATGTAACGTATTGGGTCGTTCATTTATTACATAAGACGATTTAGGGGGGAGGGGCGATAATGTCTTATTTTCGTCTTATTTAGACCATGGCCTATTCTTATTTTTTTGGTTTAGTTTTCCATCTGACCCAATTGTGTCTGCTCGTCGGATTGAAAAAATAAGATTAAATCGCATTGAGAGCTATTCAAAGCCGTCTAGAAGCTCTAAAAGACCATTCAAAAAACTGCATGGGCAGTGTTCCCACTACCAACAGATTCCAAACCTATTGCAGTTAATAGCTCTTGCTACGCTGATAATTATTTAGTATGGCGACATTCACCTCAGGAGTTGGGTTATGACAGAATTTGGAATTTTATATTTTATTATTTTATAAATTTTAAATAATTAAAATAAAAATCTTTTTATTCAGAATAAAAAACAAGCTTTGTTTTCTGAACGTTAAACAAAGAAAAAAAAAGGGATTACAATTACCACCGGTTCGGAACCCTAACCCGGCGAGAAGAACCGGCGTTAGAAACTCGCGCGAGTGCCACCTTTTAGTAAAAAGGATAGGCAAAATTGATCTTTTAAAAAATATGTATCATATAATACAACTAAAACAAAAAAATATGTAAACAAAAATAAATAAATATTAAATTGCAATATCTACAATATATTACAGTACAGAAGTACATTGTTTAGTTAGTAAACGGAAATTGCCACATAGGGTCATCTTATTCCCAGGGTGTGCTGTCCGCAATGAAATCTTTTACTTTATAATAACCTTTGGCACACAAATGTCTTCTAACTACTTTTTAAAATTTATTTTCTGACAAATTTTTGACATTTTCTGGGAGTTTATTATAGAATCTTTAAAAAAATTGCTTATTTTACTGAGTCTAGTCACTGGTACACCTAGTTTTTGCTTATTCCTAATATTTATGTTGTGCTGGTCACATTTTTATCAAATTCATTACTATATTTTTTTACATACATAACATTATCAAAAATGTATTGAGAGTGTACAGTCAGTATCCCTATTTCTTAAATTTTTTTCTCTTAGTGAGGCATATGGGGACATCTTATAAATAGCTCTAATCGGTCGCTTCTGCAGCACAAAGATAGAATTAATGTCGGTGGCATTACCCCATTAAAGGATACCATAGGCCATTCTGCCATGGCAATAACTAAAATAAACTAACCGTGCCGATGCTTCGTCAGAAATTTGTCTGATTTTTCTGACTGCAAATGCTGCAGAACTGAGACTATTCGCTAGGTTAGCAATATGTGGACCCCATATTACTATTTCAGAGAGAGTATTATTTACTCCGTCATAGTCCGACTGCTGTCGCTTCACTTTAAGTGAAGTATCGTCAGCAAATAACACTATCTCTAGTATATCTTTAACAAGAAAAGGCAAATCGTTTATGTAGATCAGGAAGAGGAAAGGCTCTAAAATTGATCTTGTGGCACTCCCAGATCTATTTTGGCTCCAAACATCTTGCCATTCACTTCAACCCTTTGTGTCCTGTTACTTAAATAAGATTTTAACAGTGTAAGTGATGTGCCCCTTACGTAGCACACGTAGTCGGCTACGTAGCAATTAATTAATATTAAAATGAGCCAATAATTGTTGTAAAATATTTTCTTCAAATATTTTACTAAAGGTCCTATATATATTAAAATATAAGTTATATTTTTACAATTCACGACATTAATACATCTATCTATTGCTTGCTTCACTTTGTACGATGCGTGTGTAAGAAGACTTATCGATCTGGGTGTTATAAATCTATGGCTGCAATTAGGTTAACTTTTATTTTATTTTTTAACAATATTCATTTTACGTCTTTTATGCATTTAAGCGGTTGTAGACTTATTCATTGCAACAACAGGTACATTCTGAATCTACAAAAATTTATAGTCTAGTATTTCTATAGTAATATACATTGTGTCGTCGCAATCTTATTGACTAATACCCCCCTTTTTGAGGTGCAAGCCAAGGGAGCTACAGGCAATTGAATATTTAATGTTTTGGTTACTTCCTTACGTTGGACGAACCTAAATTCATGAAAACACACGGTATTCTTTGGTAACACGTCGTGTTTTATGTGATGTCGTTGGAATCAACTGAGCGGAACACAAACGATTTAAAATAATTACAGGCGCAATTACAGCACCTATAAAGTGAAGTTGTTACTGGTGAATGGTGATGTTACACGATGTCATGTTGTTCATACTTCACAGTGGAGGCGGCCAGGCGGAACGCTGACTCAGCGAGGAGCTCCCGACTTCCGCTCGCATAATGCGACGACACCAGCTATTCCAGATATTTTATTGGTCGACACTTGTCAGACAGAAGGATGCCGACAGTAGCAGAAATAAATCCTTCCTTTTATAAATTTAAAGTCCCCCGCCGTGTCAGTCTGTCTGTATTCGCGATAATCTCGAAAACTTCTGAATAGATTTTCATGATGCTTGGACGCAGGTACGGGCGGGCCTATAATTTATAAAGATACCTATCATGTAAAACTCAATTTCTCGCGGGCGAAGTCCCGGGGAAAAGCTAGTAGAATTTAATGTCAGACCTCGGTTTGCCGAAAGCACACAATAACTATAGTCCGTTCATATCATCCAATGTAATGTCGGTTACATTAAACAAAACGATATAATTAGACCAATCACCAAATGTGTTAAATTATATAATAAAAACTATTATATTATTGCAACTAAACTAGGCATAGTGTTCAATAAAAGACACAGGATTAGAGAATTTACACGATCGGTGGTTTATTCAAGAAGAACGGAAGGAAGCAATACAGCAATATCTACATTTAATTTCAGTTACAGGCGCGTTCACTTTATTATTTATGGGCTGCGTTCATTATGTAATAACTCCAACATGTATTTCTCTAATGCACGGTACATAAGTGACATTTCAATTGGTAGCATCATAGGCTTCTAATTTCCTCCTTGTTTACGTTTAGATTAAAACGGATGGAAATGTGAAATGTACGCGGGTGACTGCACGATTTCCGCCGCACGGCGAAAATCGACCGTCTAAATCGTCATTTGGCTGGATCGCTAGGAAATTTCGCACCAAAAATGATAAGGCGATTTGTCAAGTGACTCCGCACAGCGAAAATCCACCCATGTAAATCCCACATAAGTATGATGATTACGTCAGGAAAAAGATAAACATAATTTGCTGGTCCGTAGCCATGATACTGGGTTCATGTCCGATGGAAATTGTAGAAAAGGACAAATAGCTATTAGCTAGTGGTTAGTAGGTTGCCAAATGTAGTTACAGCTAGTCCGTATGTTCTAGGCAGGGAGACAGAATATGCTGATCATTGATAAAAAAATTTAGTCTAACCAAAACACAACACTTTGCGACGCGACCGTCTGTTTACTTTTGCATACGAATGCGGAACTTGATCAGCTTACGCGTGGCAATTTCAATATTGATACAAGCTGTAGCGACAAATTACTGTCGAATACGAAAACATTGGATACTGTGACACAACGACGCGGACGAGTATGTCTAGTTCCCGGTGAACAAGGTCACCTTACTGCTATAATTATGCATGTGACGCAGGGTTCCTATAACTCTATTCCTATCGGCTTCACTTATACCACTTATCTTTTGAAGACCCTCCAAATCCCTTCCTTTTATATAGGCCTTCGCCACTGATGTATATTGTATATAACAGTTTAATGAAAATTGTTTAGTCTGGCATTTTTCGTTATTTCGGTAAAATCCCAGACGGAAGTTCTATTCTTTTTTTTTTGGTATTATCGAATAGGGAAGACATCTATCGCGTAACTTTATCTATAGTTCATAGTTCATACACTTATACAAAATAATACTTCAACTATTCTAAAAAAGGATGAAATATCCTGTTTTCGGTATTCATTCGATCTTCAGTATGTTAATGCGTTTTAGCTAAATCTGTCTTTAAACTTGATTAAAATGTTATCTGACGTAAATATCAAATGGGCCGGCCGTCCGGCTTAAGGCCTCCACAGACGAGAGGCCGATCGTTTCAGTTAGAAATGACATCAGTTCAGCCTGAACGGATTCGAGCACATACACGGAGAAAATCGCATCCGACCGAACTGACGTCAGTTCGGCCCTTAGATTAATAACGCCTAGATAGATAGATGTAGGCGTAAACATTACATACCGACACGCACACAAACAAAACTTTAATGTACTCTTAAAATTGCAATTATTGTATTTGTTTTTCTTAATATCGTGAGATGTAAAAATATAACTTATATTTCATTTTAAACCATCGAAACACAATTTGTGAACTTTATTTATATTAAACTGGTATTAAGGAATATACTATGGATATGTAGTGTGTGTTATAATTCTCGGAAATTGCATAATGTAAAGTCAGCTATATTCGTGGCGTGGCGAATTAACTCCTGCGAGAGTTAGTCGTCTGCCCACCGCCTACCTAACTAGTTGTGCAAATAAAGTGATTCAGCACATCCAGTATTTAATTTGAAGACCCCAGCCTTTGTACAGTAAACTGGTGACCCCGACGAAGAACTCTCGAAGAAAGTTTGTAGTGAAGGGAATCGGCGTAAATAGTGACATCGGCTGTGGGCTAAATTTTTGTTCGAGATCGAATTCCACGCGTCGACAGGAAGTTAGCGTGACGTAATAGAAGAACACGCCGTGGCACGTGGCGAGTACAGCGGCAGGCGGCTCATCAGCTCATTGACTCGTCGACTCATCGGCTCAATTTCGTTCGAGAAAAATGAACAAGGCATCAGACACGGGTTGCAAGGAAGAGGCGTCAGGCGCGGCGTTGGCATCCATAAGCGTGTCCACCAAGCTACCGGAATTGTGGACAGACTTACCAAGGTTATGGTTCGCGCAGTTCGAGGCTGTGATGGCCCCACAGAAGCAGGGTGAAGAGACCAAATTCAACCTGGTCATATCGAAACTCGGAAAAGAGGCCATTCAGCAGGTCAGCGACCTCGTAATGTCACCGCCCGCCCAGGACAAGTATACGGCGCTTAAGGAGAGACTGCTGCAGGTTTATGAAGAGAGTGCCGAAAGACAAATGCAGAAGTTGGTGTCGGAGCTGGAGTTGGGTTCGCAAAGACCCTCCCAGTTTTTAAGGCGCATGAAAGATCTGGGGCGCAGCGCACAAATTGCGGACAACACACTGAAGAGCCTGTGGTTGTCGAAGATGCCGTCATCAGTTCGAGCAGTCATGGCGGTTTGTGAAGATCAGTCTCTGGACAAGCTGGCGGCCATGGCAGACAAGATTACTGAATACACCAACGTCGGAGATGTGGCAGCCGTGTCATGCAAGAAGGCAGCAGATGGACAGTCGGACGAGCAGTTGAGCAGATTGGAGCTGGAGGTTGCAGCGCTCCGCGCCGATCTAAGGGGTCGCGGGCGCTCGAGGAGCAACTACAGACCGACCGACTTCAGGAGAAGATCGACATCGCGGCCGCGAAGAGTACCTGGGGACCCGGACTAGCTGTGCCGTTTTCATTTTCGGTACAGATCGAGGGCTAACCGCTGCGAGCAACCTTGCGCGTGGCGAGCCAAGCAGCCGGAAAACTAGATGGGGTACATGCGGGCTCGGTGGACGGATGTACTCAAGGTCAGGTAACCAAAAGCCATCGTTTATTGATTAGAGATAATGTAACGAAATATAGTTTTTTGATCGACACAGGCGCTAACATTTCCGTAATTCCAAAGTGGTGTGTTAGAAAGCCTATCAAAAAAATCGATCTAAAGTTGTATGCTGCTAATGACAGCGAAATTAAATGTTATGGAATATGTAATTTAGAGTTATCGTTAGGCTTAAGACGGTCATTTAAATGGCCTTTTGTCGTATGTGATGTAAAACAGCCGATAATAGGTGCCGATTTTTTGAGGAATTTTAAATTAAATGTAGATCTGTATAATAATAAGTTAATTGATACGGTGACCACCCTAAGGGTCTGTGGAATTAAAAGTACAAATTTTGTCGACACTATTAAAAGCATAAATAGCAACCATCCTTACGCGGATTTACTGGAACAATTTCAGGACATCATGCGACCGCCAACCTTCAAGGACGTCCCAGAGCATTCCGTTTATCATCACATAGAGACTACCGGACCACCTGTCCACGCGCGTGCCAGGAGGTTACCGGCCGACAGGTACGATAGGGTTAAAAAAGAATTTCAGTTGATGCAAGAACTAGGAATATGTAGACCTTCAAATAGTGAGTGGGCCAGTCCTTTACATATTGTACCTAAGAAGGATGGTGGTATGCGACCCTGTGGGGACTATAGGATGTTAAACGCAATTACAAAGCCAGATCGTTATCCGATACCTAGAGTACAAGATTTTACGTATGGGTTACATAATAAGAAATTTTTTTCAAAATTAGATATTTGTAGAGCTTATCATTTTATAGGTATTAATCCAGATGACATTAAAAAAACAGCTATTATTACGCCATTTGGCCTTTTTGAATTTCCAAGAATGACGTTTGGCCTGCGTAACGCGGCACAAACATTTCAAAGATTTATCAATAATACAGTCTTATCAGGCATAGAACAATTGAATTATGGCGGCGACTGTACAGGGGGCAAAGGTCAGTCAGTCGTGTTCGGGTACATAGATGACGTCATCGTTGGGTCGGATAACCCCGATATACATAGAGAACATTTGCGATTAGTATTTGAAAGATTGAGTAAATATAAAATGTCTATTAAGTAAATGTGTTTTTGGACAGTCGGCTATAGAATTTTTAGGCTATTTAGTTTCAGAAAAAGGTATAAGTCCGATGCCGGAAAAAGTTAAAGCTATCGAGTCATATCCGAAACCGGAGACAATAGAACAATTACGTAGATTTTTGGGCATGTTAAATTTTTACAGAAATCATATTCCTAACGCTGCTCGAGTTCAGGGAGTTTTAGATAGGTATTTACACGGGGCTAAAAAACGAGATAAGACGCGTATAGATTGGACAGACGAGGCGAATAGTGCATTTGAAGTGTGTAAAGAGAATTTGAAAAAGGCCGTCACTATTTCGCATCCGATATCTAATGCTAAATTAGGGTTAATGACTGACGCGTCAGATTTTAGTATAGGGGCAGTGTTAAATCAGTGGGAAGGCAATTCTTGGAAACCTTTAGGATATTTTTCAAAAAGGTTATCAGAACCGCAAAAGAAGTACTCCACGTACGACAAGGAGCTTTTAGCGATTTATTCGGGAATAGTTTATTTTAGAGATTTAATCGAAGGTAGAAATTTAACAGTTTACACGGACCATAAGCCGCTCACTTTTGCTTTAAGTAAAATAAGTTCTAATAAAGAGTTACCTAGGCGAGCGCGTCAATTGTTGTATATTAGCGAATTTACAAGCGACATACAACATATACAAGGCACTGAAAATCAGGTAGCCGACGCTTTATTAGAGTTGAGAGTAGAATTGAGAGTATCATATGCCCTAGTTCAAGCGAATACGTGGAGGTTGCGAGAGCACAGGCGACAGACGCTGAGCTCGCGGATTTAATGAAAACGAATGATATATTGCAATGGAAACAGTTAGCGCTCGATAATAATGATGATATTAAAATATATTGTGAAACATCAGCTCAGAATATTAGGCCGTATATACCATCGCAGTTTAGGAAAAGTATTTTTCATAAATTTCATGACGTTTCTCATCCTGGAGTTAGAGCATCGCGTGCATTAATTAGTAAAAAAGTTTTTTGGCCAGGTATGAATAAGGACGTAGGGACCTGGGCCAAGACGTGCGTGAGGTGTCAGAGAAGTAAGGTTATTCGGCACACAGTTTCGAAACTTAGCGATTTTAACCATAGCGAGCGTTACGAACATTTGCACGTTGATTTGATAGGACCTTTACCGGAAACTGAGCACGGTTTCCGTTACTGCGTCACTATGATCGATAGATTAACACGATGGTCTGAGATTTGCCCTGTGAAGGACATGACCGCAGAGTCGGTAGCTAGAGCAGTTTATGAAGGATGGATTTGTCGTTTCGGTTGTCCTAAAATTATTACCACCGATCAAGGTAGACAGTTCGAAAGCGAATTATTCACAGATTTAATGAAATTATTAGGTATCCAAAAAACGAGAACTACCCCATACCACCCACAGTGTAACGGTAAGATAGAAAGGTGGCATAGGTCTTTGAAGTCGGCTCTGGTGGCTAGATTGAATAATAATCTATCATGGTTAGTAGAACTACCTACGGTCATGTTAGGATTGAGAGCTGCTTGTCAAGCGGACAACGATAATATTAGCGCGGCGGAATTTGCTCTGGGACATTGTTTAAGGTTGCCGGGAGAATTTTGTTCAGATAAAAGTATGAAAATTGATAATCCACATTCATTTATAAGTAATTTAAGAGACACTTTGAACAAAATTAAGCCCATAAAAAGGGCATGTAAAAATAGTAATAGTACTTTTGTGCATGCTGATCTAAATTCCTGTTCGCATGTTTTTCTAAGAGTGGACGCGGTACGGAGACCGCTAACGCCTCCGTACAGCGGACCATATAAAGTTTTAGAAAGAAATAGTAAAGTTTTTAAAATATTAATTGATAATAGAGAACGTAATGTGTCGATTGATAGACTTAAGACCGCGTATATTTTAGAAGAAAATGAAGTTAGACATGACAGTAGATTAGATCAGCATAGTGAGGCTAATGTGTATACACCTTTACAGAAATCACGTAGTGGCAGAAAAATTAAAAGACCTGTAAGATTCTTGGATGATAACTAGGTTAATGGTGCATTGGCATTTTTGTTAGCAAGTAGGTACGCGAAGGTTGCGTAATGTCATCTCAGCACATATTAATTGTTATAAGACGTTAAGTTAGAAATATTTGCATTCACTTTATTTCCAATTTTGTGCTATTCTAATATACAAAGTTTGTGTTTCACGTGCAAGGAAGATGTTAAGGAAGGAATTAAGTTGTAATCAGGGTACAGATTTAAGTGTTTTGTCACAACATAAACTCCCAAATGTTAACGTTTGCTAAGTTCATTTTTTTTTGTTATTTATCAATTATGTAAATCATTTTTTTTTTTAGCAGGGGGTGTATGTAGTGTGTGTTATAATTCTCGGAAATTGCATAATGTAAAGTCAGCTATATTCGTGGCGTGGCGAATTAACTCCTGCGAGAGTTAGTCGTCTGCCCACCGCCTACCTAACTAGTTGTGCAAATAAAGTGATTCAGCACATCCAGTATTTAATTTGAAGACCCCAGCCTTTGTACACTAAAGATATTTCTGGTAATATTTAACTTTTGATAATAGAAAATATTATTAACGATTGTTTTACTATAATAAAAGAACTAGTTAGTGCTTTAAACAAATCAGAAAATAAAAATAATAAGACAATGTTTGCTATTAACCGTCATATGGCGTCGGGACGCCAGGCATTTTCAAAACAAAATGGCGGCGAAAATCCAATTTTCTAATGAACATAGAACTCGTGGAGTCACCTAAAAGTCGGTTAGATCTACTTCGCTATTGTTTTATTTAATACATACAACTCACTTTCTTATTTTCGTCTAAAACTATAAATAAATAAAATATATACATTTTATTTCAAATATATATCTAACGTACTAATATTTTTATGTAAAATAGTCAATTGAGTTAATTTTAAGTCTTACAAAACCAAAAAAAAATTTTTGTCTTTTTTTGTTCGTAAGTTTTCACAAAACTGGGAAATTTTGTCAATGTTTCAAACAATTTTTAATAACTCTAGAAAAACTTAAGAATTATGTATTTATTTATTTTGGTTCTATATTTTGTGTAGTTTTTGACAAAACAGCTCATATGTAAACTGTTCAACATCAAACTGTTAAACTTTTATCAGCCTTTTATGTCAGAGTGGTATTTTTAGCTTTTTTTTTTGTATTCTATGATTTTTAATGATCGGGGCACTTAATATACATGTTTTTTTTTTAAAAAACCTCTTCATTAGGAAAGGCTTAATAGGCGATCACAAAAAATACATTTTATGTGGATAATCAGGTCCAAAAAGGCTTTTGAACTCACATCTCTTGCAATTATTATTTTTGAAATAACGCATTCGCTTTAAATAATTTTTTTTTGGAATTTCCTTAAGCAGACGATATTTTGTCTAATGTATAATAACAGAATAACTTGTTTTTAATATAATTAGTCTATTTATAATGTGTCTAGCGTCTTAAATTGTTTTTTAAATGCTTCTTTCGACAACAAAGGTGTGATTTTACAAACTTGTGCGATTAGACGTTCGAAATAATTCCACTTGTTAATTTTTTTAGTTTATATTAAATACTTATTAAAGCAAATTTTACGTAGATTCCGAATATACTAATATAAGCTAAGTGCACTAATACGAATTTTTGTCGAAATCTGCATTTTAGCGCTGACCGGCAACTTAGGTCATACGTCAGATTTGAAGGGGGGCGCCAGACGACCTATGATATAAACACTAGGGGGCGCCCGAGAGGTTAAGGATTATCTTAATACTGGCAATACTTTAAATTGATAGTTAAAAAAATCAGAAAATATTATAAAACTTTGTCTTAGTTGCAACTATTAGTTAGCCATGAAAATATAGAAACAAATTTATTTTTACTAGTAACACTTTCACAATTTACAATAGGGCAGCAAGATGGCGACATATTATGAATTTATTTTAAAATGTTTTAAATATTTGATTTAATACAAGTCAAATTGTTCGGACATAACATTTCATACTTACATATGAAATGTTGTGTCCAAAGCTTTTTTAATTCTTTTCCGATGCATTGTGACACCCAATAACGATACAAACCGTCATAATGTTTTACTAGTAGGAGATTTATGCACCAGCGCTTGACCTTGACAACTGACGGGTCGTTCAAACAAACTGAGCCGATATGGTTCAGTATGATTTACTTCACTTTTCATGCGCGTACCCGGTTTCTAGGCGTTTTAATCTAAGGCCTGAACGGATTCGAGCACACGGTAAATTGCCGCGAGCTTCGGTCGTGTTTTTAGGGTTCCGTAATACTTATGGAACCCTTATAATTTCACTCTGCCCGTCCGTCTGTCTGTCTGTCCGCCGCTCTCCTAGCTTCTGTAATAACTTTATGAAAATAACTTTTGTAGTAATTCAAAGAAAACCTATTGCGAGTTGATAGTTACGGAACCCTCCATAGACATGTCGTGACATGCTCTTGGTCAGTTTAGGCTATTATTTTATTTATAAATTGTATTTTGCTCCAATTGTAATCACGCTATCGACGAAACCGAATTATTGTGTCATACATTCTTCCAGTGATATGTTATAGAAATCATTTCTCTGTTTTATAGTAATAGTCTTTAGATTTCATCAACCATAGTGGCTCTAAAGTTTTAAATACTTCAATGAACTTTAATAAATTTCTTTAGACCACGTGCCATTTTTAGCGTTCCGTACCCAAAGGGTAAAAACGGGACCCTATTACTGAGACTTTGCTGTTCGTCCGTCTGTCGCCAGGCTGTATCTTTATTTTATTCCCTCCTTAGTAGGAATTTAGTTGTTAGTAGTGGTTTTGTAGAAAATAGCTAGACGGTAATCATAATATGCAAAATGGCCTGCTTCTATGTGCTATCATGTCACCTTATCATAGTAGCACGCATCCGTAAGTCGCTTAAAACTACCGATTTAATTTCTATATACGTAATATTTCCTAATTTTTTTTTTTAATTTAACGGTTAAATATTAAAACTGAAAATGTATGTATGTTTAGTAGCTTTTTTATAGTTATCGGTATTATTTTAGTAGTTTTTAGTAGAAAACGACGCGAGTTTAGTAGTTTCGCAATAACAGAGTTGGCAACATTGGAACGAATCGCTTCAGTCCATACGGCCGGCTGATGCGATCTTGAAATTGCACACAGACGATACGATTTTGCATCCGTTCAGGCCGAACTGAAGGAAAACCGGACCGTGCATGGGGCCCTTTAGGAGTTAGGACGCAACTGTCTCTTTTCTTCCCGTGAAGTCGATCGTGTGTATAAGTGAATACGAGATACCTATTATGGATATTGGACCGTACATCAGTAAATATTATTGGATATTGTAATACAATTGATACCTAAGTATTGCTTACGC
The DNA here is from genome assembly GCA_037179445.1 of Phengaris alcon alcon. Taxonomy (NCBI): domain Eukaryota; kingdom Metazoa; phylum Arthropoda; class Insecta; order Lepidoptera; family Lycaenidae; genus Phengaris; species Phengaris alcon. The sequence goes on along the minus strand of JAYRCH010000154.1, from coordinate 482,588 downwards.
GAAATAAAACTGCATTAGTGAGCAGCAATGTTGATTTTCAGTAACGCCAAATATTGTAATGGGGCTATTTTGCAGTGGCGTGAAGTTCCTAAATTATATTACTCCATTTCTATCGGCTTCACTTACCACTTTTTGAATACCCTAATCCAAATCCCTATTCCCTACCTATTACCTATTAGCTAGAGCTTCCCTATGATGGAGGACCAGCGGGTGCGAGCAGAGGCTGTCACAGTTACCTGCGATGATGTCCGCCAGCCCCTTCCTGAAGGAGTACTGCGGCAGCCACTGCAGCACGGGCAGGCGGCGCAGCAGCGTCTTGCGGGAGCAGCACGAGCGCAGCCGCCGCGTCAGGCCGCGCCGCCACGCGCTCGGCTTGTCCGGGTGTGGCGAGTAGAGGTTGTTTGTGTCTGAAATTTAAGAGTGTGCAGCTGTTGTTAGGACTTTGGAAATACTACAAACTTTCTGAGAAGGAATTCGATAAATAGATATTATGGCGAGCGCTCACATACGTCACGACAGTCTTAAGACATAAATTGCTATGAGACAAGTTTGGCTTTATGTCACGGTTTCTTGACGGTATAGGCAGTTTTGTCTACTACTTACTGATTTCTAAACTGATAAAACAATACCACACAGGAACAGGGGACCATAACTTATCATGGTTAAATTAAAATCTAGGTAATAAGAAATCTAGAACAAAAAACCTTGTTACTCGTATTATGTGTCTACCTAGAAATAAATAATTGAATTATACAGCAGAATTTCTGCTGAGGTAATATTATACAATTATCACATCATTGTCAACTGATGTAACGCAATTAATTACTGATTTATAATTGTGTAAACAGAGTTTTTATGTAACTCTGCTGCTGCTCACAAGCAACAATTATGTCTACCTCACGATTAAATTGAATAATGCTTAATTAATTCCATGCCAGAATATATTATTCATTTTGAGGGTTCCGTAGGACCCAAGGAACCCTTATAGTTTCGCTCTGTCCGTTCGTCTGTCTAACCTTCTAGCTTTGGTACTAACTAGTTAATAATAAGTTAAGTTAATAATTATTTTGTTATTTGATAAATTACTCGATTACGGGTGGAGAGAAACTACAAGGGTACCTTGTTGTACTGCGGAACTCTAAAAACGTGTAGTGGCAATAACGAAAACAGTAGGTCACGAAATATGAGAGGGTAGGTAATTTACGACACACCAGTTTTAACTTAAACTACGCAGCTTTCACGCCAGTATTAGACTTGAACGCGCGTCTGCGTTAGGCGTGCCACTTGTGTAATATGTTCATAATAATAATTACAGTATCAAATACGCGAAATTGTAATATGATGGCCGATGTTAAAACTTTTTACAAATCACAACATTTATGTTACATACTTGGCAAGAATTTATTTTATAACACAATATTTTTTTTTTAATTTGGTACATTGTACATACCTTACTATTTAAAGTAAAGTACAAAGAATTTGTAAACGCGTCCCGTGACTTCACAAGCGCAAAAGAAAATCCTGCGGGAAACGTACATTTTCCCGCGATAAAAAGTAGCCCATGTCCCCGTGGTCTACTCTGTCTATGCCAAATTTCATCAAAATTGGTCCATTAGTTTCGGGGCATATTCAATGCAAACAAACCAAACAAAAGGAATATTTCTTCTTTGTAATAATAGTGTACTTATAAAAACAACTTGCATATATTGCATACGACGTAACTGAAAAAGCGGCAAAACCTCAAAAGGAAGGCGCACTTCAGTAGCTGCCTTGAGTCGGCAATTAGTGCCGACGGCAAAAACCTAATCAGTTTAGATATAGGAAATTACGACGCGCAAAAACAACGCCTGTATATAATACTGTATAATATATGTAACATCGATAAAGGCTAATTAAACATAGCAGTAGCAGTTAAACAGATACCTGCTTACATTAAAAAATTATCTACCTATCTGTTTTGTTGTGATTAAACCTTAGTAAGGAATTATATAATAGTATGTATATGTCACCGTAAGATTGTAAATACCGTTAGATTGTAATATAACTGGCGAGATTATAAAATGTCGACAGATTGTCGAATAAACATTCTGCTTACCATTTTACGCATTATTTGTCGTTATATTATAATATAAGTAACTAACACGTCAAATTGTAAAAAGGAACGCAACTCGCGCGCTGATTGGTTGAACCGTTAACGTCATCCCGCGGCGCCATATTTGTTTGTTTGTTCATTTGTTAACTAATTTAACAAACAGTTTTTTGATGATTTTAAATTGATTTCGTGTTTAAAATAACTCACAGTTTTATTATTATATTAGTAGGTATGGATAAAAAAATCTACCGATAAAAAGAACGGGTAGGAAATTTCAAGGATTTTTCGAGAGAAACACAAATCACCTTTTTCCGACCATATTATCGGTTCTTTAAAAAATCTAAAGAATAAATTAGTCTTCTAGATAACTATACTGCAAAGGAAAAATGGTTCATTTGTTTTTAACCTGTGGTACCTATTCCGCGAATACCTATATAAACTTACCTTCTTACATTTAGAATATGAAAATTGTCTGCTTTGAACCAAAACTAATTCAAACAATTTTTAAATGATTATTGGATTATTGTATATAAAAGCTTTGTTGAAAAAATATTATCTATTTTTATAAGTCGGTAATAGAATTTATTCATAAATTGAAGTACGAAAGAGCACGAATTATTAACCTGTTAAAATCAAATATGTGCAAAATAAAGAACTAGAGTTATTTAGTTTTCCTTGAACTTGCATAGTAATATTATGATTACAGCATTATGAATCGAATCAAAATTAAACAATTAATTTTATGTGTACTTACTTCTCGAAATGAAATGAAAAAAATATATTTCCAAATTAAACTTAACAAGCTTTTTTCGGAAAGTCAACAGAAAAAGCTACCACCTGCACCGGTTCAAACCTAACCCGCCGAGAAGAACCGGCGTAAAAAACTCGCACGGGGCCATCTTTTAGCTAAAAGATGGAAAATTGTTCTTTTGAAAGAAATATATTAGTATTTTAGATTGTAGACTTAAATCTATGTTAAATATTTTTTTTAAAAGTCAAAAGTACACAAGTACATAGAGACAGCCTTGCAGCGAGCATCTTATTCCCAAGGTGTGCAATCCTGAATAAAATAATTTACTTTATTATAAGCTTTAGCACACAAACGATCTTTGACTACTTTTTTAAATTTATTAATAGAAAGGTTTTGAACGTTTTCTGTGATCCTATTGTATAGGCGTATACATTGGCCCTTAAAAGATTTACTTACTTTGCTAAGTATTATCACTGGTACATCTAGCTTATGGTTATTTCTAGTGTTGAGACAATGATTATCACTTTTCTTCTGGAAATTGCTTAAGTATTTTCTAACGTATAATAAATTATCCAAAATGTACTGAGAATGTATGTAATGAGCTACGGTCAGTACACCTATTTCTTTAAACTTTTCTCTTAGAGATTCAAAAGGGGACATTTTATAAATAACACGAATATAGCTCGCTTCCGCAGCACAAACACGTTGATAGCAGGGTTTTTATTCGTTCGAGTCATATCAGAATACGATACTGTACAATTACGGCCGAATGCTGGAACGATAGTTAAATTTTGTGACGCTCAAGTCACATGATGTCCTTGTCATTTCGGTTAGCAGAGACAGGGACAGCCTGTGAATAGGAGGGCTCTTAGTTTTGATTAGCGTTTCAGCATTCGTCCTGATGCCCTTTACAACGCAAGTAGGTGCGCTGACCTATCCCTTAAGTAAGGTCACTAGTCAGCATATCCTAATACGATATTGGGTCGCCCATCCACCGGATAGCCAGTCTTCCTTCAGTCTTATTGCGGAGCACCTTCTTTTTGTACTATTTCTTGCTCCTTTTGTTTCTAAATAATTATTGTAAGGTGTGCTAATAAAGAAATCCTTTTTTTAAATCGCGTTTCGCGAGGGCCCGCATAACAGGGCCGTTAGTGGTTTAATTTTAACCATTACAAAACGATATGCACTCCACGACGCCATATTCCGCTTATCTAATAAAGCGGAGAACATAAAGATTTTAATCAATCACATATATCGGCGTCTCGTTTCACTTTATATTGAAACACGCCTTGCGAAACCAAAACATGCATTACGATTTCATATATACTAATTTCATAGTCCCTATACCTTGGCTCCAAATGCCACGTTTTGGTAGCATATGATAAGGTTACTCAAAAACTATAGGTATAGGTCTCCCTATAATTTTCAAGGAATTCTCTCGATTCCTCATGGATCCCATAACCAGGTCTACCGTATGGTGACAATGGAACCAACTTATAACCCCCTTTGGCCTTTACAATAAAATTAAAAATTAAAATCGGACTACTCAGTAAAAAGTTACGAGTGGTGGTCATACATTCTACTAATATTATAAATGTGAAAGTTTGTGAGGATGGATGGATGGATGGATGGATGGATAGATGTTTGTTACTCTTTCACGCAAAAATTACTGAACGGATTTTGATGAAATTTTGATGAAATGAAATTATTGATATGAGTTATTATAAAAACATCAAAAGTCAACAAGAACAAAAACAAATATTTTAACGCCAATAAAGTCTTACAGGCTACAGTACGTCCACGACCTTAATGTCTTTCGACGATCGTAGTTTTTCATACATTTCCGTAGTAAAACAAGATTGTCGAGGACCATTTAATAATTTTAATACCAACATGGTTTTACTGTATCGTTATCGTTGAATTATTCAAAAACAGGCCAAGTGCGAGTTGGGCTCACGCACGACGGGTTCCGTACAAAACGGAAAAATCACGTTTGTTGTATGGGACTTGGGAGCCCCCCTTAAAAATATTTATTTTATTCTGTTTTTGTGTGTGTGTGTGTGAAAATTTCAACTGTCTAGATAGGCACACGGACAGACAGCGAAGTCTCAGTAATAGGTTACCGTTTTTACCCTTTGGGCACGAATGTAACGGAACCCTAAAAAGCTCAATCATGTTAAGTTAATAGTGTGTCGCTTCGTTATTCGGCTCCGTTATATGTTAACTCTCTAATTAACTTATTGGTCGAACTTCCAAAGCCTTTCTTTACGTGGATACTGGATGGACTTCAGTACAATGTGAAAAACACATAAGTAGGTACATATTTTACCCGACTGGCAAGAAGGGTATGGTTATCTGTAAGTATGCGGATAGTATGCGGTATGTGCATGCAGCATGCCGCACTAATACTAACTAATTAGTTTGAACTAAATAATTTTATTTTCCTCTTAGATTGAAATTCTTTTTAAATAATGTTGTGACAGATTGACAAACGTCAACGCGTAACAAAGTTGTACCTACCAAACGCGCGGTAGTGTGTGTTAATAATCAGAGGTAGTGTGTTGGTATTTTTATTAATTTTATGTATTTCTAAGCATTATTAAAATATATTAGCTTTCTGGACACGTAAACTTTAACTGTGCCAAATTTCATACTCCTACGTTCGCACAATACTCAAAGTTTTGCTGCACATATCAATATAATTTTTATTAAGTTCTTTTAAGACCTTACGAGTTATGACCTGATCGCCTTAGCCTACATTGTATTTATTCATTTTCAATGTCTTTGTCAGGAATCTCGGGTATCTACTGCTAACTACATGTGAAAATAATATATTACAGTATATATTGGGAGGGGCAACGGGCCTCGGACTCCGGAGAACAGAGGGGTTTGCGTGCTTGTCGAGCTACTTGCCTAGCGTCTAAATGTAGCCTATTATGTTATTTCCCTTTACATATTAAATAATGTATGAGAGAGCGCTCCATGGCCTAGTGGGTAGATCGCTTGATTCGCACTCGAGAGAGTGCAGGTTCGATTCCCAGGTTGTGGCGTATTCTCGCTCAAGTATTATATGCTACGCACGCTCTATAAATGGTGAAGGAAAACATCATGAGGTAATCGGCACATGGTTGGCCCCAGACGTATTGACCAGGCATTCCTCTGGACTAGGCATTCCTCTGGACTAGGCTGACTGTGTTGTGAGAATGCCGTGTGTGCTTGGGCAACCATACGACATTTAAAACCGACTATCCCAGGCACTACAGTATTTCAAGAGTGGTTACTTTGCTCGAAGAGTGCTGTAAAAATTCCAATAACGGATGAAAGGCTTATGTTTATGTAAGTTGAAAGGTTGGGGTACCTTCACCTACTACCTACAGTTTTATCGTCACTCACAGTATCAAGCACACCAAGCACTAAGGTATTAAACACTCACTGTAGTTGGTCCCGCAGTCGGCGCCGCAGGAACGACACTCTCCCTTCCCTGGCGCCAGCACGGGCGCGGGTAGGTGCACGGGTGGGTAAATAGGTGCTGGTGGGTGCACCGGCGCCGGCAGCGGTGGGTGCTCCCGCGGGCACAGCTTGCACCCCCCGCCGTAGCGCTCGCACAGACATTCACCCAGATTCTCCACCCTTAACTCATTGAGTCCACAGCCGTAGGTCTTCTGCAGGGTCGCCGCCAACCCCCCTGGCGTCCAGCTGTCGGCGCTCACGAACGACGTGAGGGTTACCTCGGAGGAGGAGCGCGCGGTGTTGTTCATCTTGTACTTGGTCATGGTCACATCACTCGCGTGCACCGCGCGCCGTGGTCGACTTTACACTGAGGTGCAGGGCAGGCGCAGGGTACAGGCCACAGGGTACTACAAAACACAAATTACAATGTACACTAAACTCGCGCAGTGTACCTACACTACTGCTCGTGTTGCGTATTGTTATCGTCACAGCTGTTTAACCGATCAAATTTCAATTAGGTTTGTACGTAAAGAGAAAGAAAAGGCATGCAAGGCAACTTGCGACAAAACATCAAATTTTGGATGGAAAAATTCCAAATCTGGCGACTAATTGATACCGGTTTTGTCCACTGAATATTCCAAACTGGCAGACAGATATTATTTTTGCGAACAAAATATAACCATCTTGGCAACTATTTGAGAGTACATTTATAACATTTAATTTAAGAATAGGCACATATATTTTCCCTGATGTAGGTAATACAAAAAACATAATAAGAAGCAAACCAAAAACATACAAAAAACGTAAAGGAGCGTACAAAATTCCCATTTTTAGTTTTTCTCGGTTTCGCGGGGTGATTACAAAAAAATCTTTCATTTTGAAATAAAAAAATGGGGGATATTTATTTTTCTGTAAAATTGATATGGGCTCGTGTTCAAGGTTTTTTTTTTGCTGAATACAAAAATGATATCCATTTTGAATTTCAAAGATAGCGCACATTTATTGTTAATAAAATGAATCTAGGTGTCCTTTTTTAGGTTTAATTACAAAAAAAAACATTTATTTTGATATTTCAAAATGGCGGATGTATATCGCTCGTATTTCAAAGAAGGCAATGGATTGCCATTTTTTTATTCTATAATCGCTTCTATCTCGGAAACGGTGCATCCTACTGAAAATATAATGGAAATTTCCTCGCCCTTAGTAACTCCGCAACAATATATTTTCTTCATGAATTCATGGGAGAAAAAGAAATTTTAAAATTCAGAATTTTCAAACATTTCTATAGCTTTATACATCGCTCATATCTCAAAGTAGAGCATTGCCATATTAAAAATTTCCTCGCTCCAAGTAACTACGTATTTTATTTATGATAAGATTGTTTTTAAACCTGAATTTCCATATAACTCTATAGTTTTAACATACCTACATAACATACTGTGATAATAATCATCAATCCTAATCAGCATCCCCAAGAACTCTTTAATCAGTACCTACTCATGTAATTTTTACGAAGCATAAAAATTCTCCATTTTGGAAATTGAAATTGGAACTCAATTTTGTAATCAGCACCCCCAGAAACCTGGAAAGAACACCCATATTAATTTTAAATAAAAAAATGTACGCCATTTGGAATTTCAAAATAGATTCAATTTTCATATTATTCAGCACCGCCAAAAACCTTTAACCGACGCCCATAACAAAGGAAAACAAACTCCAACAGTATTCAAATATGCGATCTTCCGTAGCCTGTAAATTGAATTATTAGCACCCTTTTATTTATCAACCCAATCTAGTTTTATAGCTGCATCGTTTAATGGTCGTCAACTCGGAAATTAAGTCACCAACTTATAAATTTCGGTGCCAGTTTGTATTAAATTTGGGCACCTTTTATCTGCCGATTTTTGTATTTTTTGTCTCCCGAGTGCTTTCGCCAGTTCAGTAATTTAGTCGCCAACATATTAATTCGCTGCCAAATTCAGTAATGCACAGTATGCTGTGCATTCGCCAACTTATTTTTTGTTCGCAAGATTAATTATATCCCAAAATAAAATTAAATTTTACAAAATATCTATGTAACTTTCGAAGAATACAGTCATTACAGTTTAGTCTTAACTGTCTACCAGACAATTAAAAAAATTTAATAAATAAAAAGTTTAAATGTAGGTATAAAAAAATTGGAACTTATCAAATATAGGCTTGCACCTTGCACGTAAGTCGTAACTGTATTGACTTCACTTACCATTTACCTACTTAGTTATTTAGAAACAAATATTAGTTTTAATTTAGTTAATAAAATTAGTATTTTAATTTTTAATTTCAACTGTTTGTTATATAGTAAGTATAACAAATTTGTTATATTCTTAAAAATATAAAAAAATAATAAGAGACTAATAAAGTAATAGGATAATAAACTAAACAGAATGCGAAAAAAGTTGCCGCCCGAACAGGGACTTGAACCCTGGACCCTTGGATTAAAAGTCCAATGCTCTACCGACTGAGCTATCCGGGCTGGTATACACTCGTATGAAATTACTAATTATATTCTTAAGCTCCCATTTAACGATACTTGTGTAAGATTGTCGGTATAATTTTACTGTAATTATAATACTTAGGTAGTTTATTAGGTTTTGTTATTTAATGTTCGTACATTGTTTAATTAGTTATAAATTTTGTACCTACATTTGGGCTGGTTTTAATAAAATATAAAAATTATGGTGTTTTTTTTTTTACCATATACATATGTACATAGTTCACATCCTAATTTAAGCGATATGCATCATCCCTGACCATCAATACACTAGTCATTATTCCATCAATAGTCAATTGTACACAAATAGTCGAACAATTGACGGAAACAAGCGTTTCGCGTAAACGATGTAACGTCATGACTCATGATGGTCTTGAATGCTGATACACGCCTCAATAATGTTCCATGATGTGGATATCTATTGCCCAATTACATTATGTAATACACAGTCTCGTGCTGTTTTATAGAATTTTGTTAAATAAATATTAGTAAGAGAGTAAAGTGGATAGAAAAGCCGAAAAAAATGTTTGCAGAATACAAAATGTGCGTAAATAATAATCTTATTTTATTTAGCTAAGTTTGCGCCCAAAGCTAGGGGTAATGGGAGCCATTTTGAACGTGGTGCGCCAATCCGCGACAGTTCACGGGCAATTTGGCGGGAAACGCGGAAATAATATGGTGACCTCGCTGTTTCCGTGACAAAAAACATCGCCCAGCGACGAGCAGCAGCTAGGGACCTATTATAATCGTTTATCGTTATCATAGACTAACTATAATATTTTTGTAAAAGCTGTCGTCGTGTTTCTAGAAGTGATAGCAATTTCTAGATTAATCTTGCAATCCGATTGATCATATTAGGAAACATATTAGGAAACATATTAGGAAACATATTAGGAAACATAATTCTATCTTATTATCATAAATAATTTTTGTTAATTGAAAAATATTTTAAATGAATTTGTTTTTTTCAATTCATCATTTAGCCATGTAAGCGACATCTATCTGTTCGATAATGCAACCCAATCTAAATACTGGTAAGTGCCATCTGTATCGAAAACGTAAAAACAGATAAGTTACTACCAAGCAAGATGTATATACAATACAGATATAGATGGCGCTTTAAAAGAACAAATATCTAATATATATAATTATTCTATCAAACACTAGATGGCGTTACTATGTCTATCTTAGTATTGTTACCTCTATTCAATCAATGAATTAGTGTTTTATTTGACAGAATATGGTACAAATGATGTTACAGTTCGACCTATGCATATAAAAAAGTCATCATCATTTATCATTTACAGCCATAGGACGTTCACTGCTGGACATAGGCCTCCCCCAAAGATTTCCACAACGAACGGTCCTGGGCCACCCGCAACCAACGGCGGCCCGCGACCTTCATAAGGTCATCGGTCCACCTAGAGGGAGGCCGTCCAACGCTGCGCTTTCCAGTTCGTGGTCTCCACTCTAGAACCTTTACTCCCCAGCGGTTATCAGTTCTACAAGCGATGTGGCCTGCCCATTGCCACTTCAGCTTGCTGATTCTGTGAGCTATGTCGGTTACTCCAGTTCGTCTGCGAATCTCCTCGTTGCGGATTCTGTCACGCAGAGAAACCCCGAGCATAGTTCTCTCCATCGCTCTTTGAGTGACTTTGAGCTTATTTAAGAGGCCAACAGTGAGGGACCACGTTTCACATCCATAAGACATCACTGGCAACACGCACTGTTCAAAGACCTTTGTCTTTAGGCACTGAGGTATTTCGGACTCAAAGACGTTGCGTAGTTTCCCGAACGCTGCCCATCCGAGTTGGATTCGTCGTTGGACCTCACTGACTGTCTGTCCCAGGTAGACATATTCGTCAACAACTTCGATTTTAGAGTTCCCAACAAATACTGGAGCGGGTACAACATGGGCATTAGACATAATTTTCGTCTTGACCATGTTCATTTTTAGACCCACTCGTTGGGAAGCTCTATCGAGGTCACCGAGCATGGCGCTAAGGTCTTCCAGCGATTCTGCTATTATGACTATATCGTCAGCTAACCGAAGGTGAGTGATGTATTCGCCATTTATGTTGATGCCGTATCCTTCCCAGTCCAGGAATTTAAAAACATCTTCCAATGGAGCTGTGGTGAAGAGTTTAGGAGAGATGACATCTCCCTGCCTTACACCTCTCTGCAATTGGATAGGTTTCGTACTTCCATTCTGTACTCGGACCGACATGGTGGCATTGTTGTACAAACACTTCAACACTTCTATATAGCGATAGTCAATGTGGCACCGCTGAAGAGACTGAAGCACCGCCCAGGTTTCGATCGAATCGAAGGCTTTCTCATAGTCCACATACGCCATACAGAGCGGACGATTATATTCCTCCGATTTCTCTATAATCTGGCGGAGTGTGAGGATGTGGTCTATGGTACTATAGCCTTTTCGGAAACCGGCTTGTTCGGGTGGCTGGAAGTCGTCGAGCCTGCGGGCGAGACGGTTCGTGATAACCCTCGAGAACAATTTGTAAATATGGCTCAAGAGCGAGATCGGTCTGTAGTTCTTCAACAAGGTATTGTCTCCTTTTTTTGAAGAACAGCACCACAACGCCCCTGCACCATGCCTCAGGTGTGACGCCTTCGTGTATGACGGAATTGAACAGTTTCTGGAGGACTTTGAGTACCGGTTTTCCACCCGCTCTCAGAAGTTCTGTCGTAATTCCGTTTTCACCTGGCGCCTTGTTGTTCTTAAGCTGTTTGAGGGCCATCCTAATCTCGTACAGGCCGACGTCCGGGATATCCTCGGTATAGTGTCGAGTTAGCTTGGCTCTTGGATCTTTAGCCGTGCTGTTAACAGGTGTCCGTGTCGATGGGTACAACTGTCTGTGCCTTGATCGGTCTTCAGCTTCGTCATCTGGCTTTGTCCGATAGACAGTTTCTTTGCGAACACTTTAGAGCCCTTGTTTCGCTCGATCGTTTCCTCAATACATGTAGTATTGAAGGAGCGTATATCGTGTCGCATTGCCTTGGTTATCTGTCTATTAATCCGTCTATATTCTCACATGTCAGCTGAAGACTGCAATCTCATTTCATTTCGTTATAAAAAAGTGACATCTGCAAAATTCTTACTTTACAGGAGAGCGAAAAGAAGGTTCACTTGGTCAATTCTTGATCTAACCTTTTTCCTGATTGGCCTAGCCGGATGAATATTTAAATAATCTTGTAAATAAGTATAAAGTATGTTTAGTTACTAAAAAAATATATTTTAAATTAATATACATTGTTATTTAGGTGTGTCTAGGTTGTACAGCGTAAAACCATATAATGTCTAGATGTAACTTTACTCTTGGGAAAAGAATGAATTACTTACTTAATTTATCAGTTCCTTGATTTTTATTTTATTTAAAATATATAATATTTGTTTTGAGCGTGTACCATGTTACTTATCTATTAATATAATACTTTAATTAAACCTTGTCCAACATGTATCGTAATAAGAATATCGCGCCCGTGAGTCGTTCCAGAGAACATAAACACGTAACGAGTGAATAATATGAAACATAATGGAGAACGCGCGCACCGATTCCGATGCACATATTAACATAAAGCTTTGTTTTTTGGAGGCAAAATTAATATGTACCCTTGTTCAATTCCTATTTTTGAAAGTACGTACAATTAATTAAAACGGATTTGAGTAGTATATTGAATGAGTTAATTTAGTACTAAACACGCCATAAGGAACTTCGTTCCAATATACAAAAAAAAACAATTTGGCTTAATTGACACATGTTACTTTGTTCTATGCGTAGGTCGAGTTATTATAGTAGGTACAAACACACTCTGCCACATACGGCGTGCTAATATTTAAAAAAGAACTTAAACCTAAACGTTATACAAATTTTAAACTACACTTTTTATTGAAATTTTAATAATGTAGTTAAACAATAATATATTCTTTTGTATTATAATTATTTACATTTTATTTAATTCTTTATCATTCACAGAGTAGTAGCATTTGTTTATTAATAATTGAAATAGTCGTCTTTTAAACATTCTAGGGTTATTGTTTTTATATTATCTGGTAAATGGTTATAAATTTTAATTCGCATACATTAACATTTTTTTTGTAAACATCTAATGATTGTATCTAGGGACCTACACATGGTATTTGTGTTTTAACATGGATTAACATTCGACTTTTGGTCGATGCTATGGTTAATTTTCACATGAAAGTAAAAATTTTAAAAAACTTATTATGGGTAAAACTAATTCAATGTACAAACTAAATTAATAATATTGAGCTTTTTTTTCTCGGAGTACAAATATTTTAAATTAGCTAAGTAGGTACGTTTGGTGGCAAGATCACACGCGCGAGGCAACACGCGCGAGGAAACACGCTCGGGAAAAATGTAAGAATAAATTTTTGCAAACTTAAAAATTGACTATTTTTGAATACGTTATAGATTGATGGCGCTTTAATTATAAAAAAAAATATAATAGTTTCTTATTACAGGTGTTTATTGTTTCAAGTGATAAGGAACATTATTATTAACAATCGTTTCGTAGTTAGATAAAAAATAAGTTAAAAAAAAACTAAAATCAGACTACGTAAAAAAGGGGTCCAAAAAGGCCGAAACAAGAAAATCATTCAGATAGAAATCCAGAAATGCATAGGTACAAAAATGGCCGAGGTAGAGCCGTGGTCGCACCCACTAATGGCATCTAAGCGTCAGTTCACACCGAGATGCGTTATATCTAGCTGTAAGCTGACCCTAAAGCCTAGAAAAGTTTGTAGAAAATGCTTATATACCTGCTTACCTATAAACGGTGATGGGACACCCCAGAGGATAAATACGCTGGCTGTGATTTGACATCGACTGTTCCGAACCTTTCGTGGTCGAACGTGGTCGAACCTACTTTAGTAGGTTCGACCACGGCTTTAGCTTGAACATTTTTGTACCTATGCATTTCTGGATTTCGATCTGAATTAATTTATTGTTTCGGCCTTTTTAGACCCCTTTTTTACGTAGTAGGGTTTTAGTTTTTTTAACGAATTTTTTTTTTCGCATTTTTTCCGTTTTCCCAATCGAACATAGTTATTATAAAAACACTTGAAATTAAAAATATCTACTTCACGAGCGCGAAACGAGCCAATTTTTTCCTAGAAGATACGCAATTGAGATTGAGATCTTAATAATTCAACACCAAAATTTCCCTTATTTGTACAACGATACTTTGATTCAGAAAAATAGATCTGTATAGTGACATCTATCGAACAAATAAGTAATAAAATTGCTAATAATTTATTTCATCTGCAAATTCTATTTAAAAACGAATGAACCGATTAACCGATTTTAATCTAGTTTTTTTGTTTGAAAGCTGACATGATCGAGTGTTTAGCTATAATTCATCATCATCAGCTCGTTCACTGCTCGACAATTCAGAGGTTATTTAATAAATTTTTTATTTTGTTATGTAGTTATTATCTGTAATAAATTATATTTTTAAAATAAAATATCTTTTAGGTAGAATAATATATATTAATATATAAATTATATATTTATAGTTTTATATAACGTAATGTTAGACAATAGGACAACTGGGTTGTACGAATTGTACGACCGCATTTTAATCATAGGTATATTAACACTTAAACGATATGATTTAATATAAATAAATGATTTAAATATACATATAAATATTTGTAATGTGCTTGCCAAGACCTTTCTTTTGATACCAAACACGTGATGATTATCTTGATTTAATTTTTTAGATGTTAGAATCTAGTCTCATTTTCGAAATACAAAATTTGGAAGAAAAATATATAGCTTATGTTTCTCGCGGCATCATTACGATGACACCTCATTTATTAAAATCGAACCAGTAGATTAGACGCTACGATGGATCAAACATACATATATACATACATACATAGACTGCCAAAATCATTACCCTTCCTTTTGGCTTCACTGTGGTCGGGTAAAAAGATTAATATAAGATTTATAACAACGAGGCCCATCGAGTTAATACTATTTCTTTGAAAAACTAAATTGCAAGGCTTCGTACTTATAAAATAGGCATCATAATATGCTTAGAACGAAACCAAATTCTGCATTAGGTCCAACAGGGGAAAGTTGATTTATGAGAAAATTATGATCTAGAAGACTAGTTGTTAGTTAGTTTAGACTAGTAAGTTAACGTCACTGTGCAATGAGCATTACATAGGTATACTTTTGAGAAGACTTTTTAGCTAAAGTAGCTATATTCTTCGAATGTAGAACACATTTCATTTTGTTGATTTATGTTACTCCCGTAAGTATTATAAAGGGTGGTGCAGATCCAGAGAAAAAAATTCATCATAATGTTACTTACGTTCTTGAAAAATCTTTTTAAAATAAAAACATGCAGACTGAACTGAATAATTATTTGTCGCGGAATTGTCTAACTAATTGTAATTGTCTAATTGTCTAACTGTCTGTCTAATAATATTTTATTCAATTCATAACAAAAATAAATAATTATATTGATGTATTCCTACTTTTAATAACTAATGAAAATAGACTTAAAAGACTACCCACGCGCCCACTGGCGTTCGGAAAAAGGATGCACCATCTCGAGGATTAATTGTCAACACCGGCTTACATTTGCCGTATAACCTAATTCTTATAGAACTCAAAAAAAGATTTTTTTTACCAAAAAAGAATATTTTAATACAAAAATGAAACAATTATTCACATTCATAATTCGTATAATTTCTGTAATATTTAATATGAAATAATACAATATCTCTGTCGAACAATCCGACTTTCTTTGTTCATCTATACAATATTCGCTAAAATATATAAAACATTTGAAAAAATAAATGCGTAAAGTTTAAAAATAAAATTTCAACAAAAAATAACTGACTTCAAAAAAATATTGCATAATATTATGCACCGTTACAATTATTTATATTGTTATTGTTCTTCAACTTTGAATTAGCTGAAATTCTTAGAAATAACTAACTTATAAGCATAGTTGATCGCAACTGGACTAAAAACCACATTTAATGTAGTTAATTTTTTATTAAATCAAACCTATAATACGAGAAACAGAAAAGTAGGAGTATTACAATGAAGTCAGTTGAAACATAATTAACAATTTTATTATAATAATTTGAGAATAACAAAAAAATATTTACATTTTTTTACTTTTTTTTTTTTAATTACTTTTATAATAAATATTATTTTATAACGTACACCGTAAGACACAGTTTTGTACTATAGACGTTGTGATGGACATATATGTGATATAAAAGGTGAAAGAAACATAATAC
The DNA here is from genome assembly GCA_037179445.1 of Phengaris alcon alcon. NCBI lineage: Eukaryota > Metazoa > Arthropoda > Insecta > Lepidoptera > Lycaenidae > Phengaris > Phengaris alcon. The sequence goes on along the minus strand of JAYRCH010000154.1, from coordinate 466,459 downwards.
ATGCGACGGAGAAATTGACGAACTTAAAACGAATCGGATGTCGAAGCTGTCCGAGTTCGAAGCACAACCATAAGATGTCAAGAGTTTAGAACTTACAGCGAGGGACTTACGAAAACGAGACTATATACAGACTAACGCACATCACAGCTAGCGCCTGAGAGTCGACCACTTACAACTAAACACAACTCATGTCAACAAAATATGATTCACTTTTGGAAACTACTTAATCTTTGGCCTACAGATCTTATTCTTGTCATTTATTGCACTCCGTGCGTCGCCCGACAACACTGGGACGAGTTCTACGTAGACGGTAGCAGGAGAAACTTAAACATAATAAATTCTGGTTCTAATTAAGTACAACAACATGTATGGCATCGAGCACTACGACTAAATAAAATTACTTACGACTAATATATAAATTAAGTGGAATGTGGTATTTTTTTCAACATTTATTACTAGCCTACGCTTAAACTAGTTGGTAACAATTGAAACATTAAAAATATTTATCAAAAATTCGTTACAAAGAAGTCGGACAACCGTTTTGTAAAAGATTACATAAAAAAATAATATGGACACCTCGACGAGGGGGTTAATTGACGACGCAACAACAGCGATCCCGAGCCGACCTCTGACCTCTGACCTGACCCGTGGTCGCCGACTACTAACCCGTGATCACCGACCACTGGGCCGTGAGCGCGGACCACGAGCGCTAAAACACCAACCATTGAGCTGAACGATCCAAATCCTAACAAAGACTCTGCACTTATCTATACAACTTGCAACAACATATCCTTGAGCAACTCTTAGACTTATTGACAATAATTACTCGTCTATACTTATTTATCTAATTACATGTATTTGAAAAGAAACACCTCGCTTACAACGAACAAAAGGTGTTACGCTTTTATTTATTTTTAAATACTAAACAGTTCACTTCGTTGTTCAATACACCTCGAGTTGCCCGGACATAAGATTCATGTTCCGCAGTCGCCCACGTGGGACTGTAGCGCCCACGAGCGAGTCGGCGCTCACGAGCGAGTAAGTCGCCCACGTGCGGCTATTCGGCGCGTTTGCAACTAAGAGTTATACACGTCGTGGTCGTTCTCGGGCTTGATTTTGAAGTTGGGGTTATCGGTTCTGAAGTCGGGTCCTTTGTGGCCGAACTGGTAGACCAGGCGGGCGGTGGGGACGGAAACCAGCACGGCCTGGCGGTAGTGGTAGCGCATGGCCCGGCTGAACTTCTCGAAGGTCATGTTGTCGTTCTGTTTCATCTGGCCCCAGAGTTTCGCCACCTCGTCTGGTTTCACGAACCTGGAAATGTGAGAGAAAAAAAAATGAGTAAGCACATCACTTGTTACTGTTAAGACATTAATGGCTTAATACTAAAACGCAACATAAAATTAGGAGCTTCCTAAATCCCTTTTGGCGGTCCGACACGGACAGCAAGTGACTTGAGCGGTACTTAATTTAAGTAACGATTCAGTATACGTAGGTCGAATTATACGCGCAAAGTTTTCAAACGTTCGCGGCATTCTGTGACTCAGTTTATACATTTTTTTATCGAATGATCTGGCACATCTTTGTCTACCGGTTTACCGTCCGTGTCTTTACATTAAAAAACACTGTAATAAATGTTAATACATTTGTTTGTATGTAACTATAGCAAATAAACAAGTAAAATTGACAATCCTTAAGAACAATGTCTCAGTTTTTTAGTCTTTAAGATTACAGTAAGTAGCACCATAATTTGACTTCTGAGTAATGCAAGTGGTTCGAGGAAGACAACCGCGGTCTAAATAACTTTGTCACAATTATTGAACAACAAATCTATCAAGTTGATAATAAATAATTAATTATTGGAAAAGAAAGGCTAAATCTAATGATGGTGTTTTAGAGAAAGGTTGTATCGGGAAGGTTGCTTGAAGGTCGTCACGCGACCATTGTTCAGTAAACATCAGATTCCCTTGAACATCCAACTGGAGCAAGTTCATCACCAGGCGCCTCGACTTTACGTGACTACAATCGACTGATGATGAAGACATCAACAACAACTACTGGATACAAAACTGACGATGAAGTTGAGACAAGCGCAAGGAAACCGCCATATTTTTTGTGTGAAACATCTCTTTCATGTTGCCGCTATGCTAATGCACAAATCATGAATTGTACTAAAATTCGTTATTCACATCTACCAGACGTTCCGAGACGGCTTCTATTATTTATCTATACATCTGTACTAATATTATAAAGGGAAAAGATTTGTTTGTTTGTTTGCATGGAATTGGCTCCGGAACTACTGGAGTAGATTTTAATTTTATCACAGATATAGAGTAGACCACGGTTATAGCCTACTTTATATATTATTTATAGCGTCAAAGTGTACGGTTTCCGCGGGATTTTCTTTTGCGTACACGAAGTCGCGGCCAACATCCAGTAATCAGTATTTTTGTAAGTCACTTGAAAATATTGAATGAAACTTTGCTACTGAGATTTGCACGATGGTCGGATTTAATGAGTTCGGTTTTCTGAAATGTTCTAGACAAAAATGTACAAATGTAAATGTAATGATCGGTGGGTATCAGTGCAGGGGTACTCAGCTGCGTTATAAAGTAATTGGTAGTAAGTTCATAGATTATACAAAAACAATTGCACGTCAATTATTACCACGATAAGGTGCAATTGGCCATAATAACACGGTTCCTTGATCTGATACTAACATCTCTGACTATGGTCAAGATTGCAGATTTACTGATAGAATATACGTTCATAGATACATTCAATTATCGTTATAATTCCTAGTCTATTATTATATTATGTACTGTGTATGTTTTATAGACATTGAGTAGGTACATATACAAGTAGTTAAATATTCAATAACCGTGTTTGGTGCATTTCTACAGTAGTAAGTTTCTAACATCCCACTGGTCATAGTTTTTCATTGCAGGAAGTAATAAAGTTTTTATTGTAAATATGCCCCGTTTAACTAAAGATTTTCCATAAATATATATTATAGCTAAGCTAAGTTTCCGAATTCCAAAAGTGACATCTTGTGGTCACTAGATGAATCTTTTTCAAATTCGAGGCTAAAGCACAAATTAATAAATAGTTACTGCGTAAGGTTAATTGGCTAAAGTTATTTGATAAAATTCGGCAATGTAGGTAGTTTTATGAAAAACATTTGTTACTTTTGGTTACGTAGTAACTATTTAGTTCTTTGGGTTAGAAATGGAAGCTCCATTTTTAACTAAAAAAAGTATAATTTTTAATTCCTTTCTGTGTCAGCGCCATCTATCAGTAGCAATGTTAATTACGAGTTATGGAATCGATAAACAGACCACATTGGCCAGTTAAAGTTACACTTAGTTTATGACAATTTTGTCTAGAAACGCAATTTACATAAGTTATCGAACCAAAAGCGCTAATAAACCGACATTTTCAATTCAGGAACCGGGCAATCAGTTTAGTAAATGAAAAGATTAATTCCATAATAATGTGTTATTCTTTATTCAGAAAATAAACGACACTTACGGCCTGTTGCACAATCTTCTAAAATATCGGATAGCTTATTCGGAAGTTTTGTGGCTGCCTACTTTATATCGAGCGACAGAGACAAAACATGCTATCTGACTGATGACTCTTACTGTAGATTGTGAAACAGGCCCTTAAATCGCTAGCATAAATGTAATATCTCTTTGTTATTTTTTTTTTTGATATTCACAACTTTTCTCTGTGTATTGGCATAAACTATAAAGTAACAAAGCGACAAGACTTGTGACAAGCTATTCGACACTTATCAGAATACTAGCTTTGCTCGTGGCTCCGCCGTAAATATACTATCCCACGGCATCACTGTGCTTTTTCAGGATAACATGCAGCCTATGTTTTAATCCAGAGCCTAAGCTATCTACCACACCAAATTTCATCAAAATCCATTCATTAGTTTCTGCGTGAAAGAGTAACAATCATCCATCCATCCATACATCCATACATCCATCTATCCTCACAAACTTTCACATTTATAACAGTAAGTAGTACTGTGGAACAGATCCTTTATTATAGCGCATTAAAAAAACAAAAGTGCATTCAGCTCGCTAAAGCAGTTGAGTTGGACCAGCGCGGGCCGCGGCAGCGTTTTATGGCAGCGTGTTAAAAGATATAACATAATGAGTGTAATGTCCGTGGCAGTGTGCACACTGCACGCATCACACAGGTCCATACCGTTGTATGCATCCGACTGTACCTACGTAGTACGTACAGTCGGATGTATGTAAATTACAATATTATATTCATAAAAAAGGTGACGCAACTATGTTTTTTTTTAATTTTTATTTATATATGACATCGGCTTATAACCATTTGCCAGTGTCAAGTTAAAAAGGCGGGAAATAGAACTTTCGTTTAAATTTTCAACACCGTATTCCCAAATCGTCGAGTTCCGAAGTCCAGTCAAAGTCCAAACAAATAGTCAGTGCAGTCCATGAGTCATGTCAGTCGCTTCAGTAAAGTGGTAGAAGCTTTACTGAAAGTTCCTAGGGAGTTTTGGAGGGAAACTCAAAATAGCACGTTTTTAGAAGTTGTACCACTTGTCCACACTTGTGCACGTTAACGAATATTTAATGGTTAATATTCTACCAATATTAGACGTTAAGAACCGAAATAACACAAATTTATGAAAGAAATACAAAACCCAAACGTCACCCATTGAATTCTCCGGCAAAACTGACGCAACTATGTAATCATAATTATTCAAGTAAAACAATACTCATGTATTGTGTTTATAGTTTTCTTGAATTCAACCTTATCTCATCATAAGGTTGAATTCAAGAAAACTATAAACACATTTACTTTTGATAAAAAAAATACAAAGATTTTGTTTACAAACAACAGAGACCTAATTTACAAAAAAGTATATTTTAAAATTTCCCACATATTTTAACGTCAAAGAGAGAAAGAATACAATTAAATATCAATTTTACTTGCTTTTTAATAAATATGCTAATTAAAATATGATTCAATTAATTGTTTTCTTCTCACGTTATAACTCTGAAACTGTTGGTAGTGAGAAAAAATATACATCACTTACTTCATTCTGATATTTTCAACTTTGATTGACATAATAATTTAGTCAACTGGGAAACCGACATTTATACATCTATACTAACATTGTAACGAGGAAAGATTTGTTTGTTTGTTTGCATTGAATAGGCTCCGAAACTACTGGAGCGATATTGATGAAACAACACAGCACAGGTATAGAGAAGACCACGAGGAAGGTTTAGGCTACTTTTTATCACGGTAAAATGTAGAGTTCCCGCGTGATTTCGCGGGTAACATCTAGTAATTAAATGAATTAGTCAACTGACTCGCGCTCCAGTGTGTGTCCAGTTGATATACGAGCCATTAAGTTACAGTATTGATTTAAGCAACGCAAATATAATATTTGAACTTCTTTATGTACCTGTCAAGCAAAGAGCGGGTGGGCACTGTACCGTCCGTTCCGAGTTATTACGTAAGGATCACTTCCATACATACATCGAGGTATATTTAAAAAAAAAATAGCCTATGGACACTCGCGTAACACGTTACAAGTGTAACTCCTCTGGTGTTGAGCACTCGCGTTCCTGGTCCATAAAATCCCCAACATGGCGACCACCTCACTCACTCGGCGAAACACAACGCAAGTGTTATTTCACGCCGGTTTTCCGTTAGGCCGTGATATGTAAGCCCTACTCAAATGTCTCTACTTTAAGTCACCTGCAGTCCAGTGGTTTAGAGCTTGGCTCTCCACTCCAGAGATCGTAGGTTCGATCCTCGCGTTTGAACATCTAAAAGTATTGTTTTAAAGTCTGGTCTGGCAATGCGGGATGATCTCACCTGATTGTCTGACAAGAGAGATGATCCATGCGTCGGATGGGCATGTAAAAAGTCGGACCTGTGCGTGATCTCCCGCCAGTCGTGTCGGTCATCCGTCCCACTGGGTTACGAGAGTAAAGGAAGAGATAGAGTGCTCTTGTGTATTGCGCACACACTTGGGCACTATAAAAATAACTCCGGGCACTGTCACCGAAATCGGACACCATGTAATTTGGGAGTCTCTTTATTTTTTAAGAAGCGTTGGGCTTAATTTTGTAGGTACATTTGTAAAACTGCTCAGATGTGAAGTATATCTGTACCGTGTGGTGAAACGAAGCGTCCAGATAATTATTGTGATCGGAGTCAAGGATTACTTGTTGTATTATCACCGACGAGTCGTGCATTAAAACAATGTACCGTCACACAGCATACTCCAAACGCTGCGATTAATAACTTAAAACTTGACAGAGAAGATTAAAGTCCAATCATAATCATAAAGATTACACTTACACTGTAAGTTTTAATAAGCCCTAGTACATAAAAAATCAATCTGTAAAATGGTTATAACTTTTTTTCCACAATATGCTAACTACATAATACTTGTAAGCTAATTTTGATTGCCGTCTATTGACTGTCAACTCTAGGACAGCACAATCAAAGTCTTGAACCTGTATCATTTTGTTGTTATGATTGTAAAGTGATTAGAATGTTTTATAAGCCTAATATTATTATCAGTTCAATCCAAGCTATTTTATTTGTAACTCATATTTATACTTTGTAATCATAATAATATTATGTATCATGAGTTATTAGTCATTATTCATCAGTTATTAACTTATTACTAAGTTTTATGAATGAGCCTTACACGAGTTCAAAATCATCTTTTAATGCTTATGTCAAAAATTCAAACCATTTTTTACCCACACTTATCCTACTACTATTATAAATGTGAAAGTTTGTGAGGATGGATGGATATTTGTTACTTTTTCACGCAAAAACTACTGAAATTTGGTATAGTAGTTTGAACTCTGGATTAACCATATGTTATATAGGGTAATTTTATCCCGGAAAAGTACGGTGTTCCCGTAGGTTATGTTAACGCGGGCGGAGCCGCGGGCAAAAGCTAGTGAATATTATGATTATGAAAATAATTAATTATAATTATAGGTAATCATACTGTTATGTCACTGTAGGTACTAGCAATTAACGATCGCAGAAACCGTCGCATTTAGTGTGAAGGTACCGCGCGATAATGAATGTCTCGCCGCGCCGCGGAGCGTGCCGGCCTTGTCTCAGACCAAACGATAATAAAAACGAAGACACGATTGCTTTAAAACTTACTATACTTCTCGTATATAAACATTAAACATATTATTAGCACTAAAATGCTAAAGATTATATAACGTACTATTTACGTTATAAAGTTCAAATTAAAATGGTTCACTTCATTTTTCATTCCGGATCAAGAGAACCTTTGATATGCCCCTGGCCATATGGACCATCTCGTCCCATACGACAATATAGTATGTATTGCTGTGTAAAAATTCTAAGACGTTAAAAAGTTAGGGTAACCGAGCTTTGCTTGGAGTTGTAGCAGATAAAAAAAAAAAAAAGAACTACAAAAATCGGACCGGCATTTGAAACCCGAGACACCAATTTGCCAACAACGCAGAAATTATATAAATTCATACCAAATTACGCATGCCATTTGGACTGACATTTATAGAGTTTACATTTGTTTCACGACGAAAGAAAAATATTTTATAACTTAGAATGTGCAGTTTCCCAGGGTTAAGACCTAGCTAGTAGAGGTGCGCAAAATGTGTCATTAATTACCCTTCCTTTTGGCTTCGCCGTAGTCGGGTAAAAAGATAACATATCTTTAAATCTTTTGATCACGGCGAACTGTATCACTCTTTTAGTTCAGTTACTAGTTCACTGGGCACTATTTTCAAAGGGCAACAGCTCAAGTCATATCTCACTATTCCCTTCCTCTAAATATTTTTTTTTGTTGGTTTTTCTCGTTTATTTAACAAAACGTTGACGTTACTTGCCGCGAATGAGTAATTATGTCGTTTTGTGCATTGTCGAGCGTGCAGAGCCGGGCGATGATAGTGAACTAAAGATATGTCTGTATTGAAACTGAATGAATGAATGAACGACCTGAACCAGTCCAATTGAACGACTCATTCGCGTACTACACACGTCTACTAGCTGGATCCAATTTTCTATCCCAAAACCTCGTGCACACTAAATTTCATGGAAATACTTGCAGCCGTTTACGAAATTCTGATTAAGCAAATTTAAAAGAATTGGTAGTTTAAAGTATTATATTGGTATTTGGTAACCACTAATCAAGTATTATTCGGAATTTGGATGAACCTTAAATTAGTTTCTTACAACTGAATCATTTTGCAAACAGGAAGATTAAAAATAGATTGTTATTATATAAAAAAAAAAACTTATTGAATACAACCAATAATTACTGGGCCTTCTTCACTCGAGTGAGGTCATTTTTTGCAATATTAATTTGCTGTCAATACTCAAGGTGCCCTCTATCGTTTACTTAAGGTGTATAAACTCTAGTATAACTATAGTAAATACTATATTGAGATGCGGACGTATCGGCGAATGTTGCGAATATAATGGACAAACAAAGTAACGAACGGCGAAGGGGTTATTTAAACGTATGAGTTATAAAAAATGGAGCTTGTCCGCACCATGAGCGAAGTCGCGCATCTGGGCCACATCCTCAGAAACGAACAGTATAAGCATCTACAAACCATAACGATGGGTAAGATCGCCGGGAAACGAAAGTCCGGGATACGTATACATCTTGGCTGAAGAACATCCGAGAGTGGACAGGGATAAAATTTATAGGAGAACTTCTCAGACTCGCCTTGGACAAGGAAAAGGTTCAAAACATGACTGCCAACCTTCAGTGGCTGGAGAGGCACTTGAAGAAGTAGAGATTAGTTATATTATCAGTACCATGGTACCGTTGCCATAGTAAACAAATGCAGGATTCGTGACCACTATAAAATATCCTTTGAGTTGCCATGCCCTAGTGATCTAGATAATGAAGCAAATAATTACTGAATTTTATGTTTTTAAATCCTTGTGGCCTTTACATATTATAAAGGTCTCTGTCTGTGCGAGACAGATTGACAAGGACAGCATGCGACTCGGAAAACTTGGAGAATTTGGGCTTAAGTTCCATATTTTTCACACCCGACGCAAACAGGTGTTGTAAGTTTGACGTGCCTGAACGTGTGTGTCTGTCCGTGGCATTGTAGCTCCCAAACGGATGAACCGATTTTGATCTACTTTTTTGTTTGGAAGCAGATGTGATCGAGAGTATTTTAAGCTATAATTAATCATAATCAGGGTTCTTACTTCTTATTGTAATGCGGTGGTTACTTAATTTTTTTAACCCCAGACGCAAAAAGTGGGGTGTTATAAGTTTGATGTGTCTGTCGATCTGTCCGTGGCATCGAAGCTCCTAAATTTAGATGCGATTTTTCTGTTTGAAAGCTGACGTGATCGAAAGTGTTCTTCATTCATGATATAATTCATCATCATCATCACTTGACAATTCGGGGGTTAATTAAATTTTATAATTTTGTTTTTACATTTTTATCTAAAAAATATTATGTAGCTTTAGTAGCCTTGGCTTCCTGTATGGCTGGCTTCCGTCCCGTCAAATCGAAACGTAAAATGTGGGAATCCCAGAGCCCTACTAGATAGACTATCGAGGCCTGATGCTGGTCACGTCAGGGTCCTTGGCCTGCCGGCGAGGCCGTGCCTGCGCCGCATCCAAATTCAACCAAGGTACCTTCGATGTGCGACCGAGCATTAAGATTCTAACGATAACAGACTCGTCCTTAGTTCAAGAACGTTTGGGCTTGTTTTATGATAATAATAATAACGCCTATGGACGCTTCACACCACGTCAATCTGACCCCGCGGTAAGTATCCGAAGAACTTGTGTTGCTGGTACCAGACTACTAAGTATATATAATACTTTTATACTGTACATACATTTACGATTTTTACTATTCATTTAATATTATTATTATATTTATTATATACGGTATTTGAAGTCGCGAATTTGAGTGCCAACGCGCTAACCACTGAGTCACAGAGGTTTTTAATATGTAGATTGTAGCATCATGATGTTATTATTGTAGTAAAATGTGCGATCAATTATTTAATGAAGTCTGTGATTGCATTCTGGTTAATGAACTTCCGTTAGTTCGGTGAAAATTTGGAAACTATTTATTTTTTATTTTATTGCTGGTTGTTTGTGTTTTAAATCTGTCCATTGTCCACAGTCCACAGCCGTTACCGACAGACGGTGGAGGCGGTGACGCAGCTGACTATCTCCTGACCACAAATTATTCATTAATTTATGACGTCTCAACTCAATTCGCACCGAAAAGAAACGCCACGCAACATGGCGCTGCATTTTTGAACTTTATTCATTACACAAGAAAATACACTTTTCATTGTAAGAGTTCGATTGTCAGGTTGCACCGCGCCGCACGCGCGCAGTGCTCGTGCCGTGTCTCAAGTCCATATGAAACGTGTATCTTGTTGTGTGTGAATAAAGTTCAATTTTACCGTCGCGGTGTGAAGTGGCCCTAAGTTTTTATGTGATTTGATGACCGCGACAATTTTCAATCCACGATGAGCACAAATCTACGATACGGAACCATAAAAATTCACGCGAATGGCGATGTAGCTTCCCGATATGAACTAGGGACAATGTACTGATCCATATATCGATATTTGTGTTTCTTAATACAATTTTTATATTGAAGGCTTCACTTCTGTTAGTATAAACTACATACAGGCTGGTATATTAAAAATTCTTGGAAAAAGGTCAAGACATAAAAATAAATAACGTGTGGTGAGTGGTGAGTAATGTGAAATTCAAAAACCACATTGGATTTCTGAGCAAATCACAAACAAAATGACTCAAGGATTTCTTTAATAAATACCTTAAAAAATTACAATTCAATATGCATATTTTTTGTGGCATCTTGAAAAAAACGGCACAAAAAACGTGGGTCGTTATGAAAATGTTGAATCAAATCTGCTGGACACGCGATCGATCCTCAGAGAGGTCAAAACATTTTAGGTTTTATTTTCAATAACATTAACATTTCAAACGTAGTTAGTCAGTTTACAATGTCCAGACATTTGGCTTTTGCAGGACCAGTACGTAAGAATATTAAAGCCAACTAAAAAAAAATATCGACAAAGTAAACTTAAATTTTAAATTACAAAAGTAGATCACGCAGGTTTCCCGGTTCATCTTTCAAATCTAATCAAATTTTCGAATACTTAATTAGCGTAAATTATGAATCTATTTACATATTACAAGTAACACGACCCGTAACTTATAAGTCTAATTAGTAATTACGCGCGTGTTATTTTTTTAAACAAGTTTAAAAACGTTGGAGGCTCTGACGACTTATACGACATATCATATGCAGTCCTCGTTTATCTCAGTCCCTGTTTGTAGGCAAGATAAGTCGATATAACGTGCACTTGGCCGATTTCATTTCCCGGTCAAGGAACCGCGCGGCAGATGGGTATGCAAATGGCGGACGTGCGGCAACCGACCAGGGCGACCATGCTCCGGCACTTTGTGGGACAATTACATTAATGTGGTGAGTGGTGACCATGCTCGATAATTTTGTAGGACATATTACGTGACCATGCGCGGCCGCGTTATAGGACATAATTATTAGATGCGATTACCATTATAATAGGTGTTAGCAGGATAATTCATCATCTAAGTGTTATGATATAACTACAGATAATAACAAAAATAATATAACTCCCTACACCGATTTCGGTGGCGTGACGGTGGGCGGTTTCATTGAAACCAGGCCAGTTAAGCAGGAGTCATTTTTATAGTGCCCAAGTGTGTGCGCAGTACACAAAAGCACTATCTCCTCCTTTACTCTCGTAACCCAGGGGGACGGACAGACCGACACGACTGGCGAGTGATCAGGCGCAGGTCCGACTTTTTACATGCCCATCCGACGCATGGATCATCTTTCTTGTCAGATAATCATGATCAGCCTGCATTGTCCTAACCAAACTTGGAAACAACATTTTCTGTTGTTTCAATGCGGTGATCGAACCCACGACTTCTGAGTCGAGAGTAAAGCTCTAACCACTAGACCATGGAGACTGTTATGTTATGTTTGAACTACGGATAATATGAAGGTAGTAAATTAATGAAAGTGACGCCAGAAACATGAGCAAGAAAATGAATTTTTGAAGAAGGCGAATAAGGAAGTTGTAACTTTCAATTAACCGACTCCCAAAAAAAGAGACGGTTATGTAGTTAAGACGTATGAGTTAAACTAAAGTTATGATATATGTAGGTTATAATAATTAAACCCGTTTTGGGTTTTTGTTGGCAGTTTTTAACTGTGAGAAATATCTTTTGGGATATAATTAATCTTGCGAACAAAGAATAAGTTGGCGACTGCATATGAGCATACTGTGTTACTAAATAAAATTTGGCAGCGATTTAATATGTTGGCAACTAAATTACTAAACTGGCGAAAGCACTCAGGTGACAAAAAATACAAAAATCGGCATAATTGTGTCGAAATGGTGGCGAAATATAATCCAAACTAGCTCCGAAATTATAAGTTGGCGACTTAATTTCCAAGTTGGCAATCATTACACGATATAAGCAGCTATAAAACCAGATTGGGTTGATAAATTAGTGGCTGCTAAAAATTCATTTTACAGGCTACGGAAAATTGCATTTTTGGATACTGTTGGAGTTGGTTTTCCTTTGTTATGGGTGTCGTTTTCAAGGTTTTTGGGGGTGCTGAATAATATGAATATTAAATATCCATATTTAGAAATTCCAATATGCCGTACATTTTTTTATTTAAAATTAATAATGGTATCCTTTCCAGGTTTTTGGGATAATGATTACAAAATTGTGTTCCAATTGCAATTTCCAAAATGGAGAATTTTTATTGTTCGTAAAAATGACATGAGTCCTAATTTAAAAGTTCTTGAGGATGCTGATTAGGATTGATGATTATTATCACAGTATGTTATGTAGTTATGTTAAAGCATCATAATTTTTTGGAAATCAGGATTTTCAAAAAAAAAATCTCAACATACGTGGATACGGGGTTAAGAGGAAATTATTCATTCTTTTTTCAGTAGGTGCACCGTTTCCAAGATAGAAGTGACTATAGAAAAAATATGGCAATGCTCTACTTTGAGACAAGCGATGTATACAGCTATATAAATGTTGCAAAATTCTGGATTTTCATATTACTTCTTCTCCCATCCTGAAGAAAATATGTGGTTTCAGGGATATTAAGGGGAAGGAAATTTTTATGAGTTTTTAAGTAAGACGCACAGTTTCTGAAATAGAATAATTTTCCAGAAATTCAAACACATCCGTCATTTTGAAATTCCAAAATAAATGATTTTTTTTAATTAACATCCCCTAAACCTAGAAAAGGACACTAGGAACTAAATTCATTTTATTAAAAATAAATGTCCGCTATCTTTGAAATTCAAAATGGATGTCATTTTTATATTCAGCACCCCTAAAAACTTCAAAGACGACACCCATACCAATTTTACAGAAAAATAAATATTCGCCATATTGAAATTTCAAAATGAATGAATTTTGTAATCAGCACCCCCAGAAACCTACAAATGGATAACCCATATTAATTTTTATACAATGAAATATGTCATTATGAAATATGTTTTTTGTAATCAACAACCCCCCATTTCGGGAAAAAATCATAAATGATAATTTTGTACGCTCCTTTACGTGCGCTCGTTTAGATGCTTATTATGTTTTTTTAATTACCTACATCAGGGAAAATATATGTTGCCTATTCTTAAGTTAAATGTATAGGTACTCTCAAATTGTTGCTGCAAAAGATGGTTATTTGTACGCCAAAATAATATATGTCTACCAGTTTGGAATATCCAGTGAACAAAACTGGTAGCAATTAGTCGCCAGATTTGGAATTTTTTGTTCCTTACATTCTTTCGCCAAATTGGTAATTTAGGATTCCATTTTCGGTTTTTCGCATCCAAAATTTGATTGTTTTGTCGCAAGTTCAAATACATGCCGTATCTTTTTAGCCCCCGACGAAAACAGAGGAGTTTGACTGTGAGTTTGACTTTGACAGTGTTTGACTGTGTGTTTGAGTGTGTCCGGGGCATCGTAGCTCCCAAACGGATGGACCGATTTTGATCTAGTTCTTGTTTGAAAGCCGACATGATCGAAAGTGTTCGTAGCTATAATTAATTATCAAAAATTCGCTCACTGCCTGACAATTCGGGTGTTACTTAAAAAAAATATAGTTTCTTCATTAGGACTGACCTTGTTATTTAATTCGGACTCGCCACAAACAGAGCAAACATTTACATAACATATAATTAGGTAATGTTTACATATCTAAACATTCTGTGATCATACCTAATATAATAATTATTATACTATTACCACTAAAACTGGACGTGAAACAAGATTGTTTTATAACAGAACCGGTTTTTAATAATATCTAGACGCACTTGGCCAAGGCTATACGTGTTGTTACATGTTAGCTTAATGAATACTTAGGTATAGTCGCCTTTTTATAACGCCTCACAATCGTACGACTGTTATAATTGTCGAAGTTTGTGAGGATGGATGGATGTTTGCGACACTTTCGCGCAAAAACTACTGAACGGATTTTGATGAAATTGGGAAGCTCTGGATTTAAAACATAGGAGGCTACTTTTTACCACGAAAAAAGTAGGTTTTGCCGTGGGAATTCCTATTTACGCGGGCGGAGCCGCAGGCAAAATCTAATTAAAAATACCATTAATTAAATAGTAAACGTCATATTTGGAAAGTCTGTAAGAAACACGGAATAATTATGTACAGTTATAGAATTTAAATTTAAATTTATTATTTTCTATTTCTCTCCTTAAAGAAATTTTGTGAAAATTACTTTCTTATTTTTTGGGCGACAATGACATTACGGAAAATTGCTTCCAAAATATTTCAACAAAAATGATTAAACCTGACTTCGACGTTAGACAATATGGCCGGAGGAGTATTATTTTAAATATTTTTGTATAGGATTTTAATAGTAAAATATTATCCCCCTTACACATAAAAATATTTACACAACGGATAAGCTATTTAATGTTGCTGTCTTTGTTTGTCACGTGACTTTTCCTACGTATCAGACAAAGACAGCGAAATTTAATATCTAATCAGTAGTTGTGTAATTATCCGGGGTCAATATTTAAATCTCTAAATATCTATATGAAATATTTTATATTAAAGGAATTAATTACCTCATTGACAAAGTTATCTAACATACAATGATAATGTTAATTAACAAACATGTACTGTGAAACTTGATTAATTTGGATTTCAAGGCACCAAAGATTTTGTACCATTTAAATAGGATTTTAATTATCAATTTTGCAAACTAGACAATTTTTTAATTAAATGTCTCATTTCCAGAGGCATTCGTCTTATAGAGGTCGAAATATACCGTTATTCAATATATAGACTTCAGAGTGTAGAGCACAGATTAAAGAAAGCTAGGACGAGATAAACAGCTACATAGTGAACTGTCGATTAGATTGCACTACTACAAGCACACGACGTGTGCACAATTCTCCTATCGCGTACACGGCAATAGTGTAAAAAATTCGTCAAGATTGTGCGCCGTCAAAGGGACGTCTAAATGTTCAAATTTCGCGTTTGAGTTTTTATGTCATGCGAGATTGAAAATTGTGATATTGTGTTGTCGGTTGTCATGACGACAAATAACTATTTTTTATATAAATTCGTGTCCAATGAATGTTAAAACTTTATAATATTAGTATATTAAATACAAATAATATCAAATAAAGAAGTGGTTATGTATTGTGCTGTGTGTATGAACGAACAATATTAGAATAAATGAAATATATATATATTATTTTACCTATCCTAAGGATAATAATAGGTAAGTAAATATTTCATTTTCTAGGAGATGCCTTGCTTTATTATAAGAGCATCCCTGACCTACTGAATAGATCCCTTGAGTCACACGCGTGATCGTGAAGGTCCCGGGTTGTGGTATGTACCATTTAGACTTTCTCAATAACCGTATACTGCCGCTAGGCTTAGTTTAATTCACCCCCACCTTCTGTGACAACCCTGACAAAATTTCGATCGTTCTATGAAAGTTGTTCCTACGTGTACGTATTCCTCTGTGTATATATTTTTTACTCTGTCGTGTATAGTCCGAGTTTTTGTCACTGCTCGCCGTGAAGAAGGTAACTACAAGGAGTAATACACAAACGCGCCATACAAATTGTAGTTCACTTATTCGTGGCGAGTAGTTACAAAAACTCACACTCAACACAAATAACTTGGAAATAAACGTGTCGAAACCTCTGCCAACCTGCAAAAAAAGTCTCACTTATAGAGGGAAATCAGCTACAAAGCCTCGATGGAAAAGTGGCGGGATCTCATTGAAATTGTCAAGAATAGAGGTTTCTCACTTATCCAGGTCACACATAACTAGGTTTCACTGTATTACCAACTGAAGTTGATATACAGGTGTTTTTACAGTCACCACCAGAAAAAAAATCAGCTGTTTCCTACAAAATTCTATATAAGCCGTAGCGCTTTTGTAGGAAACAGCTGATTTTTTTTTTCAAGTAGGAAAGTAGATCCCATCGTAAAAGTTGCTTATATTCAAGAGTATATTCACTCCTGAAAGTTTGGACACTGTATGAAAAAACACCCATACTGGGTGTTTTTTCATACAGTGTCCAAACTTGTGTACTTATATAGGGGAATATGTTGTACATTGACCAGTTGGCTTTTTCTAGGTTTTTGAATTCTAATGATGTTCGCCAAGTCTTTACTGACAATCTTATATGAAATTACTCGTTTACCGTCACTAAGCCAGTCTTTGATTTTATTTTATTGTTTTTATTTATATTGTTATTTTTATTTATATTATTTTAGGAGACAACATTTTTATTTTTATCATCAATAGAAGTCTGATAGTTTTAAATGTGTTATAATAATTAAATCAATTTTAAATGCGTACGATTCTTTTATTTATCAAGTATTAACGAAGAAATATAGTTGCGAGATAAGTTACATAAAAATATTTAAAATTCGCCGTTTTGTTCAAGATGACATAGTGTCGTAACTTGGCTAGTATCGATCGGTTGTACCTTGGTCTATGGCGAATGTATGGGTGAAAACAAATGGTAGTATTTTATATTTATGATTTTAAATGTTTGTAGATAAACAATATATAATGCGTTCTGTCTAATTAGCAGGTATAAAAGTTTGTTGATTGTGTTTAAACATGCAAAGAAATACCACAATTTACATGTTAAATTTGTTAACTATTGACACTCATTTTGTTTTCTTTATTAAAATATGTTGTCACTAGACATAGGTAGTTAAAAGATTAAAAATTCATAGTCGTATTTAAATTTAAAACGGTTTGTGTGTCTAAGGTACAACATGGTATTGGATATGGCACATCGTTTGTTGTGCCTTGGACACAATTATTAGAACTTTTTTAATTTTTTAAATCCATGTAAGCACACTATTATGTACTTTTGTTCGTTACTGAAAAACTGAGCAAGGTACAACAGACCCCTATTTTAAAAACATTTTCATAGACATCATCAGCTGCTATTGACCAATCCCATATGGGTTTGGGGGAAGTGTATGATGCACTGATAAGAGAGGTCACTGACATCGCACTGATAAGGAGGCTGGTAAGATATTATAACGAAACAGTATACGGAAAGAGTACGGAGTTACAGGCTCATAGAAAACTTTACAAAAACCTGTTTTCGGAATAATATTATGGTGCCCGCACCCGCTTTGGGCACCGGTGATCAAAGTGAATTGCTTGCTTGCCAAGCTGTTTGCCAAACTGCGTGCTTAGTAAGTAAATCTATTTAAATCTAGCATCACATAATATTGTAACCAATATCCATACAGTTTTTAAAGGAATTTAGTAGCATATTGTAAAAATAATATTAAAATTTTATTACCCTTACCTATCGTACAGCTTTTTTGCTTGTGATTAAGGCTTCCAGTCCTTATATACGTATACACATACTAAATTTGTAATGTCTCATTGTGTCAAATAAATGTTTTATTTTTATTTTTTTATTACGTAAGTATGTTACAAATAGTATTTTATTTCATCATAGACATAAAATACGCATATGCTTGCTACTTAATAATTAAAAAACTTGAAGTTCCCGCGACTTACTATTCGCAAAAAGAAATCCCGCGGGAACTATAACTATGGCTATTCGCATATATATTAAACTGCCAAATATCCTAAAAAGTTTGACATTTAATCAATTTAAAAATAGAACATTTAGGTTATTAATAAACAAAATATATTACACTGTTGATGAATTTATTAATGATAAAAGCTTAATATGACATTAAAATTTTGACATTTATTAATTTTAAATATTGATACAACAAACTTTTGACGGATATTTTATTTAATTATTTTTCATTTTATTATATAATTTATCGTTCTTTTTTATTATTAATCTTAACTTTACAATAATTTTAGTGTGTCTTTAATTCGTCCAAAATCTGATGTTAATTATTAGCTATATTACATTTAATTTCACAAAACATTTTGTCGAGATAAATCCGACAAAATACGAGTGTCATTTAACATTATAATATACTTACCTTCTTATTGTACCATATTTTTGCAAATCAAATATTCTTATTCTTATAGTATATACATATAGTATATACTAATTTTCTCCGCGATAAAAAAGTAGCATAGAAGGACATAATATGTCCTTCCTTGTCGCCTATACTATATACGTGCCTATCGAAATTGGTCCAGTAGTTTCGGAGACTATTCAAAGCACAGAAACAAACATATTTTCCCTCTTTATAATATTAGCTTAGAAAAGACATTCGTATTGTATGTACACTGATTAATTCTTAAGAGCCAGTTCAAACCGCGACGATACGTGACGGGACGCGGCGCTGCATTTTTAAGATATTATTATCTATTCAAAATTGAACTTTATTCACTACTCAAAAGATACACGTTTCCTTTTGCTGTGTCAGTAAAATGATAGCCGAAACATGACTACATCTCCAGTAGGGGTATAAAATGCCCCCTTCCTATATTGCTATCAGTGTGTGCAGGCCGGAAGCACGCGCACCGATACAGTAACAAACGATACAGTATTCACTATGCTAGTAAGAATCTTTTACAAATTCGCTTGACCTTAGATGTGTACTTAGTATTTTTTCTCGTATTTGTAAGTCATCGATAAACTAAGTCTAAGGGTCAATTCACACCAATACGAAACGATACGCGACATTGCTCTGCATTTTTAAGATAGCTATTCAAAATTGAACTTTATTTTTTACACAAGATACACATTTCATTGTAAAAGTTCGAATGTCAGGGTGCACCGCGCTGCAGTGTATGACTGATGTCATAATTATTATGAAACGGATATCTTTTTGGGTAGTGAATAAAATTCACCTTTGAATAGCTATCTTTAATATGCTGCGCCACGTAGAATCGCGTATTGCCTGACCCTTAGTGCCGAGCCCAGTGTAGTGTTTACATTTTTGGCAGTTTATGCACCGCGGTATCACAATATGTGTCAATTTGAGTAATAGTATGCGATGACCCCTCAAGAGTTTGCCAATTGGCGCGGATTGGCACACAAAAACCCACTTCAGTCAATCCAAAACATACTTTATCTCAACGCAGTAGGGTCGTAACACGCGCCGTGCCGGTGATGTGTTAAAATTCTGTGCATGTCCGAAAAGTTTTCCAGGTATTCGACAAGCAACATAAGGGCCGCTTAAAACTGCACAGACGCTTAGGATAATGGTACAGATTTTTTTTTGTATTACCTAACAGATAAAAATATGATCGAATAGATACCTTACGAGGATTACACCAATTGGCGATTTGTGAATGAGTTAGTTATCATTCTTATCACCGATATGACGTAGACACCTGATTATTTTTGTTATGCTCGAAATTTTAAATTACAAATATGTAAATATATAGGTATATATATATTATATACCGAAAAGTGTTATGTAGATTGCCTTTGTATAGAAAAAATGCACCCATTAAAGACAAAATCGCAAAATCTTTGACAAAAATATTATGAAAAACGTGATTCTCAGAACAAAGTGGGTCGTGCATTTTCGGGAAAGTTCCGAGCCGCGTGAATCAGAATGCCAGCAGGTGCTAATATTACGCAACTTTTATCATAGACACAGCAATATATATACTAATGTTATAAAGAGGAAAAGTTGTTTCTCTGTATGTTTGTTTGCATTGAATAGGCTCTAAAGCTACTGGATCGATTTTGATGAAATTTGGCACATATATAGAGTAGACCACTGGGAAGGTTATAGGCTACTTTTTACCGCGGAAAAATGTACGTTTTCCGTGAGATTAACGCGGGCAACATCTAGATGTAATACTAGTATTAAAGAACGTTTGTGTACTATTTTTGGAATTAGCGCTCAACATTTGACGTTTTAACGCTGTTCTCAAATAGTTTTGCCCTTGGTTTTGCCAGCGCTGGCCTGTGGGCTGTCAATGTCATTACCATTGTAATGACGATAAAAATGATTTGCGCGTTCGTCGGGCGTGTGAGTGGCGCGAGCAGCGCCCGCATCGCTGACACGCCCGACGAACGCGCACCCCAATGTGGGGGAGGCCTTACGCTACATTTACACGCTAGGCTAGGCTAGGCCTTGGCAATCAATTATTTTGTGATGTCCCCGAGCCTCCGCGTGTTTACGAAGATGTTTACCTAGCGTGTGCGAGCGCCATGACAGATTTCAGGTGTCTATACAAATTGTAAAATTACAAAGTGGGAGTAAAAACAATTAAATACGACACAGTGAATATGTCATTGTCTTTCTTTATTGGACGGTTTTTAAATTAGTAGCATTATAGTAGGCTATTGTCTCTTTGTTTACGTTTACATGAAATCGGATCTGAACGAAATATAGTATCCACCAAGGCCCATGGAACTCTCGAAACGGTGAACTGGTAGTCGGTGTTAATGACGTCATCACTCCCTTATAAGAATTTAGCACCAATGCACCATACATTCGCAGTGACTTTGAACCTTATTACAATTACATTAAGGTCGAAATTTGGTACACCTGAAATGTTCATGGATAACGAAAAATCGTGTTTACATTCTAGAAGAGACACGCAATTACGAATTAACAAATCTAATATGAGAAGAATCATATCTCATTTGCTTCACAGTTTATCTTCACGCTTAAACAAACATAAAAAATATAATCGCCTTAAGATAAGGAAATTGTCATTAAGTTAAGATTAAGCACAGCCAGAACGTCAGAAAAGAAGGACAGACAGTGGTGCACAGTACCAGAACCACAATTCTCGTGTATAACTTACACTTTCAATGAATTATAAGTGAATCGTCAGGATGTCATAAGCTGATATTTGGAGTTTGGATTTAATTAGCAGAATCGACCTACATGCCAAAAAGATGCACATCAACCTTTAAAAAGAGCTAGGTCAGCTTTGTAGAGCGTTTTCTCTTATGCACAAACCGGTGATAGTTCGTTTTTATTGTACGTGTTCGCATTTTACAGAACCCCAATTCTCATATAACTTAGACTTTCAATTTGCCTTCAATGAATTATAAATGAATCGTCTTGGTATCATAAACTCGTTTTTGGAGATTGGACCAATCGGAACGCGTTAAAGGTCGGCTTGATGTTTATGAGATGTTTCAACATATCGAGACTGCATCGAGACCGTATTATTGTAAGATATTTCAGTTAGCAGAATCGACCTACTGGGATGATTATCAAAGATTTATTTTAACCCCCGACGAAATTAGATCTGTCTGTCTGTGACATCGTAGCTCGCAAACAGATAAACCGACTTTGATCTAGTATCTTCTGTTCGAAAGCTGACATGATCGAGAGTGTTATTAGCTATGATTCAACATCATTAACATTCAACAGCTCGCTCGTAGCTTGAAAATTCGGGGATTACTTAAAATTTTTAATTTTGTTCATTTTCAATTCTAAGTGTAGTTAGTTCAACATTAAAAGTACAGATGGCCAGAGCTAAATGAGAGATACAATTAATCACATAATAAGAATAGCAAGTAACTACAAAGCTGCTAACATACATAATTTTTATAATATTTACTTTATGTATTTTTGCCGTTTCTTTTACGATATAAATCACTGACTGACTGATGCGTGCATAAGATGTGTGTGTGCACTGTACGTGTATGTGTGTTCATAACCTGAATGCTAAGTGGATGCGTTCTGTTTGCAGTGTCATTATGAAATTCTTGGCAAAAATACCCCCTTGTTGAACATGTTTGAGTTTTAAATTGTCTCGGGGAATTACCGATGATGCGTGATCTAGAACTTTTGTGATCAGTGTTCTTAGGCACTTTACTCACCGTAACTTGCCTGCAAATCCAATATCGCGGCCTTGAAGCGGTGTTGTAGGCAAACATTATAAATTATTATCGACACTATTGACGGCTATTAGGACCGGTGCTGGATTTGCAGGATCCTAAATTGAGTCTATGCTAACCATAAACGACCAAAAAAATATTTTATACACCTTTCCTTTCCCATCTTGTTTCCTGTAATGGTTGAATGAAAGTTGTATGAGCTAGTAACTAAATCGTCTGTGCGTTACGTCCGCGTCAGAACGTGTGCGAAACTTTTTACCGCGCGCGCGTTATCCTCATGCTGTCTCGCTCGCCCGCGCGTCACAGACTCAGCTGGTCCTGGTAGTCAGCAGGAATGCGTCCAGTGACAGTTCTTTTTTTTTACGCGATCGATGAATGGCAAAGGATTATTTATTATAGGAAGGATTAGGCCTAAGACCAAGGGCTTCAGCCTTCAAGTACTTTTGCCGGTCTAATATTTTTAATTTCGTACAATCAGAATATTTAAATCTATTTTTCGCCTCAAATTGAACGATTACACATTTCAATGATCGTTTGTGACTACAGTCTAGTTTTTTTTCTATTAATTGGATCATACCTAATTTATTAATCAATATTAAAACCTTGTTTGAATATTTGTTAAAATAACATTAATCATAATTATCATTTGAATAGTCTAAAATATTATACTTACTATCATGATTTAGAAGAACGCGTGATAATCAATGATATTTTATAATACAAGAGTATAAAATATAATTGGTGATAATACAATAATATTATTATTATGTCTTTTTAATTTTTTATAAATTCTGATCCCAAAAAATACTGCTTACCTAATTTTAAGACTTAAATTTTAATATTTTATAGTACATCTACTTTCCGCAATTAGACCCTATTTGCACTGAGAATTGGATGTAAGTTGTAACATTTACATTAGAGGACGCCAACATCCAAAGTCATACAAATACAAACACATTACCTTGAGCGTAGGACGTTGACACTGAAAACTGAGCCCTATTTACACAGTGGCAAGTGCTAAAATTAAACAAGGGTGTGCTAACACTGACACATTTTGATAAAGCGATAAAAAGAAATCGTTTTAAATACGGGCGTATCTGAGTACTCGTGAGTTGTGGGCCGTGGCCCGTAGATATAAATAGAATATAGACATGCCTAGTTACGAAAGTGGGAAAACCCTAAGTTGCCAGTATTTTATTTTCAAATTAAGAAAAGAATGGCCAAGAGCGTGTCGGACTCGCGCTCGAAGGATTCCGTACAAAACGGAAATATAAAACACAGCTATCACTCGCTATCACGGTTAAGGAGATACAGCCTAGTGAGTGGTGACAGACGGACAGACAGCAGCAGCAGCAGCAACGAGGATAGCGAATTATGAGTAATAGGGTCCCGTTTGGGTACGGGACCCTTAAAAACAACATACGACTGAATGTTATTTTTATATTGAAATCAGAAAGACACAGAAAGGAAAATTAAGAGACACGAAAAAGTGCAGATAAGGTCAAATAACGACAGCGGATTAAAGTATTTTATATTGACATTTAAATATTCGACATCGACAAGGCAAGTAAAAAATTTAAGCACTATTGAGATTCACGATCCGCAACTCTTCAAGTGTTAAAAAATTATGTATTTCATATAGTATTTTGTGTTTGACGCCCCTCAAACAAATTGTAGCAACAATTGTTACTTTTTATCTTCATTTATTAAGTTTAATCTGTATGTCAACTGTCAAGTAGGGTCAATGCGTTTCACACGTCCACTGGCCAGCTTATAATGTTTATTTTTTGATAACAAAACGCTAACAAGACCATAGTATCAGAGACTTCGCTGCATCTTCGCTGTCTGTAAATCGGTATTCTTGGCTGTAATGTAAATCAGTATTGCATAACAGCTACAGATACATATGTCGTTGTATTTATTCTAATCTTAACATAAACTGATACGATCGATTTTATTATAGACGAGGCATGTCGAGGTGAAAAGTGTCTTCACTTAAACCTAACCGACAACTTCAAAACCGCCTACTTTTGAGGTTGTCAGTCGAGCTTTGACATTTGTCATCTTGCCATTTTGACATTTTCTTTCCGCAACTTAATCTGTCCGCATTTAATGAGAGTTTTGCTATTTTTTCTGCCGTTAGGGGGCAGACCCAACTCAAACAAAGCGTCATCTAGTGGCGTAAGTGGTATCAAAAACGGTCAATAAGAATTTTCGATTCTTTTTCTGTCACCAGGCGGCGCTCGGTAGCCCGACGGTCCCTATCGTGTCAAAAAGCTGTCAGTTGTCACGAATTTAAAAACCCTCATTGACAAAATCTTTTGAAATCAATCTAGCGTAATTATTCTTCTGTCACGAACATTTTTTCTGTATCTTTTTGTATGAAGTTCAATTTTGAATATCTATTTTAAAAATGTAGCTTAGGCATGTAATGTATAGTAGAAATCATTGACTCATAATCAAAGTGACGCAAAATTAGTTTTTCCAAAGACTCGCGTCACCAGTAACTGTCGCATATTAAAGTAGTTGTAAAAAGTATATAATTGTCAATGACTTATTGACAGATGTCACATGCGAAGCCTATCGAGATAGAGTAATTGAGTTAGCCAAAAGGCTATGTATTGTGTAGACGAACCTTTTTTCAGCATCTCTCTCATATGTATCAATAAAGAAGATCCGCGTAAGTGTTGCCGTCAGCTGTATCATTGTCATCACCACTCTGTCGTAAGAAGGACCTGCAAGAACCGAGACGGCGAGCACACGACAGTCACCAGCACCGCTGTCCGTCCGCTGCCCCATATTATGATAATTGATGACATAAAACAGTATACGTCTAATAAAATTTAATGTAGCATTTTACTGCGATCAAAATAACTGTTTAATGTTTTATGTTATAAAGCTAGCGTTCACCGTCAAAATGGTCATCAAGAACAAGCATAGGACTATTGTCGATCGCTAGGGATACAAAAGTCCGTCAGTATGCCGGTTTTAAACTGGGCAGTTTTTTAATTGACCGTGATTTTTGAGTAAAAAAGGTCATAACGAATACTTATTAGAGTAGGTAGGTACCTACTTAGTAATTCGTATTGCGTATTTATCACACTGGGATGTAACACAATAGATTTCAGAATATGTCGTGTTGATGTAGCCACTAGGCTACGTACGTCGTACATCACATATCTACGATTGTTTTCCTAGTGTTTCCCATCATAATCAACGCTTATTGCGAGTAAACTTATGCCAAATTTACAGAGTTAAAGTACATGATTCTATAACCACAGATAACTGCATGTACTCGTAGTCTTGTGTTCTATTTTCAACCTGCTTTTTGCATTTACATTTGCACGCATAGCTCGCGCGCACACCCACTCACTTTGCGTGCGCATGTGTGTGTCGGGGAATCCCAGCGTGAAGATTCAGGTCATAACTGACCCGAGCAATACGTGGAAGGCGTTTACAGGCAATTGCTTATATTGTTATGATAATTCGATGGTAATGGGGAGGGCAGGTTCTGAAACTACGTCATGCTCCGTCTATATTTATGCAGCAGTGGCGAAGGCTGGTTCTCCTTCATAGGGAAGCCCTAGCCTGTATATTAGGTAGGGATTTCGACGAGGGTCTTCGAAAGGTTAGTGGTAAGTGAAGGCGATAGGAATGGACTATGGAGTTATAGGAACCCCACACTGCTATGCAGTTTGGGTAAGCTCGAGATGTCCTCAAAATTTTCAAAAACGATCTATATACTAATAGCAATGTAATCGCTTGATCAGTATTCTGTCGGTACACGGTAGCTCCTCGACGAAACAAATAATGGAATTAATCATTCACCTCCGAGAGAAAACAAAAGAAGTGGAGAGAACTCGCGACCCGGAACCGGCAGGGACGCACTAATCAATATAATAGACCCACTATGAAAAAAATATATATACATAGCCTCCGTCCTCGCAATTACATGGAGCAAGGGACTCGGGACTTTATCCTCTAGGTGGTAGAGTCTACAATGAACGGTCGGGGATAAACGGGTCGCTCTAGTTATAAATAGATTTTCACGAAAAAGAAATGTTACAGGGACTCGGTGCAGCCACAGAGCAGCTACGCGCAGGGACATGAGTGATTAATTGTTACGAAACTTAAATAAGTAAAAAAATAATAAGTATTTTATTATAAAATTATAATAAGGGCCTGTTTCACATTCTTCTGATATGTGTCAGACAGCTTATTTGCATGTTTTGTCTCTGTCACTCAATATAGAGTAAGCGGCGACAAAACTTCCGAATAAGCTATCCGACTCTTATCAGAAAATTGTGAAACAGGCCA
This sequence comes from Phengaris alcon alcon, assembly GCA_037179445.1. NCBI lineage: Eukaryota > Metazoa > Arthropoda > Insecta > Lepidoptera > Lycaenidae > Phengaris > Phengaris alcon. The sequence continues at coordinate 439,741 of JAYRCH010000154.1, read as the reverse complement.
TAAGCCTAATTAATTATTAATAATATCACTAGTCGATACTAGTGATACCTGGGCTGCTGCGTCGATACGCAGCAGCCCAGCCTTCAAGGAAAACATTTGTGGGACTTATCGCTCGACTGCAACTGGGAGGAAAACATATGAGTCCCGTTGTGGTTGATATATAAATATACACGTCTGTTTGTTGAAGCTAATTAGTGGTGTTGTACTTATTAAACTATTATCGGCCATCCGGTGCACAATCGCGCTCGTTATAATAAACTATTTTAGAAATATTATTTCTAATTAATGAACGTTAAAATTTGGGTTCTCCCAGATAATGGCCATTGTGCAACATAAGCATAAGCATACTAGATGTCGCCCGCCACTTCGTCCGCGTAAATTTCATCAAAACAGGTCCAACAGTAATAATAAAAAACAAAAAATATTGTTTTTCAATTTAGATTCACCAAACAATAATGTGCTGTTGCAACAAGAAATAAAAAAACTAAATAAAAAATTGTAAGTCCGAGTTGTCAAGCGGTGAGCGAGTTGTTGGTAATAATTACTATGGCTAAGAATACTCTCGATCATGTCAGCTTTTTATCAAAAAAATCTAGATCAAAATCGGGTCATCCGTTCGGGAGCTCTCCTTTTGATGTGATGACGTCTTATAAATCGACGAACGCCGGCTGCACGCACGAAACATTGTCACGTTCCGCCTGATTGTCACGCTTGAGGTCACGTTCCGCCTGAGCCTTGCGTGTAAGCGAGAGCGCGGAGCTATAGCAAGCAAGCTATAGAGAGGCACGATCGTTCTAAGGTCGGATCGGCCGGAGGGTAAGGACCGGCTTGTGATGACGTTATCACGTAAAATTATCGTCCGTAAACCGACTTAACAGACAACCATTTTTCGTGGGCGGTTAATGATTTTCAATCAGAAGCAAATATCTATATCAACAAAAAAAAAAACAAATAAGTTTGGAAAAATATCAGTAAAATCGCGCCTTTAAAATAATCTGTTGCCTCTGCTGTTGCGTTACTCGTGTTCTAATTTTTCGAGACCACACTCTCACAGACGCAATTAAGGCGCGTGCGGGGGTGCACGCGGGGGAGCAGGGGTCCAAGGGGTCCCGGGGAGGGGGAGCACCCGGGAGAGAAAAAATGCGAGAAAAACGCGGAAAACGGAAACGCTCGTGACACGTGACTCCACGCACCCCGGCGCGTCGCCATGGCAACGGCCGCGCGTGCCAACCCGGCGGTGCAGGGGGTGCGGGGGTGTTTACATAGATATGCTCGTTTGTAGGACTATATGAACGGTCACCTAGCCAATAAATACACATACACATATTACATACTAATATACTTTGACACCCTTTTGCATGTCCGAAGTCGCGGGCGACACCAAGTTATAAATTAAAACATTATTTGTTTATTTTCCATATATACTGTTATAATTTACTAGCGTTACTTAATTTAAGGCCAAAATATGATAATTGACCATTACGTAATGGTCGATTAATGGGCGTAATATGAGCACTGTTATACAACAATTAATATAACCTAACCTAACCCGACTACGTACATTATATAGCCGATGTTACCCGAGCTGTTATTTCGAATCTATTGACACCTCATTCATTAAAATCAGCGCTACGAGGGAACAAACATACATACATACACTGCCAAAATCATTACCCTTCCTTTTGGCTTCGCCGTAGTCGGGTAAAAACGTGCAAACAGTTTTTCTACAATCCACGGCGATAGAGTGTAGCGAAGATCATGAACTTGCCTTGCAGAATGCAGTACGCGTACCCCAACCGATATTTTGAAGCCTTTTTCTTTCCTTATTTTTCTTATAAATATAAATTTTCTTATAAATCGATAAAAGCAACACTTTCGTGTGTATTGGATTGGTTTGTCGTAGGTTTATGTTCCTGTTTTGCAACAAAAGTAGTATTTAAAAAACTATTTGATCGACATGATATTTTTTATGAGAAACATCTATTTCAGTTCAGCCGAGCCGACGTGTTTGTCCGACAATCAGCTGGATACAAACTACTTTTAGACTTTTGTGTGCTTAGGATCAACATTTTAATGTCAAAAACCTTTTCAACAATAATCATATTTAACATGAAAAGGACAAAAATCAGCAAACAAAAAATTTTATGAATTTAATAAATTAAATTAAAAAAAGAACTAAAATAAAGAAAACGTAGGTGAAATTAGAAAAAAAATCCTCCCTTAAGCTTGAAGACTAATTACAATTTAAACAATTTACAACAATATGTTGTAAATTGTTTAAACAATTAAGGGTTATTATTTTTCGGCAACGTAGTCGGAGATATGTTTGTTGACGTTAGTTTACACGTGTTCGGTGCGGCCTTGACGGAGCTCGGCAACGGCTGTTTCTCCACTAACCAGCAGGCGTCGGCCCGGCCCCGCCCGGCCCCGACCGGCCGGCCCGGGGCGGCCCGGGGCGGCCAGTGACATGTGTCAGGTGGAACGGTAAAAGTCAACACTTTAGTACGGGTACCACTTAAATTATTATTTTAATTTTAATAATTATTTAAAAAAATATATACACTAAATATTCAGTGAATATTTCAAGCGTCTACCTGTTGCCGTTATTAATATCGAGCAAAAAAAAAGGCAAAAAATCACGTTTGTTGTACGGGAGCCTTAAATATTTATTTTATTCTGTTTTTAGTATTTGTTGTTATTGCGGCAATAGAAATACATTATCTGTGGAAATTTCAACTGTCTAGCTATCACGGTTCACGAGATACAGACTGGTGACAGACAGACAGATAGGCCGACGGAGGGACTGCAAAATCGAAGAACCCTAAAAACGTGCTATGTAATGTTTATATTCATACATTTTTCTCGAGGCAGACGTGCCGGGGCGCCGGGCCGGTCTGGGCAATGGAAACTGTCAATGTATGGGAAAAAATCTATAGGGCGTCCTACTTATGAGAGGTAGAGAATTCTAGTGACTCTACTTGATGTTATATCGGAAATAACTTGGAATATTAATGAACAAAGTAAACTTACAAAACTGGTTTATCACTGTTTGAATATTAGTAATGAGTAGTTGAGTAAAACTTGCTGGAAAGTCGCTAGGTACCCATTCTAATTAACGAAATTTTAGAAATTAAGTTACTTTTAATACGAGAATGGAATAAACATAAAAACTACAAAAATTTTTTTTTTTGTAAAATACAATAGAATAGCCGTATTTTATTTACTGACGTAAACAACAGATTCCATTTGGCGAATTTTGCTGAACAAAATGTATTTAATATTAAAAAGTTTGATTTGAAAATTGAAAGTAAATAGTCATGTTACAGTTGAAGCAATTGTAAATCATTAAACATATTTCCGTTGTCTGGTACCCGTAACACGAGCTCCTCGAGAACTTACCAAGGGACCACACATTGACGTGGTGTGAAGGTGTCCATAAGAATAAGAATATTTTATTTGCAAAAATATAGTACAATAAGATGGTACAATGTTAATAACGTGCAAATGTTTTGGGAAATTAAATATTATTAATATAAATAATTAAATATGAGGATATAAGGATAAGGATGATCCTGTATAAGGAAAGTAACTCTTGATACTTGTGCTTATGGAGTGAAGTAGTTGTGGAATTGAAAATATACGATTTTTTTTTATATTAAATACTAGCTGTCACGACACACGACACAATACGTTGTCCTGTCTTAACTAAGAACGGCAATCAATAACTACATCTACAGACTACACCTACAACCTACATCTTCACCCACCGTCCAATAGTCGTTTTTAGTATTTTCCTCGCAATTTTTCTAATATTAAGAAGGACATGAGGTTATACCAAATAGAACATCAAGCATTATCATATTACGATCATTTAGTGGTTAAATGAATGGCAAAAAACTCGCCTCAGCTATTCTCTTTGCAACTTTTATTGTCCGTTCAATAATCTTCTTCTTCTTCTTTTAAAAATGGCTCATTAGTGAATCGTCAATGTCAGAGTGTGATGGCGGAGACTCTGCCTTAAGAGTAGGTTTTATGTAAAAACAAGGCCGTTAAATAATTTTATCAGTAATAAGAAAATGTCAAGAACACAAATGTCAAACTTCGACTGCCCCACACAACCCCAAAAGTAGGGCAGTTTCAGCGTGGACGCTTTTTATCTCGACATGCCTCGTCTATAATATATAGCTTTTATTTTATTTAACCTATAAAATGCTAAGATATTTACCGTCTACATAACCTGTACATGTTTTTGCTAATTGCCTACAACGTGTGAACGAAAAAAAACAAGGTTACTTTTTATTGTCTGACAAAAAACCGGAGTAACCTTAAAGGTAACTAGGTAGGTAGTAAAAAAATCTTATTTTGTTGGTTTTTGTGAATTTTACTAATCTACTATTACTATTATTAAGTTGAAGTCTATGAGTGCTCTGATACATATTATAAAGACAAGTCTTACGGACGACATATATCAGATGTTAAATCAAAAAAGTTACAGGACTAAAAAGGACTAAAAAAAAAGAGTTTTTTTTGTATTGATTGGAAAACGAAAATTACTGTTCAAATCCTTGTGTTATTTGTGACATTTTTGTTATGCCTATGATATTAATAAACGCAGTATTTAAGGTTTTAAAATCAATTTTGTATTTATCTGCATACATTTGTGATATCTTATCTTCATAATGTTGTGTCGTCACTCGTGCATCATTTTTTTGTATAGAGCGTGTACGACAATCTCACTTTTGTATAGAGCGTGTACGACAATCTCACTTTTGTATAGAGCGTGTACGACAATCTCACTTTTGCGACCACTGTATTTCGTCAACGGTTGATCGTAGACATGCCATTGCAAAGACAGTATTTCCTGGCTTATTATGCACTTTTCGAAAAGCATATAAAAAAAACTATGTATGTTCCCCATTGAACACCGGTTACATTAAACTAAATAGGCGTTTAAGTCATAAGCTGCCCTTGCCAAGCAGATCAAAGGACAGTCTGTGACAAAGAAGCCCTTAAAGTTGAGTAGCATTTGAGAATTCGGCCATTAGACTTATAATGATGCTGTAACATGAGATAAAAAATAAATGTGAAAGTTTGTGAGGATGGATGGATACATGGATGTTCGTTACTCTATCACGCAAAAATTACAGAATGGATTTTGATGAAATTTGGTAACTTAGAAGTTTAGGCTCTTGATTGACACATAGGCCACATATTATCCCGAAAAAGTGTCCCCGTGGGATACTGTAGGTATGTTTGACTGTGAACTATTAATATATAACCACGCGGCGGAGGCGCTGGCAAAAGCTATAGCTATATATAGATATATACATATAAGAAATAATAGCTTATTCCCGCGGCTCCACCCGCGTAAATATAGTATCGGGTTTCCCACGAGAATACATACACCCTCACAAACTTTCACATTTACAATACAATAGTAGTAAGATTTAAAAGTAATAGAGGAAATAATTCTTTCAATACGAGTTTAAAATATAACACTCGTGAAACATTATAATATTTATAGTTTAAGGAAAAAGTTAGAGCATAGCTCACTTATTTTTTAGTTGTTGGCATAATTTATTCCAGTAGCTAAAATAAAAAGATCCATTGCCGACTTTTTACATATAATTGTTTAGTTTTTAATTTGTAACTAGAATTAATTGCCCGTGGCTTCGCCAGCGTGAAATTAGGTTCTAAACTGTAATCCCCTACTTTACCCACCTAGAGGCTGAATTTTAGAAAACCCTGAAATACGTAATTCATTATTTTTTCCGTACTCAATTCATACTATCATGCAAATTTGTCCAAGTAATAAGAAGTTTCATACAAACTTTTATCACCTATTTTATCCCCTTGGGGGTTGAATTTTGAAAACTTCGTCCTTAGTGGACGAATACGAGAAATACGTGTGCAAAATTTCAAATTTGATACATCAGTCAATCAGCTTTGCATTATATATAATATATATATATATAGATTCATTCATTATATTTTACAAGAATGTGTAATAATCTTAGTTAAGTTCAGTCCCTCGCAATACAGGCATGACCTAGTCACTTATTTTATTTTTTTGAGATATTATTTCCGTAAACCAAGACATTTAAAGAACTACTAGAACCTAACCTAAAACTCTACGTTTTGTAACCTTATTCTAGTAATCCTACTAATATTAGAAATGTGAAAGTTTGTGAGGATGGATGGATGTTTGTTACTCTTTCACTCAAGAACTACTGAACGGATTTCGATTAAATTTGGTATCCCGAAAAAGAACAGTGTTCCCGCGTGCAACAGCTAGTGATGTATATTTTTTGATTATGGTAGCCACGTTTGGGTGCTATGCGAAGAAACAAGTCTTAAAATAAGTATAATATATCTTTTAACCTTCTTCTAAATTTACTAAGCTCGCGTCTCTACGTTTAATGAGACCAGTTTTTTAAAGTAGGTATGTAATTTTAAGTCGTATGTTCAAGTTGCGGGCATCGGACCGTCCGACCGAGTTTATTACGTCGGTTCTTCTCGCCGGGTGAGTTCCCGAACCGGTGGTAGGCATGACGTATATATATAACTCCCCACACCAATTTCGGTGACGGTGGCCGGTTTCATTGAAACCAGGCCAGCTAAGCAGTACACAAGAGCACTCTCTCTTCCTTTACTCTCGTAACCCAGTGGGACGGATAGCCGACACGATTGGCGTGAGATCAGGCGCAGGTCCGACTTTTTACATGGCCATCCGACGCATGGATCAGACAATCAGGCGATCAGCCTGCATTATCCTAACCAAACATGGAAACAACGTTTTTTTGATGTTGTTCCAATGCGGGAATCGAACCCACGACCTCCGAGTCGAGAGCAAAGCTCTAACCACTAGACCACGAAGGCATCGTGTAGGGCCAATTCCGAAAGTGTTATTATTATATTAACCTACATGGAAATAAAACTTTTTGAATTTGAATTTCGACTTTTCGGTTGTCCACTTTGTACTTCGCGTTCGGTGCAGTTCGGCAACCTTCGCGCCCAGCGACTACACCAAAATATGTGACCTCTACAATACCTGAGGTCAGCTAACCCTGACTGATGCCGTCGACCTTCAACCGATCTGATACACCGACTCGGAATGCGATATCCGCTAAATGTAGTGCGTCGGTCATAATATACAAACAAATAATAATAATAATGTCTATGGACGCTTCACACCACATCGATCTGATCCCGTGGTAAGTTTTCGAAAAACTTGTGTTACGGGTACCAGACAAAGGAAATACATTTAATACTTTTATATTAAACACAAATTTAAGATTTTGATTATATTATACACATATTTAATACACATCCATGACCCAGGAACGCGGAAAACTTTTGAGCACCAACACACTCAACCACTGAGCCACAGAGGTCGCCACAGAACAAATAAAATTGTAGTGTCTGTTTGTAATTTAAAAATTACAACTTTTAACTTTATACACATAAAACTATATATATACGAGTATACTGTATTTGCAAATTACAATAAAATATCAAATATTGAAAAATGTTGTCTGTCCGTTTATTTCGGCTATCTCTGAAACGGCAGGAACAATTATTTTCACGAGACTTTCATTGGCAGATAGATGATGCTAGAAGTAACTATAATAATCAGGGTTCCGTGTCCGTTAGTTCTAAGCAAACAAAGTTGCGGGCCCCAGCTAGTTACAGTATATAACTGTACTAGTGCACAGACAGTTATCATCATCAGCCGCAAAAGTCTCCCCTACTCTCGCGTTCAGCGGGCCTAGTAGAAACGTTTGACAGCGGCGCAAACGTCAAAAAAAATCTGTCAAAATCACGACAGCGCCACGACCCAAAACAAATTTCATTCGATAACGTTAACGCTGCTGTCAACCGTTCCTGCTAGGCCCCAGAATGAAAAATTTCACGTGTCTTTGGATACAGTTGTTCAAACTGTCTTCTCAACATTTCCTCCCACCTGAAGCTGACAGGACAGCGCGAAACATCGACAATATTTTGACATTATGTACCCACTAAGGTCAATATGTATATTGACCTTAGTGCGGTGATAGCTGCGAGCTGCACTGCGGGGATTGGTGCGCGCGCGCATGGGCGGAGCTGGATAGATCACGGCGGGAGGGTTAGATAGAGAAGGGAGAGGGGGGAATATTCGCACAACGAAATTGTTACTGTACAATTAACAACTTAGATGCAAAGTCATTGTTACATACACAATGTACGATTTTGTAACCGACTACAAGTTAAAGAATGCACAATCAACAACTAAGGGTCAATTCGAATTCGATGGAAACGATAACTGAGACGGCGCTGCATTTTTAAGATAGCTATTTAGAATTGAACTTTATTCGTTACACAAGAAGATACACATTTCATTATAAGAGTGCAATGTATGTGCAATGACTCATGGTATATATTATAAATCATGTATCGTTTTGTGTAATTAATAAAGTTTAATTTTGAATAGCTATCATAAAAATGCAGCGACACGTATCGTCGCGGTGTGAACCGACACTAAGATGTGGAGTAATTACGACTACACGACCTACCTACGTGTACAAATTTGCATATTTTTTAATTTATGATTCCACGGTAAGGTGACCTCTGTTTTGAAAATAATTCGCATTTTATTATCTTAACAAGAACAGAAACTCAACTATACGAAGCAATACAGCGTTACCATAAAACTTAAAGTTAAACGTGAGACCTGCAAACATTTTATTAAATCCTTAATATTTATTAACATATTGACAATTGACATTATGATTATTGTTATATGTAAGCTGATCTTTTCATGTAATTTTATTTGAATAATCTCTGACCGCAGTATTTAAGTATTATCCTGACATATTGATGTCACTTACTATTGTGAAATAAAAAAAAAATCTTGTAATATGTAAGTAAATATTATAATTCTTAATTATTGTGCTAGTTTTATAAATTTGAACAATTTGTTTCATTTTTAAGTTGTATTTTTTGATGATTCAACGTTTCACGTTGGTTTAACGTTAATGAGAATACCGGTTTGGCAGTTTCAGCGTATCGGGACTCGATTGTAATTGTATTATTGCAGGCTTTATTTAGCAGAATTGACCCTCTTGTTTCAAGATAATTCAAACAACGTACCGCACTACACATTGAATACCTATAAAGTAAACTTGTAATTACTGATCACTAAGTATTTACTTCAATTATGTACACATAACATAACAATTTTTGTATCTAGCAGTATTAGATTAACTATTAACTAATTACTAAAAAATTTATTGCAGTTACGAAATGTATCAAAGGTATGTTCAGATTTTACCTACATAAAATTAAAATTTTAAATAAAATTTTTAGCTGTATAATAGACATGTTGCCTGAATAATAAATTAGGTATGTTGCCTAAATAATAAATAAAAAAAAAATTCGATGTTAGACAACATGTTAATAAACAATATAGAACCCATTTTCGTATATCATAAAAAAACGAAGATTTTGTATCTTTAGTATGAATTTAAATTTACAATATGAATAGAGAGCGAGTTGCACCCGATCAACCTTTTTAGAGTTTCATACCCAAAGGGTAGAAACCGGACCCAATTAATAAGATATCTCTGTCCATACCTCTGTCTGTCATCAGGCTGTATCTCGTGAACCGTGGCAGCTAGGCAGCTGAAATGTTGCCGATTATACGGTTGTTACCAACAATTAAAAATAAAGACAGAATAAAATAAATATTGAAGTGGGCTCCCGTACAACAAACGAGATTTTTTTGGCACTTTTTGCTCGATATTAATAACGGCAACCGGTAGACGCTTGAATATTCACTGACTATTGAGAAGTATTAAGAAGTAAGTATATTCGTAAATTGAAATAAATTCAATATTCAAGGGGAGCTCCTACTTGGTTTTCTCGCTGTTTGTTTTGCTCGATATTAGTACCGTATTAGTTATATAGATCTAGGTACGGAACCCAACGTGCGCGAGTTCAACTCGCACTTGACCGTTTTTTCTTAGTTTTTACATTCAAAATCTGATGTAGATAATTGAAGAAGAGATGTGTACATAAGAATTCTTACATGTATAGTCTTTTTTTTATATTTTAATTAGTCTAGTCACTAGTGTGAGGGACTCGTCTCGACTCTGACGATTATAAAAAATTACTTAAAGTTTGAATTAAAACTTTTTTCTCGTGTCATTATAATAAAAAGTATAATCATTACATTTAACACAAAAGTAAAAATGCACAAAAAGTATGAAATAAAACTTATTTTCTGAATAATTCCCCTTTTAAATTCGTCTAAAATTTTAACTATTTCTCTACACAATCTTCATAATTTTGAAGTCGGTACAGTCAAAGTAAATTTTGAAAATCGGTCCACAGACGGCGGAATTATCGCTGAACATACAAATATATATATATATATATATATATATATATATATATATATATATATATATATATATATATATATATACAGCCGAATGCATAACCGCCTCCTTTTTTTGGAAGTCGGTTAAAAATGAAGTAACTTCATTTCCTATTCGCTTTTATATTTTAAACTACACACCGGATTTTAATGCAGTTTTTTTAATACAGTTCTCAGCAATATAATAATATTGATTCAAGTGGAAGGTTTGTGGGGAAAATACATTGCACCCGTGCGAAGCCGGGGCGGATCGCTAGTATGAATATAATTTATAGCGATGTCAGCAATAATGTTATATTTACTTCGTTAGAGTTGAACTGTAGTTTATGAAACTTAAGAGTACCCATATAGAGCCAAAGCTTTCTATTTCCGTGTTTCTGTCTGTTATATTATTTATTAAGAACAAGCTTACTATATAAAAAACAGCATTATTTAAAAAAAAAGGTTTGGTATTTTCATATAATGTTATTAGTAGATAAATTATATATAACTACATAGGAAATTTCTAGTAATATATGAAAATCATTTAAAAAATTATATTATTTCAAAATATAGATTAGTGGAAATCGAAATTAATAATAATAAAAGGTTTTATCCTAAAATGTAGAGCCGAGATCTTTTAGGCGAAATTACAACAAAATATATAAATGCAAACGTTTTCCCTAATAAAATATTATCAGTTTCCATGGCAACACTAAAAATACAAGAAGTAAAATGTCATTAAATTTTTAATAAACAAACGCGTTTTCCTCATACAGCCTTCGACGTGACGGCGTACGTATGACCTAGGTCATTACAACGCCGTAGTCTATGACTAGTTACGTCGAAATTTCATGACATAAAATATGATGTACCTATTCGTTTACCATCAAACTCATGAGACATAAAAACTCATGAATCATAGACAAACTGAAACTTTATTTCATTTTATTGTTGAATTTGAATTAGAAATAACTTTATGTAAATGTTGATTTAAATATTTTATTATTTTTTACTGAAATCTAAATTTATAATTAACTATGTTTTTAGTAAGTTTTTAGTTCTGACGAGAACTCTATATTGAATGCAGAGTTCCTATCAAAGGCACAAATCAATCGGAAGAGTAATGATAGACACATATATATATATATATATATATATTTATCATTATGCTCATGCGAAACCAATTACTTAGAAGTTAATTATGGCGCCATAATCACATTAGCAGTTCCTAGAACACGATATTTAACGACCGCGACGTATAATAGAGCCCGATCACAATAGTCCACGTGCGGACTTGACGAGCATACATGAGATCACGAGTCACGCTCACGACGCACACACTATGCCACACGAAACTGCACCTACCTGAACTTCCCCTGCGAGTGGTCCTCCCACTTGATGATGGACGGACAGTACTTGTCGTCGAACAGCAGGTTCCTGAGGAACTCGGGCACGGACACACTGCGCGGGCGCTTGCACACCTTCCGTCCGGTGCCTTTGGGCCGGCCAGGGGGCCGCTTGAAGATCTTCCGCTTGTCCTCCTCGTCGCCGGACTTGCTCTCGTCGCTCGCCGGCGACGCCGTCTCCGACGAGCGGAACACGTCCTCGGCGTCGTCGCTCGAGTCCGCCTGCGTGAAGCTCATCTCGCTCGTCTTGTATTCCGGCGTGTACAGGCCGCGGTGGTTTACGGTGTCCAAGTCTAGGACTTGCGACTCAGGGTTGGGGTAGTCCTCGTATCTGTGGTAGGTGGGCCGCAGCATCTCCTCGTTGACCCTCATCCGGAGCACCTCGAACACCGTGTCGGCGATACTCCGGGACACCAGCGCGTCGACGCGGGGGTGCGACATGCGCTGCACCACCTCCTCCCGCCGCATGTTGCGCAGCTCCGAGCCCGGCACCCTGAAGTTGTGGATGGGCACGTCGTACTCGTTGTAGCCGTGGGACATGGCGCAGTCGATGACCCACGACATCGTGTCCTCCTCGGTCCATATAGCGATCACTCGGTACTTCCACTGGTCGGGGCGGTAGTCGCGCGCGCCGACGAGGTTGTGGTAGACGCCAGCGGCCGCCTCCACGTCGGGTTCGTAGCCGTCGTAGTGGCGGTAGTAGGCGTCGTAGGTGTAGGAGACCTTCTTGAAGACTTGGAAGTCGTCGAGGCGCGCGGGCGCCGGCGGCGTGGGCGGCAGGTACTCGCACATGCTCTGGTCGAAGGGTCGCGCGTAGTCTATCATGGCGGGCGGCGTTCTACGTGCGCTCGGCTCGGCGGACCGCGGCGGAATGAGGCGCTCGCCGCGCGCCGCGCTCCTCGCTGGCCGCTACATTTGTTTACAAGCCGCGCGCCGCGCACTGCCCAATGCCTAGAGCCCCCTCGCTCGCGAGTCAGGACAGATTTTCTCTACAAATTGTCTTGTTGTTGTTTACAAATACACGGGGCGCGTAAAGAGCAACTCCACTTTTGTGTAGTTGTCGTATGCAGAATTATTAATACGTTTAGTAATAAGATGTGTAATCCTAGATTCGACTTAAAAAATTAACAGCGCAAATAAATTATTACTCAGTAAATATAACATTTAAGTCGTGCAAAATAAAACTCCTAGTATGTATTTTTCATAATTTAGAAAAAATATAATAATAACAAAATGTATATATACAGTCATCTAATTATACAATTTGACATGCAACAATTTTAAAGTAGTCAGCACGTCGCTAGTGACTCAGGAGCCACTACCATACTCATTATAATTATTTTAATTTATTATTAACATAAAACATACAATATTGCTAGATGTACGGCTCCATAAGCCACTCGAGCTTGTCCGGAGGGTAAATTAACAACAAGAATTACTACTACTATTAAGAAAATTTCGTATATTATGTAGAGACTACATAACTTTATACGTACACATTGTTTAATGTATCTATTGGTGAAAAACATTAAGAGGCATATTACATCTTGACTGTGATTTTTGCGTAAAATGGCCAATTATGGCGTTCTTAATCTAAGAAACAAAGAAACATTAGCAATTTTGACATATTGAGTAGTGAAGAATAGCTATTGGTCTAGTTCGTAGCGGCCTCGATTTTTGTAGATTTTGCTTTTTAATTAAACCCAAAATACTACAAAATGTGAAATGTAGGGAACGCTTCAAATGCCTAATCTCGCAGAGTGCAGGTTTGTAATAGGGCTCTGAGCAAAGATAAGTCTCATAAATTGGCAGGTTGTTATTTTTTTTCGTTTTTACTTTCAATTGTACAGAATTGTACAGCTGATCACAAATATAGTTAATTGTTATTATTTTATCAGAAACGTTTGTTATCGGCGCGCGGCCCGGATAGAATGTAGCTGTAATGAAATCCGCGGTATTAATAAATTATTACATTCGTTCTCGATTTTCTAAATTAAAATAACATATTTAAAATTATACTCTACGTTTCTAATTCGCCACCTGAAAGGAAAAAATGAATTTCACGAATACTCACCCAGCAAGTAAACCTATCCGAAAAACTTAAAAAAAAAAAAAAAAACAAATATTTGAACGCAAAAAGAGCAATTCAAATATTTATAATATTTTAATGGTGTCATTTAATATATTTTGATAGCAAACAAAATTAAAGATTTGAATTGTTGAAATGTTTTAAGTACATACATATACATTGCCAGCTAACAGCTGATTGATTGTCAGGAGAAGGAATAAATTTTTGATGTTAATTTCTACATCATATTGTAAGGTAGCGCAGTGCCTATCATCAGAAATACTGACAAATAAAATTTTAGGGTAAACGTGCTAGATTAAAAAAATATTTATAAAATTAACATCTTTTCTTGAGATTCAAATTTATTTTGTTTAGTCTATGAAAGCAAAAATATAAATTGTTTAATAACGTAAGAAGTAAAATGAGACCCTGCTGATGTGCAGCCGCTTATATATTACATTATTTATTCAGTTTCATTCAATTTAAGGCAGCCAAAACATAATACAATTCATTTCGAAATCAACCAAATTGCCGCCAGCCCAAAAAGTTTGAAATCTCAAAATAGAATAATAATAATAATACTTTATTCCTTTTTAATGAACACGTCACTCTGCCTATCGAATCCTATGATTTTATTATTTACAGGCCCTTAGTATAATATAAATTTGAATACGATTTGAATGTTACTTCATAAGATTTATCAAAAACATATACCTTAACTACAATATTAATATTATATCCCGGGAAAAAAATATCGCGCTAGATATAATATTAATTAAATTGTATGCTATGGATTTTCACTAAGTAACGCTTGATTCTAATAACCTTAACTTTATTTATTTACAAACAAAACAAATAATATATAATTACTCAATAAGATATTTTATTATTTTTAAATCCAAAAATGTTGAATCTAAAAATAAATAATACGCCTGTAAGTTATTATACAATCTTATCTCCCTTATCGTACACGAGTGCGATAAGGGGCGCGGCAGTGCCGGCCGCCAGAGCGCCAGAGCCAAACGAACGGCACTACACTTGAGTGGCGAAGGCCGGTTCTCCTTCATAGGAAAGCCCTAGCCTGTACAATAGGTAAGGATTTGGATGAGGGTCTTCAAAAGATAAGTGGTAAGTGAAGCCGATAGAAATGGAGTTATAGGAACCCCACGCCACTGCTACATTTACATTTTCTCGAAGCGCTTCGTCGTTTTTTTTTTTAAATAAATATATCCGTATATATTTAATAAGTCTTTTTAATTGCATAGCTTGTATACTGTGCATTTTTTTGGTATCTAAAATCCCTAACTTCGTCACTGATGATCATCGAAATTCTTAGACTACATCGTATCGTCCTAGAGAGATATTGAAATTTGGTATGTACCCATAATACACATAAGACACGTAAGACACCCGTATTAAAACACAAGCAACAAAAAATATAAATTGATACAAACCCCTTAAATTAAGAGATGGCAGTTTGTATGAGACTTCAGCAAAGCTTGTCACCAGAGGTCTGATCATTTTTCAGATTTATTGGAGGGCTTCTTGTTATAAATGCTAATAAAAAGAAGTGAAATCCCTTACGATCTACATAAGATATGCTAACTTTGTGACAGTGCTGACTCGGTCTTGGCATTATTTTACATGTAAATGTTTTTGGTGGGGCATTATATTCACAAGCTAATCTCTGGCATGTTAACATTACATACATATTTGGCTTAGAATGACTTGCATTTTGTGTACTTGATGAGTTGTTAGTGTAGACGTGGTCATGTCTATGTATCTCGTAAAATCGTAATATAATATATCTATGAACGATTTCATACAACGTCAATCTGTACCCGTGGTGATTTCTAGAAGAACTTGTTTTGCGGGTACCAAAAAATGGAATTTTTTATATTTACTAGATGCTACCCGCGACTTCGTGCACGCAAAAGGAAAACCCGCGGAACCGTACATTTTGCCGCGATAAAAAGTAGCCTCTATCGCTATCTATAACGGTGCCAAATTTCATCAAAATCGGTTTTGTAACTTTGGAGCCTAATCATTGCAAGAGCTCCGTGGCCTAGTGGGTAGACCGTTTGATTCGCACTCGTGAGAGTGCAGGTTCGATTCCCAGGTTGTGGCGTGTACCAATGAGACTTTTTTAGATCTCAAGTACATTATACGGACGCTCTAACGGTGAAGGAAAACATCGCGAGGAAACCCGCATATGGTTAGCCCCAGACGTATTGACCAGTCATTGCTCTGGACTAGACTATGCTGTGAGAATGCCGTATGTGCTTGGGCAACCATACGACATTTAAAAACCAACTGTCCCAGGCACTACAGTATTTCAAGTGTGGTTACTTCGCTCGGAGAATACTCATCAAGAGTATAAATCATCCAATAACGGATGAAAAGGCCTAGGTTTTTTTTATTCATTGCAAAAATCAAACAAATCTTTCCTCTTTATAATTCTAATATATATATTACACACATTTTATCACACATCCTTGACCCAGGAATACAGAAAACTTTATGTTCCCTGGCGGAATTCGAACCCGCCACGTCCGGGTTGAGCGCCAACGAGCTGACCACTGAGCCACAGAGATATTAGGTCCTACTAGTAGGTTATACTAGGTCCTATGCTCGTAGCGTCGTCTACGAGTGTAGAGCTGCTACGAGGTTTCTACGTAATGTGCTACGCAGAAGACTTTCTTTTACCAGCTTTTACCACAGATTAAAGGGGAATAGATAAACAGCTACAAAGTTAGCTTTCAATTTGATTGCACTACTACAAGCATACGATGTGTCCACGATTGTGTGGAAAAATTGTAGGCTGTTCAAGAGGACGTTCAAAATTTTCAGGAGTATTATCAATTTTGCATGATTCATCAGCTTCTAAAATTGGAAGTTTCTGAGTGTCATAGTTCAGATACGCCAGAGAGCGCGGCGGGGTAACTTGTAACCACTTTGGAGGCCGATTACTCGAAAATGGTTTACGTTATAAAAACGCCATGTGCGAAAACTTGCTTTTATTTAAAAATCGTGGCCACTTCACATTTACATATATAGGGGTTGGGGAGCTACCCCTAAAATACAAATTATCATATGATGCCAAAAATAAAGTCTATACGCAATCTTTATATAACACGCTTAAAACTATTAGACCTCTAATAATAGTAAAAATTTAAACTTAATTTGTCACCAAAAAAAAAATCAAAACGCCTATTAAATAATCGGCTGACAGACATTATAAAGGTTGTAAACCACTAGCTGTATATTGCATGGTCGGTGGAGACGTAGCGCACGCCTTCAGCATTGGGAAACCTTAGGAATACTAGGGAAAAGCCAACTGGCAAAGGAACAACTTATTCCCCAACATAATACAACTACTATCAATAAAGCCGTTACAACAAACTCTGGGAGTTCATAGAAGTTTGCCCCAAAAACCTACATAACTAAGGTCAGCCTAGACGTATAACCGGTCCGGTCCGCACGTGAGTCTTGAGGAAAAACATATCAGAAACTGTACGTGTTATCATATCCTTACATAACTGCGGATAACACTTACGCGGTACAGCTGACTTCAGTCTAGCGTCACAACTCACAATATAAATTATGTACAGTAGCCCATCTTCATACTAGACCGCCCGAATCGGCGCACGCACGCTCAAGCGTCATTTACACGGCCGCTAACGAAACCTTAAATAGCAGAAGCATGGAGTGTGTCTGTGTGAGAGTGACTTGAACTTAGCGCGTGATTAGAGCATACAACAGCGCGCAGCGCGTGAGTCGGCACCTAAATTCATGATCTTTTTAAGCTTAATTAATTTGGTCGAATTTGATATATTTTGTGTTTAGATTATATTGGATCTCAAGAGATTAGAGATGAAGGTACATAGTGTGAACTACGGTTTACACTAAAAGCCATACAGGGAGGAGGGTTTCACAATCTTCTTATGTAATAAGTGTCGAATAGTATATTCGAAACTTTTTATAAGATTTAGAATTCATCACACAATTAAAAGAAACAATAAACTATTTAAAACTGTTTTATTATTTGTTTATAGTAGTATAGTATATTAATCTTTTCAGTAGGTAATTTGTACGGTCGCTGACAGATCCGGTGTACCACTTTTCGTGGTATGGAAACTTCTTTTTGTATGTTTAAAGTGAAGTCTAATATTTGGGCAAATCCAGCTAAAAACTAAACTTCTAACTTTAAAACCTTTTTTGAGTAGGTTTAACTAATTTTAGGAAGCTGAGATTTTTTTTATTTGAACAACATTTAAGACAATCATTTCACAGAAAAAAAAACTGCAAAATACCTACAACAAAAAAGATATGAATTTTTGAAACCTCGCTGGGAGAAATCATTAAAAAAATACAAAAAAAATTATAACTCGAAAACTACAAAAAATCTCGGAACATACATGGGGTATTTTCGTACACCCCAAGGTGTGAGGAATCTAAAAAAAAATATTGACGTCACTAGTTGGACCACCCTGTATATTATCTTTGAACATTACTCTGACGTTTGTCGATGCAATTGCAAAATTCTTTAATTTTTGTAAAGAATATAATTCGAAATTGGTCCCTTAGTCACCAAAGTGAGACCTGGTGATGGCATCCATGAGGAATCAAGAGAACTCCTCAAAATTTATAAGGACATTTATAGTGATATCAACTTTTGTGGAAGTAACTCAAGCATGTGCTACCAAAAAGTATCTTTTTGTGCCAAGGTGGACCCTAGATCCAAAAGCACTGAACAGAACTCCTCAGTCTTTAAAGATACACGTTTAGAAATTTCAGCATTGTTTAAAGAACTGCAAGCATATGTCATTATGCCACTTACAATAATATACATCATCATCACCACCATTTTCTCACGATACACCAACATATTATTATGGTGATATAGGTACTCCTCATAGTTTTGTATACCGATATCAATGTCTTTGAAATTTTGCTATTGCCAAAATTATATTCATCATCACTCTCATAATATCATACTAATATTATAAATGTGAAAGTTTGTGAGGATGGATGTATGTTTGTTATTCTTTCACGCAAAAACTACTAAACGGATTTGGATGAAATTTGGTGTGGTAGTAATTACTCTGTCTTCTTCTATTGACCTAAGTCAGAATGAAAAATTGTAACACTCTGTAGCAGCTGTTTTAAGTTAGCGGACCATTATGAATAAGGGGGTTGATCTTAAAAGTATGAAATTTGTCCATGGGGGTCTGAGATAACAGTTCATTTTGGAAAAGGGGTCACTTGTACAAAATACTTTGGGGATCCCTGTCTTACACAATACATTCGCGCCATCTAACTTTTGCCGATTTATTCCCGTCGTTCCTTAGGTGTCTTCGTCAAGCTAAGCCCGTCTAATAATATTATGTATGCAGTCCTAGTTCATCGTGAGTTTCACACCAAACCCACATAGATGGCGCTTGCACGATTCAAGCAGTTACTATGTGCAAATAATTATTTTGTTTCAAACAATGAATTGTTTGTGTGGTTATTATTAAGCTTGATGCAAGAACATATTGTGTATAGTTTTGTACATTTTACTATACTACAGGTCGCCCGGTGGTCGGAATTCGATCATAATTCGTAATCTATATATTTTTAAGTATCAATTTTTATGGTTCCTTTGCCTCTTATATCCTTCCTAATATTATAAATGTGAAAGCGAGGATGTTTGTTACGCTTTTACGCAAAAACTACTCAACGGATTTCGATGAAATTCGGTTTGGTAGTAGTTTAGACTCTGGATTAAAACATAGGCTACTTTTTATCCCGAAAAAGTAGTGTTCCCGAGGGATACTATACTTACGCGGGCGGAGCCGCGAGCAAAAGCTAGTACGCAATAAATTAAACAAAAAATGAAAACCGACTTCCAAAGTAATAATGTACAAAAAAAGTATAACATAAATCTTATTTTCTAAATAATTCCCGTTTTAAATACGGCGAAAATTTTAACTATTTCTCAACTTAATCTTCATAATTTTGAAGTCGTCGGAAGTACCAGCCAAACCAATGTCAGTGAGTCAGAATTAAGGTTAAAATTGTCGAAAATTACTCCTTAAATTGACTCAATTTGCGACAAGAAACACTACAACATTAATACTAAATAAATATAAAAATAATAAAGTTTGAGATACCCTGCATTAGCGCATTCGTATCGATACAGTCGCGATGCGGTCGCTAGCTCTGAGCCCTCGCTCACATAAAAACAATGCAGTCGCGATGCAAACGCGATACTGTCGCGCTTCTGTCGCGATGCAAACGCGATTCAGTAGCGGCACAAAAATGCCTGCGATCGTCACAGTTGCATGGACTCCGTTGAGGCAACATTAGTCACGTTGTCTTTGGTGCCGCTTTCACGTAAGCAACCGAAGCGAAAGCAGCGTCAATATTGGATGCACCCATTTATTATAGAAATACGACTTGGCGGACATTATGTGACAATGTTTAAAATATCGATAAAGTCGCAATGCTGGAATGCGTTAGTAGCTCGTTGGCATCACTTCTGTAGCGCGTTGCAAATGCGACTAACGCGCGTTAGTAGCAATGCTGTCGATCGTGTAGGCGAGGGGCCTAAGGTCATAATTTAATCAGCCGAAGGCTTTTATTAGATTACCTCTATAAAAATGGCCTCTATAAAAATGTACGGTTCCTGCAGGGATTTTATTTACGCGTAGGAGTGAATTCAGGGCAACTTCTAATTTTATATTTTAGGGGTGGCTCCTACATGTGATGTTTTTTTTTCGTTGTACCCCATCATGTGGGGTATCTACGAATAGGTCGTTATAAATAAAGGCGAGATTTCATAGATGCCTTTTTTAAACAGTGAAGCATTTTCGAGTAACCGCCCATAAAAGTGTACAAGTTGGCACCCCTGGGATTTTTAGGGTTACGTAATACTCAAGGAACCCTTATAATTTCGCTCTGTCCGTCCGTCTGTCTGGCTGTCCACGCCTCTAGCTTCTGTAATATTATCAATGGAAATGGATGAAATTTGGTAAAGTTAAAAACTGTGTATATATCTCGGTTTTGTAATATTTTACATTAAAATATTAATAATTTTACATTTTAGTGGTGGCTCTCCATACATGTGAAGTGGAGACGAAAAATATTTTTTCATTGTACCCCATCGCGTGGCGTATCGTTGAGTAGGTATTTTATAAATAAAGGTAAGATTTCATACACGACTTTTTTACAAAGTCAACCATTTTCGAGTAATCGGCCTCGAAAGTTGTTTATAAGTTGGTTGTTTATAACTCCCCCTGGCATATCTAAACTATTACTCGTAGACTTAGAAACTTGCAAATTTCCATGCTAATAGATTATCCTAAATAATATTTAAAATAAAAAAAATATTTTGAACGAAATAGCACAGTAAATTTTGAAGTAATATTAAAAAACGTATTACGCGTTTATAGTTACGAAACCCTCCTTAGACATGTACTGACATGCTCTTGAATAGGTTAGTTTATAAAGACGAAGTATTTTCAACATAAGTTTTACCGTGGGAGAGAGCTCGACCGGAGAAATACCAATTCTTTCTTTCTTTGCGTTCTGCCGAGTGCGGGTATCGAAGACCCAAGGTTTTGAGGTTTTGATACAATTTTGGAGGCTTATGGAATTGATATTAAGTTGGCTGAGTGACATTATAGATTTGTGATTTCTAACTGCGTAATATTAGCCCCCAATCTATTCGTCAGCTCGTTTCCCAGTTCAAATATAACTGATTATTAATAGTATTATTATTAAACAGCTAATTAATTTGTTAATGTTTATCGGCTCTTGTTCCAATTTGAATCCCAATTTACCATGGAATTATATATCGTACGGTAGTTTCCTCCTCCAATCAGCCCATTCTGATCAGGGGCATAGCTATCCCCAATGAGCTTATCAGAATAAGGGGCACAGTGGTAATATATGGAAGCAAAACTTCATTTGCCAAACATTATTCATAACTAGCAAAAGCTAAGCCAAAAGCCCGCGGCTCTGCACGAGTAAATACAGTTCCACGGGAACACTACTTTTTCGGTATAAAAAGTAGCCTATGTGTTAATCCACACTCCACAGCTTAAACTCCATACGAAATTCAATAAAAAATCAATAAAAATCCGGTCAGCAGTTTTAGCGTGAAAGAGTAACAAAAACAAAAATCCATCCATTAATACAAACTTTCACATTTAATCAGTAGGACCCGTAAGCTTGTAAGACCCGTAAGCCCACATAGACTTTATTAGTTTAAAAAAATTCTGACATCCCATTTCAATTTTCATTAATCAAATCATTCTCAACCATTTTGGTTCAGCTCAAGCTGTTTACGATTTTTGGTATTATTGAATTTGACTTCAAATTGTCTCGTATTATATGGAGGTGGACTCGTAGTTTTCTAAAATTATAATGTATCTTCTTCTCGAAAAAACTGCATTATACTAAGCAGATGTTTTGCGACCGCAGTATTTTCGCAGAGGCTCACTGCCGCATGCGAACACGTAGGTGTACTAAGCAAAGATGTTAAGGATATGACATTTCGGATCTGGATAATGATGGGGATATAAGAATAAACTGTTTCGGTTACGTTTACGGAGATACTAGATTGTATCGGGGTATCCGTTAGTTTCGGATAATTTCGGTTACGAATTTATGACGAATATAAATAAAACGCAATCATGTAAAGTTTAGGTAATCATTTGGCTCCAAAAAAACTAAAAACTCAAGACGGCCGTCAAATTAAACATACATGTCATATTATTCTGTGTCTATATCAGAAATAATTAGAAGCATTTATATTAAGATTCGGTTACGGATAGCTTTTTATTTCGGATATACGATAGTTTCGGTTGCGGATACGGTTTATAAAGAAGTTATTATTCTAATAACTACAAACACTATTTTTCTGTACATTTTAGACGAGCTTAAGGGCATTTCAAAAGCTAACTATGCCTCTGTGGTACCTTAATACATAATCAGCGATGTTTTCCTTATGCTACTTCCACTGGGAATATATGGTTCGCCACACGTACGTCATTTGATATAAACTATTTATGTACTGCAATCGCTAAAACGATGTATGTACTTATATAATAATATATGAAATTATAATTATGTTATATTTTACGACAGTGGAAAACCATTTCAATATAACTTTCTAGCGCAAAAACTGAGTGTTACAAAAATAGTACTGTCGGCTTAGCAGGAACATTTGACAGCGGCGTAAACGTTACGTTATCGATGAAAATCTGTCAAAATCATGATAATGCCCATTCAAATTACATTCGATAACGTAACCGCTGTCAAATGTTCCTGCTAGGCCCCCAGGTTGAGGATAATATTTCATCAAGCTACATCTATACCAGGGGTCTCCAAACTTTCCAGCATTAGGGCCATACTGATTACTCCAGTAAGTTCCGAGGGCCAAAACCATATTATCATTGTTGCCGGTGGAAAAAAGTGAAATAGTCCACTGATGAAAAAAAAAGTCCGAAAAAGTACGCAACGTTTAAAAAAGGCTGCAGATCGGACTAAAGTCCGCAAAACGTCAACACTGCATATTATTAATTTTCCTGTCATTATCTGTAATTTCTAGATTAGTCGTAGAGTACGAGCCATTAGGAGTAACGTGACACGACATCTGGTGGACACAAGCGGAAATAGGTAGTACCTTCTATCGCTAACAGATGGCGCTAATAGCACGTACAGAATAATCTCGTTGGTTCGATGCTAGATGGCAGTAATTGAAATATATAAAAAGGCTAGTGGCGCAACCACAAGTCAGTTCCTATGACACTGTTGTGAAATAAAATAGTGCGTACCTCCTTAAAACGTGTTTGTGCGTGTTTAAGTTTAAGACATCTTTGTAACAGTATTTTGATTTGAATTGTTGCTTTTGTGTGTGATTTAGTAGTATGGAAAAGAAGCGAAAAATTGATAGTGAATGCAGAAAATTCAAATATCAGTGGAACATTCAGTATTTCGTAATTGAGTCCAGTAACAAGGCGCTATGTTTGATTTGCAATGAAAGCATAGCCGTTCTCAAGGAATATAACATTAAACGTCATTATGAAACAAAGCATTTTCAAAATTACTCAAAATATACAGGAAGTTTGCGGACAGAAAAATTCGAAGCTATGAAGCGCGGATTGAAATCGCAGCAATCTTCATTTACAAAACTCAAAACTGAACAAGAGGCTGCAACTCGTGCCAGCTTTCGTGTGGCTCTTGAAATTGCAAAACGTGGAAAACCATTCACCGATGGAGAAATGATCAAAGAATGCATAATTGCAGTAGCCGAAGAAATGTGCCCCGAAAAGGTAAATTTATTAAAAACTGTCAGTATGTCAGCAAACACTGTGGCTCGAAGGGTAGAAAACATCGCTGAAATTATATCCTCTCAACTGTTCGACAAAAATGGACATGTTGAGTGGTTTTCTTTGGCCTTGGATGAGTCAACGGATGTGTCAGATACTGCTCAGGTGTTGATTTATATTCGAGGAGTAGATAAAAGCTATGAAGTGCATGAAGAACTTCTTGATATGTATAGTATTCATGGCACAACTACTGGTACAGATATTTTTAAAGGAGTTGAAATGGCCATTAATTAAAAAAACCTTCCATGGAAAAACTTGAAATGTATTACAACTGATGGAGGCAAAAACATGAGTGGGAAAGATAAAGGAGTGGTCGCTCTTGTGTCAAAGGCTGTAGAAAATGACGGTGGTTCAAAACCATTAGTCTTACATTGTATCATTCATCAACAGTCTTTGTGCGGAAAATGTTTGGATATGTCTGAAGTTCTGAAACCAGTCATATCAACTGTTAATTTTATCAGATCTTTTGGTCTGAATCACCGACAATTCCGACAATTTATTGAAGAGATTGGAGAAAACGACTTACCTTATCATACTGCCGTACTTTGGCTTAGTTGTGGGAAAGTCCTTCAGCGCTTTTTTGAACTTCGAGCAGTGATCGAAAGTTTTTTGAATGAATAGCATCGCCCTCTTACTGAATTACAAAACAACGCATGGCTGTGGAAGTTAGCATTCTATGTTGATTTGACAAAATATGTGAACGAACTGAATTTGAGATTGCAAGGAGAAAACCAGCATCTTCCTGATTTATACACTAATATCAAATCATTCCGGAAGAAATTGATACTGTTTCAATCACAACTACGAAATAAATGTTTTTCACATTTTAAAACATGTGAAATATTCAGCTACCCCACTGAGACTGAGTTTCCTATCGATTTTGCAATCGAAACTTTGAGTGCTTTGAAAATAAATTTTGATACTCGTTTCTCGAACTTTGATGCCATTGCGAATCAAATTAAGATTTTTCAGAACCCTTTTGATACTGACATTGAAACCCTAGCCCCGGAACTTCAAATGCAAATGATTGATCTACAGTGCAGTGATATAATTAAGAACAAATATCAAAACTCATCTTTGTTCGAATTTTATAAGGGTCTTCCACTGACACAATTTGATAATTTGCATAAATTTGCTCGTGGGTTGTTTTCTGTTTTTGGTACTACTTATTTGTGTGAGAAGACCTTCTCCAAAATGAAGTACACAAAAAATGTTTACAGATCTTAATTAACTGATGAGCATCTTAAATCTCTTTTAATAATTGGTACAAGTAAAATTAGTCCACAACTACAAACTATTGTCAGTGGAAAATCTCATTTACATAAATCTCATTAGTATTTGATATGTCATTATGCTTGTTATAAGTTATGTTTTTATTTAAAATGTATAAAATGCTAGTTGGATTCATTTCAATAATTTGTTAGTTATTATATACTGAAGTTAAATTTTCTGCATATTATACATGTCTTTACTCATTACAATTCTGTGTTTCTTTATCCAACTTATCACAAAAACAATAACAATAAGCCTACAACAATGTTATGAGTAGTGAGCCCATGACCATATCAATGTAGATGTCATATTAATAATTATTCAACATAAAATTAGAATACTTCAGTAAACTAAATTTAACTTGCTATAAAAAATATGTTCTCTAAAAGGAGTTTTCAAGTATGCTAGCTATCCGCGGGCCGGACAAAATCTGTCCGCGGGCCGGATGTGGCCCTCGGGCCGTAGTTTGGAGACCCTTGATCTATACAAATAAATAAGATTGAAACAGACAGTTTCTAACTTCGAATTGACAGCTTTGCACTTAATGCATAATATCTTGTAATATAGTATATACGGTACGTACCTACACCAAAAATAATATTTTAAAATTTTTGTCTGTTCGTCCGTTTGTCAGTTTGTTCCGGCTAATCTCTGAAACGGCCGGACCGTACTTTTACTGGAAGATAGCTGATGTTATAGGGAGTAGCTTAGGCTACTTTAATTTAAGGGTTCCGTTTAAAAATAGGGTTCCGTTTCCATTACTAGTTCTATGCAAACGAAGTCGTAGTAATCAATAAATGATATTATTTCAGCTAGAGATCTTAATATTGAGAGATATCCTGTCAAACATACAGAAACTGCTCTTGGTTTTAAATAAAAGGTGCAATAATGTCTACAAACGTTAATTTTTTTTTCTAATTAAGAAGAGAATATAATATTATGTAAATGCAGCCAAATATATATAAAAAAAATTTGTTTCAAAACGTAGAAACGCCGTACACCTGACATATATGTAAACTACAGTCGGCTCGCGTTAAAGGCCCCCCGAGACGATCAATCTTTTGACTCAAACCTTACGTGTTTGATGCAACCGTTCGACGTCGGTTTGATCAATTTTATCTAACGGCACTGTTCAGTTTCACTCTCAAACGAAACAAAAATATGTGATTCCATTCCAAAGGACACGTAAATGTTTGACAAACCGTTCAGCTTTGTAAACGATCAAATTGGCTTGACTCAAACCAAAATTTAAGTGTTTGAGTCAAACCGTTTGATCGTCTCGGGGGCCCTTATAAAGAAAGTGAATGTCAATAAGTCACGCGTACAAATAGTATAACAATAATGAATATAATAATATCTATAGATGCTTTCACACCACGTGAATCTGGCCCCGTGCTATGTATCCGAATGACTTGTGTTACTATACGTATATATTTAAGATTTTTATTATATTATACACCGATTGGACGGGTATTAAACCCGTCCATGGCCCAGGAATATTGAAAACTTTTTGTTCGATTTCGGAGGGTGGAAATTCGGCGGCGGTTCGAATCGAGCGGCGAGGGACACCCGGCTTGAGCACCGACGCGCTAAGCACTGAGCTACAGAGGTCGTCAAAATTGCTTACTGTAAATGGTTAATGTGAACGCAAAGTTTTGCTTTTGTTCGACATTTCACTGTGTTGTAAACGCGAACAGACTATAATTCAACTCATGGTGATTCATAATTACAGCGATTTTAAGTGATTTTCGGATAATTTTATAACAGAAGTATTAAGATGTAGTGCGTGACGAACCAACGTATTCACGTGCCGGGTTTTGGCCGTTATTTATAACGTAGTTACGTGATTATGTTTCCGAAACGACTTTATAGTCCACGCGTACGTGAAGGCCTTCGATGATTTTGCCCCCTAAGTTCAGTCCACGAGGCAGTTTTTGTGCAACGAAATTGTCATAGACAAGGAATTCTCTAAGCCCAAAGCTTATTTTTGCAAGCAGAGCCGTCATGGCGTCTTTCTCTTTCGTGGATCTTTAAAGACAGGAAAGTAATAATATATAGAAATGTAGATGTATCCAGGGCCCAGGGTCCTGTTTTTTTAATGAAATATAGGGGGCAAATGAGCAGACTCTGTTCTGCCTCAACTATGAACTTAATTCTAGAATAAATAAATAAATACAACTACAACCTACATTTAGATCTATACCGACCTACCTACCCAAATGCAACAAAGAAAATGATTTCAACACCAAAAACTATACCTACTACCGAGAACCTACATGTACTTCTATAACCTACTGGGGCTGATTTTTCGAAAAAGAACTGTTAGCAGTCCAACCAAACTAAAAATAAATAAACTTCAAACTTCAAACTTTATTAGCACAACTAAGTAGGTACAGCATCAAAAACATTGACAGGACAAACATAGCAGCCTTGTTCAGGCGCTTGCTAAAAATTAAATAATTACATTTTATATTCTTAACATATTTATTATATAACGTATACATTTAATTATTATCTTTCGTATTATATATTTTATGCACTTTTATTATTTTATATATTATTAAATTTTCCTCCATCCTTTGAAAAATATTTTTCTAAGGAGTAAAAGCATTTTTTTTTATTAGTATATTTTCAGTTTTCTATTAAATGTTAATAATTTAGTTTCTTTTTTATATTATCTTTACTGACATATAATATGGACTTCAATAAAAATTTTTACTCTAGAATATGGTAAGTGTAATCTGTCTTTATGTCTAGTATTGATGTTATGGGTATCTTTAACCTTTGTGAAATAATCTATATTTTTAAAAACAAAAACTAATATCCTGTAGGCTGTATGTAAATAGATGGGAGTGTTAATAGGTTGTATTCGACAGTCAAGTGACACTGGATAGTTGAGACCGGGAATTTTCCCTACCAAATGTTTGACAGGAAAAAGCAGTTGGTAGGGGAAAGTTCAATTGTGGTTTTTAGTATTTTCATCTTCATCTGTCCATATTTCTCCCCGTTTAAACTTTTCTTGAACTTTCAAAATTATTCCATAATTAAAATTAGCCAAATCGGTCCAGCCGTCCTCGAGCTTTAGCGAGACACTTTTTTATTATAAGAAGAAGAATTTATTACATAAAACCTGTTTCTGCGTCGCGAATCATCGAGCTAGTTCGAACGGAACCGCCAAACGTCACCCAACTTTCAAATCCTCTGTTTTAGACTTAATATTAGGATCCTAGCGCTGCCAGAAGTTCTTTATTTTCTAGAAGAAAAAAGTTGGGGTATTCAGTAATTTGTGTGTATATTGATTGTGTAATGTATACTTGCAAATCTAGGTAGATAACGTTTTCAGGTAGCTATGTATCATTTGAAACGGTCCAGCATCTGCGGTCAACCCGACATTACAGTGTGCTAGGATTTTTGTCATTAAAATTTTACTCATAAATATTAACGCACTCTTGGTCACATACCATCACAATTATATCACGATAGCTGGACCTCTGTGGCTCAGTGCGCTTAGCGTGTCGGCGCTCAAGCCGGGTTCGAATCCCGCCGAAGGATCAAAAAGTTTTCTGTGTTTCTGTGTCATGCATTGAAATGCGTATAAAAACATTAAATATATTTTCGTTGTCCGGTACCCGTAACACAAGTTCTTCGAGAACTTACCACGGGACCAGATTGACGTGGTGTGAAAGAGATCCATCCACCTATATTATCATACCTTTATGATAGTAATAATATAATGACAACTACTCCACCAAGTAAGCTGCATCTAGCTGGCGCTGCATCTAGTTTAACACGTGTAAGACGGACCCGTTATAACGTCTGTTATAGTTCATAGATTGGATGTTAGGATGTTTGTGAGAAGTGGGAACAAACCATCTCTTGTCTCTTTCAATCGACATCATATATTTTAATACTTGAAGCAAAAGCTTTCGAAACCTTTTCTAGAAAATTTGAGGAGAATAGAATTTGGCACAGTCAAAGTTTATATTAATAATGCTTAAGAATACATTAAATATTTAAAAATAACGTTGCACAAACTACCTCAGAAGTCAGATTAATAACACACGCTACCTCCTTTGCGTTTGATACAATTTTGACACACGCAGACGTTTGTCATCCTTACGTAATATAATAATCATAATACGGAAGATAATAAATATATAATTACAATATGTACCAATGTTTTTTCCAAAATTCACTCAATATATGAGATTAACGGGGGTAATATTTTATAAGGAGGAAAAGAATTGAACGGGAGCGAAGCTACACGCAAATGGTTACAAATGAGCTTCGTACAATTAATGTGTGTTTATTATTATATATCTATCTGTATATATGAAAGGCAAAGCTGATTGATCGATGTGTCAACGCACAGGCCAAACCCTTAAGGCTAGAAATTTGAAATTTTGCACACGTATTTCTCATATGACGCAGGCATCCATTAGCGAAGGATTATTCAAAATTCAACCCCCAAGGGGGTAAAATAGGTGAAAAAAGTTTGTATGAAACTTTTTATTCCTTGGACACATTTGCATGATATTTCAATGAATTGAGTACGGAAAAAAAAAGAATTACGTATTTCAGCGTTTTCTAAAATTCAGCCGGTGGTTAAAATAGGGGATGAAAGCTCAAAACCTTAAGTTCATGCGGGCGAAGCCGCAGGCAGTGAGGGGTTTTAAATTCGTGACATCTGACAGCTATTTACACGGCAAGGACCGTCGGGCTCCCAAGCGCCGCCTGGTGACAGAAAAACAATCGAACATTCTTATTGACCGTTTTTGATTCCACTTACGCCACCAGATGACGCTTTGTGTGAGTTGGGTCTGCCCCCTGGCGGCAGAAAAAATATCAAAAACCCTCATTAATGCTAGATGTTTCCCGCGACTTCGTACGCGCAAAAGAAAATATCGCGGGAACCGTACATTTTACCGCAGTAAAAAGTAGCCTATGTCCTTCCCCGTGGTCTATTATCTATAACTATTATTTATTTCCTCAGTATCAGTCCAGTAGTTTCCTATTCAATGCCAACAAAGATAGTTCAAACAAACAAATCTTTATAATATTAGTAGGTATATAAGGAGGAAAGATTTTTGTTTGTTCGTATGTCTGTTTAAATCGAATAGGCTCCGAAACTACTCGACCGATTTTGATGTAATTTGGCACAGATATAGAGTATACCACGGGGAAGGACATAGGCTCCTCTTTATGGAGGCAAACTATTTCAACGGTAAAACGTCTTTACATAAGCAGTAAAGCAAGTGCCCAAATTTTCTATATTTATTTTAAAAACCGTTATACACGTATATTAAGAACAAATGCACGGTGCGACGACCAAGTACGACATAACAAAACGTGTATTACATATGATCAAAGATGGCGAAAATCCAGGCACGTAAAGGACTGCCTGAGGTCGCGGGACAGGTTTGACGTGCGTCACAGTGCCAAGGCATTATATTATTTGGCCAAGGTGCACCGCAGGCCGCAGCTGTGTCGCGCGTCACACGAGCGCGCTCTTGTCGCTGCGTTATCTGTTGAGCCCCGACTTCACGTATTAAAAACGACGTTTGCGCTAAGCCACGGTTTTCGGTCGTTTGTTGAGAGATATCGCTACTGGGTTTAGCGTTAAGAGCGTTTAAGAAGTTTGGTAAAATCTGTTCCGTGTAGTAGTAGCGAAGTCCACGTTGCAAAATTAAGGTTACGGCAAGGAATATATGTTACTACCGTAAAGAACCGTCACAAGTCACTCCACCGATTTACACACATAGCCGCGAGCTGTCATTAGCTCGCGGCTATGTGTGCGTGGCTAGGCCAGCCAGGACTTTCGTTAGCTGGCCGATGGTCGTTTCGTGATTTGACATAATTGACAGAATAATTATTAATTACATAATATTTATGATAGATTTGTCCGACGCGACGTTCAAAATAATTTCGGTGTCAACCTTAGGCTTACGTTACCATGGCTGACACTCACCAGGGCTCGAGCTGTCACTTGCAGAGTGTCGCCCCTGTGGTTGTGGTTGGTGGTGTCGTCAATATATTTGACATATATTGTTATAGCTATATAACGGCTCGTTGAATATTACACCAGAAATTATGTTTAATAGTATTTTTGATGAAGTTAATAACGTGTTTTGATTTTTATTTATTTCAGTAGCATCGGTACTAAATATGAGAAGGTAGTAAATATAGGTATAAAATTTGTGACAGTATTTTTTTGGTCATTGCCATTTTTTTTCTTATGAGAGTAATTTATGGACATTTATATCAGAACATTAATTACCAATTACCGGGTAAACTTTTCAGAATTTAGGTGTTAGGAGTTGATCTGCTCGGTCATAATTTCAATTCTCATCAATTTTATACACTTTTGGCGAGGCGACAACACTGCGGTACGACGACGCTTCGCACAAACGACGTCCTACAATTCTTGTAAATTGTATTGCAGATTGCCACACAACGTCGTTTTTGGCGATGCGTCGTCGCCGGCGCCTTTAGTACGATACTCTCAAGACTCAGCCATAGTACATATAGCCATAGTACGCAACTATAGTAAGCGTAAGGGTCAGCTCACACCGAGATGCGACGCGACATTTTAAGATAGCGTTTAAAGATTGAACTTTCTCCACTACTCTAGAAGATACACGTTTCGTTGCAAGAGCGACGCCACGCTACGCAGCTCAGTGCAATTGGCCCCCCACTGCAACTCCTGTGTAGCCAGGATCGGTGCAGCTCTATAACTAAATACGAGCTCTTGCAGTTAGACGTGCATCGTTTTGTGTAGTGAATAGTTTACTTATGTACAGTTTATTTATTTCTTTACCAAATCATTGCATTAATAATAATTTAAGTGTCGCATGCAACACCACATAAGCCATTAAATCGTACATGATAATCCTCATTGAGTAATGTTACGTAATTGTAATTTATAGCAGTGGTGATTGGACCCCATGCTAGGCGTAGCCTGTATCGGTCCGAGTTTTACTTAACTTTCAATTTTCCTTGTGGTTGGGAATTTGCGTATGCTTGCGTATCACAGGAAATACTTAAATTTAAAAATCTGCATGGAAACAAATTAAGAACATAATGTCAGCTACAGTTAATTAATTTAGATATGAATAATGAAGTTCAATGTTATATCGCTATCCTAAAAATGCAGCGCCGCCGCGTCGTTAAGAGAATAACATCCTTTCTCGCTTATCGCGTAGCCAAGGAAATGATCTAGTCTTATATGCATCTGTTTAGATCCCGTTTAATCTAAACGTAAACAAATAGTTTAAATTCGACCAAATTGTATATTTTTATTGCATTGGCAACAAGTGACATTGAAATTGGTAGCATTGTAGGGAGTTACATTTACATATAATTGGATAAATTGATGTAAATTGAGCACACAGCACAGCACGGCACACACACAGCACACACATACACACAGATAGCACAGTGGTTCTCAAATTTTTTTCTCACAGACCACTTTCAAAATTTTGCTGGTTCCGGTGGAACCCCTGCAGCTTTTGACATCCACCCCCACCCCTCTATAATTGATACCGCGGTTACTTAACCTAACCCTCAATTTTGAAAATTGAAACAGAACATAGGTAAATACAATAAAAAGTTCTGTATGCGAAAGAGCGGAGCGAGCGAGCAAAATTATTTGGCTAATTCGTTTATTTAAATTTGTGAAAAAAATAATTATATAAGAATGTGCACTGAGTATATGATAAAACGAATTCTCATAATATAGAAAAGCGAGCGAGAAATATTTTTCCCTTTTTTGCTTGCTACAATCTGCTCAAAACTTTAAAGATACCTATAAGATAGATAAGATATAAAAACTATGCAATGATAAAAACATTTAGTATTTCAAGGATCAACACTGAGTGAACGGAGCGAGCGTGAAAATGTTTGCTTTTTATAGCAAGTAAGATTTAAAAAAAACCCTATATTACTGCGCTATACTAACGCCGTACGTAAACGCTATTTAGGTACAGGCGTTCGTCTCTTTTTTTGAATGTCAATAAAAACAAAACTACTCCTTCTTGATTAAGTCAACAATTTAAAGACACACAGCCACGAGGGCCGACTTCGCCGCCCTTGCAGCCTGCGGCCGCTTCGGGCCATGGTCGCCTTCACCAAAATTTGATCATACGAAATAAACTATTTTGGCGTACTTAAATATTCACATAAAATATACAGTATAGGGAAAAAATACCCAAAATAACGTATAACACTTTATAATAATGTACAGGGGCCTAGCACGAACAATTTATAGCAACGTAATCTAATTGTTATCAAAGAAGAAATATATGAAAATCATGACACCGCCTATACAAATTTCTTTCGATAACTTTACGATTTTATGTGTGGTTGGCTATCACAGTGGCATGGCTATCAATTATAGGTAAAGTCCAGCTACCATTTTTGTACTTTACTACTGAAACCAGTACGAATCGTGAACACCCATTTTCTGTCATGCCAACGTAGACCCCCATCGGTGTCTCCCGTGGACCCCTGGGGGTTCACCTGGACCACTTTGGGCATCAATGACTAGCAGAACCTTGAGAAAACACTTAACTCGAGGAAAAGTAACCCCAATTTTTACAATATTGTGGTTTTCCGTTTTCCTGTACTGAGTAGTCATAGTACACGTCATATTCATTAAATTAATATAATATTAACACACGAGTTGCCTGACAGATGTACCGTCTCAAATATGAGCTGGAATAAATAAACACAACCTACAACCTACAACCTACACGCTACAACCTACAACCTACACGCTACAACCTACAACCTACACCCTACAACCTACAACCTACACGCTACAACCTACAACCTACACGCTACAACCTACAACCTACACGCTACAACCTACAACCTACACCCTACAACCTACAACCTACACGCTACAACCTACAACCTACACGCTACAACCTACAACCTACACGCTACAACCTACAACCTACACCCTACAACCTACAACCTACACGCTACAGCCTACACGCTACAGTCTACACGCTACAACCTACAACCTATACGCTACAACCTACAACCTACACGCTACTGGGGCCGGCCCATTGCACTTTACGTATTTTAAAAGAAAGAATATTTCCGAAATAGTACTGCTTTGCATTACAACAGTCAAGATATACTGAAGACCTCAGATTTTTAATTCCGGTATTGAGTATACCAGGTAGATTAAAAAAACAAAAATAATCACAAAAAGTTCGATTCGTGAGTCAAAATCATGGATTGAAAAAATACATATTAACATAAAAATGCGCTGTTTCCTATGGATAAGACCTAGATCGATTTTTCTCCCCCAAACTCCCTGCAAACTAAATTCCATGAAAATACTTGCAGCCTTTTCCGAGATTTCGATTATATATGTACAAGATTAGCTCGTTTTAAGTATAAGACTTTGTTACACGTTGATGTTTGTCAATCACTTACAACATTTACATTTCCATTTAGCCGGCGAAATAATTTTTAATTTAAGAGGCAAAAGAACAATTATAAAATTCTAATTTAATTTAAAATTAAATTCAAGCTTTTAAGCGGGCAAATGCATAAATACAGTTTTCCACGGGAACACTTCACTTTTTCGGCATAAAAAGTAGCCTTTATTTTAATCCAGAGCCTAAACTACCACCATACCATATATCATTAAAATATGTTCAGTAGTTTACTTAATATCCATCCACCCATCCATCCATACTCACAAAGATTCACATTTATAATAGTAGTAGAATATATTATGTAATTATGTATCTTTGTCAGATCTCGTGTCTACGGTCTTTACAAATACACCTAATTAAAACGTAATTTAATATTAACCAAAAAAAGAACATTACGACACTCGCATACCAGACGACCTGGCCTTGAGAGCGCCGCGCCGTCCGCGCCGTCCGCGCCGTAGCGGCCGGGGCCCGGTACTTCCCCGCAGGTTTCCCACGGTCACCGAGCTGCCGCACGCCGCACGCCGCACGCCGCACGCCGCACGCCGCACGCCGCACGCCGCACGCCGCACGCCGCACGCCGCACGCGCCATGGCGCAGGCAAACGAGCAGACTTGCTAACAAAATGTTGAGTGTTTTTTTGGACGAATAGTGCAATGTATGACTAACTAGATGTTGCCTGCGACTTCGTACACGCAAAATGTAATGCCAAGGACCGTACATTTTGCTGCGATAGAAAGTATGTTAATCCAGCGCCTGAACTACTACTATACCAAATTGCATCAAAATCCGTTCAGCAGTTATTGCGTGAAAGAGTACCAAACATATCTATTTATTTATTTATTTATTTATTTATTTATTTATTTATTTATTTATTTATTTATTTATTTATTTATTTATTTATTTATTTATTTATTTATTTATTTATTTATTTATTTATATTGAGACCTCCTTCATTAAAATCGGATCAGTAGTGTAGGCGCTACGGTGGAACAAACATACATACAATGCCAATACTGACAAAATCATCCTTCCTTTTGGCTTCGCCGTAGTCGGGTAAAAAATAAAATATTATTGTATTACCATCATCAGGCATAATGTCCGCTGCGTGATTAGTGACGTCACCACAACCAGTTTATGTGCAAAAGTCAACGATTAAGCAAAAAGTTGCTCTACAATTCACATAAACAAGTTGAAAACTTGAAATATATTATCACGTAGGTTATTTGTACTAACAGACGCGACGCGGTGCGGCATTTTTAACATGAATATAATATTCATGTTAAAAATGCCGCACCGCGTCGCGTTCATTTATGCAATAAAACAACTAGTCATCTAGCTTATTATGTAGGTACTGGTATATTTTATGTAATATCTAACTTACCAGTTACAATGTAACATTATAGTTGATTGATAAATTGATTTATTGATATGCCAATTAATATGGAATAGATTACATAAACGAAATGAACAAAAATAAATTGTTTAAGTAATCCCTGAATTGTCAACGAATGAGCGAGCTGATGATGACGAACTATAGCTAAGAAAACTCTCGATCATGTCAGCTTTCAAACCAAAAAACTATATTATAATGCATTCATCCGTTTGGGAGTTATAATGCCACGGACGGACATTTCATCGAGGGTTATAAGGCGTAAATGTCACAGTCTAGGACAGACTACGAGTTGTTCGTCTGTTCGTCCCACATAGTTTCGTCCTAATGGGGCGAAAAGACAAGTTTAATTTTTTGTGTTTTTTTCATTAGACAGTTCGTCCCATTTTTTTATTATTTTCTATTGTTTTCTAAAAAAACAAATAAGGTAATGTCACCAAAAAAATATAATCACTTGTAACTTGTAGTTAATCAATTATTTTTTTTGATACTTGTCATTTTTTTAAACTTTGTGCACACGTTTTTCTTTTCTGTTTTAGTCGAATACGGATCTTTGAAACTCTTTTGTTTTAACCGTATTGTACCGTAATATACCTATTCATACTAAATACGTAAATACGTAACTCGTTTTTTTTTCCGTACTCAATTCATAAGAAATATCATGCAAATATGTCCAAAGAATAAAAAGTTTAATACAAACTTTTGTCACCAATTTACCCCCTTGAGGGTTGAATTTTAAAAAATCCTTTCTTAGTGGATTCCTACGTCATGTGAATAATAAGGCCATAAGGCCCTCTGCTTTGATACATCAGTCAATCAGTTTTGTCTTCAAATATTGTAATAGATGAAAATAGATGAAAATATTGCACATCAAACTGTTGATATTTTATCACAATTTTGTGACTAAATATTATATATTAATAAATAAAATAATAAAGGCATGGTCAAAGCCTACTTTGTTATTTCTCCTTATCTAGTTTACCTGGTATACTTACTCGGAGTATACTTACGAAGTGGAAAAAACTAGTAATTCAAGGCATATGATTGTTATTTTAAGTATAAAGATTAAATGAATATATGCTCGATTTAGAGATAGCAACGATTTGCAAGTCAATATTTTTATTTACTGAACGTCAAACTTTAAATAAGACTGCTTTTAGTAATATTGTAAGTTTTTTTTTCCACTAAAACACTTTATCGTATGTTTTATATCTACAGTACAATATTTTAAAGACGAAGAAATATTTGATTGTTTTTGTATGTTTGTTTTTTTGCATTGAATAGGCTCCGAAAGTAACAGACCAATTTATTTATTTCCACGGGAGAGGATTAATTTTTATTGTGGAAAAATGTACGTACGGTTCCGCAGGGTGCGCGTACGAAGGCGCGGAAAACATCTAGTTTAAGATAAAGTTGATTTAGTGAAACCTACTTACTTAATTTTTAGTCATATAATATAAAGGTTACATTCAATTCTGTTACATTTGCGATTGATTTTTTAAATTATTACTTTATATAAGTCCGATGTTTAGCATTTTTATACTTGACTAGTTGTCCCGAAACACGTTGTTCTGTCTTAACATCTCACCGTTTAAACCTTCTCTGAACTTCCACAATTATTTCAAGACCAAAGTTAGCCAAATTGGTTTCAGCCGTTCCGAGACATTGGAACTGTAATCCATTTTTATATTATATAAGATTTAATATTTTTAATAACTAAATATAGAAAAATTTAAAACATGCTATAGAAGATTGTCAAATTATTTTTATTATTACTTAGTGTAACTTAACAAATTAATTTTGTGATAAAAACTTAGATTTAGTCATATTGACAAAAAATAATTATAAAGAAACAGAAATATTTGAAATAAAGTAAAAAAAAAGTAGAATCTATTTTACATATTAGATATTAGGAATCTTAGAGGAACATTTAAGATGTTGATTATATGATAAAAACTGTGATTTAAAAATTTTATATCAACAAAAAAATCGACAAAATTATTTAATATATTTGGGCGAAATAATTCTAGATCTTTGCCTAAAATTGTAAGTCGTAGGAATACAAAATAATTTGTGAGACTGTTATATTATTTTAAGAAAGTCAAATATTATTCTGTTATTGATTAAATACTAATTTAATTTTCTTGGTTTTGTGTAATATTACTTTATAATTTTGTGACTATAAGTGTTATTTTAACAAAGAAGTTTATACATATATAGTAATAAGTAAACTGTGTACAAAGAAATATGTTATACCTAATAAACCTAATAAGACGACAGGAAAAATCAAGCCGTCTGGGAACTTTTATCAAATACGCTGCCTAACCTAACCCGTTGGAGATAAATAACAAAACAATGTATGGTGGGATTGTTTCTCTTTTATAGGTGTACAAAAAGTCCGCGATGGCTTAGATATGTCTATCTTTTAAGAATAGGTTACTATACCCATTCTAAGTTTAAAAAAAATGATCAGAAATAATGTGGTACTTTCAGAAGCTATCTAGACGGATACAATTTAATTGTACTTATCTAAGAGATATCTAGGAGATATCTTAAAATTAAAAAGTACGTGTGATAATTTATTATAAAGTATATATTTTTACTCTGCGCTACTACTATATTGCAGGTATATATTTTGCTAAAGAAGTTTTTTGCCACGAACACTCTCCCACGCGGGCGAAGCTGCGGGCAAAAGCTAGTGACTTATAAACTGATTGTAATGACGTCACTCCTCGCGTAGCGGGAATTTTGTCGGACGGCAGTGGCCGTAGAATAACGGTGGGACCGCACTAGGCGTAACTACGAAAACGACTACTCAAATGGCAGTCACCAGACCGACTAAGCTAAGACGGCCAAAAGCCATTAGCGTAGACCCTTTCGGAAAAAAAAGGCGTAACTACGCGGCAGCGGAACTTTTTTTACTTTTTTCTTATTCCTGTAAAGTGCAAAGCCATTACTCGATTACGCCGTATTATGTTATTGCGTCTTGTGTATGTACTTGTTGTTTGTTTTTGTGTGGTGAAGTCACTCATTGGCCCTTGCAGAATACCAGTGCAGCAGGCTTGCTTGCTGCGTATAGCTGAGCTAGGGTCAATTTTTGGCATCACACAACATACATAGTATATATAAAATGTGCCTAATGTTAGTTTACTCTTTGTATTTAATAGGAATGTTGCCTAGTGGAATGGTGGCGGTAGGTGGAATATGACATTTATAGAAATTAACTTTTTATACGACGCGATAAAAATTATAAGCAAATAAAAAATATTGCCCATCTCTTTGTCGCAAAACGATTTGTTACGTCACAAGCTGCTCCCGCCATACATGACAAATGTTTGGCGGGTGCACTTCGTGACGTCACAGGCCGATATCTCTCTCTGTCATATCGTAAATTTAAATTGTTTGTATCTTTGTTATTTTTTAAGATATACGAAAATGGGCTATTTTTTATTAACATGTGGTGGCTATATTGTTTATTAACATGTTGTCTAACATCGAATGAAACGTGCCTATTTTGATGTGAAATGTGATGATAAAATAAACGTATTCTAATTCAAAATTATTACGAATTGTGTTATTGTGTTGTTAACATAATAGGTACTTTAAATAATTTATCACACTTTAAACTACAAATGACGTCACATCAGTATTTAGTCATACAATTTATATGATGAGTATAAATAATTAATTTTGATACACTCACCCCCGGTTTCTGCAAGGATAATCAACAGCAAAATGAACTAATCAGCGGTCAAATCTCTTGTCAGGTGTAAATTGAGTTGCAAAAAGCTTGATCAGTCGTTTGATTTGATCAACGTGTTAGTTAACAAAACTAATGTCAAACCCATGGTCAAACCACATGTCAAATGCTGTTTTC
This sequence comes from Phengaris alcon alcon, assembly GCA_037179445.1. Classification (NCBI taxonomy): domain Eukaryota; kingdom Metazoa; phylum Arthropoda; class Insecta; order Lepidoptera; family Lycaenidae; genus Phengaris; species Phengaris alcon. The sequence goes on along the minus strand of JAYRCH010000154.1, from coordinate 399,495 downwards.
GGTTTCTGGAAAGCTATTTAAGGCGTAAATGTGTCGTGTCAAAATGATCAATGATTAGTAAATTTTTCACTAATTAGCGTTTCAGAAACGCAAATTGATTTAATAAGCCTGTTAACTCAACATACGAGTTAGTTCATAGACTATTTGATTAGCTTTTCAGAAATCGGGTGCCAGTGTCGCTCTCACAGTAAATACGAATCTAACGACACCTCTCAAGCTAAAATCCAGCAGGCCGTTCGGGCCGCAGAGCGCGCCAAACAATTATAAATAAATACATATTATTTATTTATTATTACATACACTCGCAAAACATAACGATTTTTCTCCAGCACCACATCTCGAAGGCGTCGATAAAACTGCTCAGGGGGCCTAGCAGGAACATTTGACAGCGGCGCAAACGCAACGATATAGAATGAACATTGTATGGGCGCTGTCATGATGTTGACAGATTTTCATAGTTTTGTTCAATTCCGATATAAATATCGAAATTCCGATATTGACATCCAATATCGAAACTCAATATCGGAACTGAAAATCGACCGATATAGACTGCCCTTTCTTGTGTAGTTAATAAAGTTCAATTTTGAATCGTTATCTTAAAAATGCAGCGCCGCGTCACGTTTCTTCGGGTTCGTTTCGGTGTGAACTGACGGTAATGGATTATTTCTTCTCAAACGTTGCCCGCCCGCCGTTTATTGCCCGTCCAAAAATAATGTGCATGGGTGCGTTATTTTTGGACGGGCAATAAAGATGATATTATAATCGTTTTTAGGAATATTATTTTGCAGGTCACCCCCTGTGATGACGTCACAAGACTGTACACAAGGGCAGATCGTTTAGAGAGGCTCAGTTGCCTTTTGTTATATATTTTTTTGTTTAGGTTTAAGAATATATTTTATGGATAGAATTAATCCATATTTCAGATGATCAAGGTGCACTGTTTGCTAACGAACATATTTTTCGTAATTCTAATATTTCTATAAGTTCCTACCATTCGATAACACAAGTCTATAAATACGTCTGTTTTAAATGTATCATAAATGGCCACCATTAAAGTCAAATTCATGAGACAAAATAAAAAATGTTACTAAACACAAAAGTTACACAAGAGCAACCATTAGACCAAATAAAAAAAATCAGTTTCGTCACTTCGTCAATAACTTGAATACCAAATCTGTCAAATTTACTTAAAAATGGCACCGTACCGATTGACAATTAATGTGTGCTATAATCCGACCAAGTGAAATTGTTCATTCGTTTGGAATGACACGTGTGTTACTTTGGGTTGATCGAATTAATAATTAGTTTTATTATTGACAGATGATCATTTTTATATATATGGCGTCGGCTTATCTTAAAACCATGCGTCAAGTCCCATACTAATTTAGTAGGCGACAAGGGCGTATCGCGCCGACCGGAGAGTATCGCTATAAATATTTGAGACAAAATTTGCAATAACTTGAACGGCATTCCCCTGAGTCTTGTCTTACTTAAATACTGAAATAATTTTCACGCTAGTGTGACTAGAAGAAGAGAAAAAGTTTTTAACTTTAAAAAATGTCTTGGCAAATAAATGAAAATTAATTTGAATTTGAAAAAAAAAATGGACTTTAAATCAATATTTAAATAAAAATAATCAATTTATAAAAAGACAGTCCTCGGCTGGGGATGACTGAGAAAAAGGGTTTCAAAGAACTCCAATTTTCAGTTCTATCCAGCGCATAGCCCCTTAAAATGTAATCGTGAATAAAGTTCAATTAAAATGTCGCAACTAGCTTGAGATTTTTTGAACGGACTCCTTAAGTGCGCATTTCATGGTCTTTAGCTTTCTTATACCAACTGGCTTTTGGTAAAATGTCAATTCGTGGCTAAGAACTATGTAGATAAGAATTTAAACCGGGTTTTCACGCCAACCAACACTTAATTCAGTGCTCAATATGCACAATACCTATTATATAATTACTACGTGCAATCACGACACAGCACAGCACGTGCGCGTCGTCACGTGTTTACGTTATAATGATGTATAACAATGTAATATAACACCACGCCCACTTTTACAATTGTGTTAATTATTTAGAATTACTATTTTTCATATTTTTTACACGTTTCAGGCTACAAAGAACCATTATAGTTTCAACCTGTCCGTCCGTCTAACTTCTGCAATCATAATAATGTATCTTCTCTTAAACATAAACATGATTTGTAAAACATGTGTCTCGCTAAAACTCGAGAGCGGCTGCACCGATTTGGCTAATTTTGGATTTGAGACTTGAAATAGTTGTGGAAGCAAAGGAAGGCTTAAACAGTGAGAGTAATTGGAAAAATTGCGAGGAAAATACAAAAAATGCTGATTAAAATAGAACAACATGTGTCGAGACAGCTAGTCTTCGTTACAGCTAGTCATCATTTATAAGATGTTCCCACTGACTGACTGACTTATAGACGTACAGCACAAAGCACGCCGCGCCGCGCGCACAGCACACAGCACGCCACGCCGTGCGCACAGCACACAGCACGCCGCGCCGCGCGCACAGCACACAGCCCGCCACGCCGCACGCACAGCACACAGCACGCACAGCACACAGCACGCCACGCCGCGCGCACAGCACACAGCACGCCGCGCCGCGCGCACAGCACACAGCACGCCGCGCCGCGCGAACAGCACACAGCACGCCGCGCCGCGCGCACAGCACACAGCCCGTCGCGCCGCACGCACAGCACACAGCACGCCCCGCCGCACGCACAGCACACAGCACGCCCCACCGCACGCACAGCACACAGCACGACGCGCCGCGCGCACAGCACACAGCACGCCGCGCCGCGTGAACAGCACACAGCACGCCGCACCGGACGCACAGCACACAGCACGCCACGCCGCACGCACAGCACACAGCACGCCGCGCCGCGCGCACAGCACACAGCACGCCACGCCGCACGCACAGCCGTAACCGCTAATAGTAGAAACGTGAAATTTGAAAAAACGTAAAAAAACCGGACAGTATTTTTAATTTACAACGTGGACGCGCAGTAAGAGGGGATTTTGGAAAGTTGGATGGAACTTAAGGGGGTGAAATAGGGATTGAAAGTTTGTATGGAAAATCTTAAAATCGGCACCGATTTCGATGAAAGTTGACATACATGATCCTAAATATTTTAAATCTGTCCCGACTATCATGAAATTTAATATCCGAGGTAATAAATGCAAATTCTTGAGTACGTATTTTATAGTTTTTATTAAATTCGTCCCCTAAAGGGTGAAATGGGGGTCAAAAGTTTGTATGGTGAGATATCAACCACTAGACGAATTGCTCTGTTTGGCAAGCTGATAATTATTATGAGGTAGTCATCTAACATGAGATGATTTATCGAAATGAGGGTTTTTAAATTCGTGATATCTGACAGCTTTTTGACACGACAAGGACCGTTAGGCTCCCAAGCGCCGCCTAGTGACAGAATAAAAATCGAAAATTCTTATTGACCGTTTTTGATACCACTTACGCCACCAGATGGCGCTTTGTGTGCGTTGGGTCTGCCCCTAGCGGCAGAAAAAATATCAAACACCCTCATTAGTTTCCAAGATATTTAGTTTTAAAGTGATTCAGATGGTAACTTGCGACTAAGCGACAGTGTGCGTGAACTCCGGGCTGTGTGGCCGTGGTGCCCTCATTCATCCCGCACGGGGGGTGCAAATTGCAATGTTAGTCCTACTACTATTATAAATGTGACAGTTTGTGAGGATGGATGCATGCTTGTTACTCTTTCACCCAAAAGCTACTGAACGGATTTCGATGAAATTTAGTAGGCTCTGGATTAAAACATACCTATACTATATTTACGCGGGCGGAGCCGCGGGAAAAAGACAGTTATGAAATGGTTGAAATTTGGTGTAGTTATAGATTTTGGCATCATAAAAGAATAATAATTTTATGTTATAGTACGTAATACGACTCTTGTATAGGGCGTTTTCACAAAATTCAGAAAGTGCTTCAAACGATCCGTAGTTTCTTTGAAAATATTGATATTTAGTACGCCATACGTTCTGTAAACTTTACAGACAAGTAGCCTATTTCATCACAAGTGATGATGTTTATCTTTGAATATAATAACTGAAGATACAATTACTAGTCTCGCTAATTGCTCCAGCAACGTGAGATGGGCGTGCCACATCTGTAATGAGTCGAGCTAGCTGCTAAGTGCGAAACGACTAGTGATAATCATAGCGTGCTGTGTGCTGTGCGTGCGGCGTGGCGTGCTGTGTGCTGTGCGTGCGGCGCGGCGTGCTGTGTGCTGTTCACGCGGCGCGGCGTGCTGTGTGCTGTGCGCGCGGCGCGTCGTGCTGTGTGCTGTGCGTGCGGTGGGGCGTGCTGTGTGATGTGCGTGCGGCGGGGCGTGCTGTGTGCTGTGCGTGCGGCGCGACGGGCTGTGTGCTGTGCGCGCGGCGCGGCGTGCTGTGTGCTGTTCGCGCGGCGCGGCGTGCTGTGTGCTGTGCGCGCGGCGCGGCGTGCTGTGTGCTGTGCGCGCGGCGCGGCGTGCTGTGTGCTGTGCGCGCGGCGTGGCGTGCTGTGTGCTGTGCGTGTTGTGTGCTGTGCGTGCGGCGTGGCGGGCTGTGTGCTGTGCGCGCGGCGCGGCGTGCTGTGTGCTGTGCGCACGGCGTGGCGTGCTGTGTGCTGTGCGCGCGGCGCGGCGTGCTGTGTGCTGTGCGTGCGGCGTGGCGTGCTGTGTGCTGTGCGTCCGGTGCGGCGTGCTGTGTGCTGTTCACGCGGCGCGGCGTGCTGTGTTCTGTGCGCGCGGCGCGTCGTGCTGTGTGCTGTGCGTGCGGTGGGGCGTGCTGTGTGCTGTGCGTGCGGCGGGGCGTGCTGTGTGCTGTGCGTGCGGCGCGACGGGCTGTGTGCTGTGCGCGCGGCGCGGCGTGCTGTGTGCTGTTCGCGCGGCGCGGCGTGCTGTGTGCTGTGCGCGCGGCGCGGCGTGCTGTGTGCTGTGCGCGCGGCGTGGCGTGCTGTGTGCTGTGCGTGCTGTGTGCTGTGCGTGCGGCGTGGCGGGCTGTGTGCTGTGCGCGCGGCGCGGCGTGCTTTGTGCTGTACGTCTATAAGTCAGTCAGTCAGTGGGAACATCTTATAAATGATGACTAGCTGTAACGAAGACTAGCTGTCTCGACACATGTTGTTCTATTTTAATCAGCATTTTTTGTATTTTCCTCGCAATTTTTCCAATTACTCTCACTGTTTAAGCCTTCCTTTGCTTCCACAACTATTTCAAGTCTCAAATCCAAAATTAGCCAAATCGGTGCAGCCGCTCTCGAGTTTTAGCGAGACACATGTTTTGCAAATCATGTTTATGTTTAAGAGAAGATACATTATTATGATTGCAGAAGTTAGACGGACGGACAGGTTGAAACTATAATGGTTCTTTGTAGCCTGAAACGTGTAAAAAATATGAAAAATAGTAATTCTAAATAATTAACACAATTGTAAAAGTGGGCGTGGTGTTATATTACATTGTTATACATCATTATAACGTAAACACGTGACGACGCGCACGTGCTGTGCTGTGTCGTGATTGCACGTAGTAATTATATAATAGGTATTGTGCATATTGAGCACTGAATTAAGTGTTGGTTGGCGTGAAAACCCGGTTTAAATTCTTATCTACATAGTTCTTAGCCACAAATTGACATTTTACCAAAAGCCAGTTGGTATAAGAAAGCTAAAGACCATGAAATGCGCACTTAAGGAGTCCGTTCAAAAAATCTCAAGCTAGTTGCGACATTTTAATTGAACTTTATTCACGATTACATTTTAAGGGGCTATGCGCTGGATAGAACTGAAAATTGGAGTTCTTTGAAACCCTTTTTCTCAGTCATCCCCAACCGAGGACTGTCTTTTTATAAATTGATTATTTTTATTTAAATATTGATTTAAAGTCCATTTTTTTTTTCAAATTCAAATTAATTTTCATTTATTTGCCAAGACATTTTTTAAAGTTAAAAACTTTTTCTCTTCTTCTAGTCACACTAGCGTGAAAATTATTTCAGTATTTAAGTAAGACAAGACTCAGGGGAATGCCGTTCAAGTTATTGCAAATTTTGTCTCAAATATTTATAGCGATACTCTCCGGTCGGCGCGATACGCCCTTGTCGCCTACTAAATTAGTATGGGACTTGACGCATGGTTTTAAGATAAGCCGACGCCATATATATAAAAATGATCATCTGTCAATAATAAAACTAATTATTAATTCGATCAACCCAAAGTAACACACGTGTCATTCCAAACGAATGAACAATTTCACTTGGTCGGATTATAGCACACATTAATTGTCAATCGGTACGGTGCCATTTTTAAGTAAATTTGACAGATTTGGTATTCAAGTTATTGACGAAGTGACGAAACTGATTTTTTTTATTTGGTCTAATGATTGCTCTTGTGTACCTTTTGTGTTTAGTAACATTTTTTATTTTGTCTCATGAATTTGACTTTAATGGTGGACATTTATGATACATTTAAAACAGACGTATTTATAGACTTGTGTTATCGAATGGTAGGAACTTATAGAAATATTAGAATTACGAAAAATATGTTCGTTAGCAAACAGTGCACCTTGATCATCTGAAATATGGATTAATTCTATCCATAAAATATATTCTTAAACCTAAACAAAAAAATATATAACAAAAGGCAACTGAGCCTCTCTAAACGATCTGCCCTTGTGTACAGCCTTGTGACGTCATCACAGGGGGTGACCTGCAAAATAATATTCCTAAAAACGATTATATTATCATCTTTATTGCCCGTCCAAAAATAACGCGCCCATGCACATTATTTTTGGACGGGCAATAAACGGCGGGCGGGCAACGTTTGAGAAGAAATAATCCATTACCGTCAGTTCACACCGAAACGAACCCGAAAAAACGTGGCGCGGCGCTGCATTTTTAAGATAACGATTCAAAATTGAACTTTATTAACTACACAAGAAAGGGCAGTCTATATCGGTCGATTTTCAGTTCCGATATTGAGTTTCGATATTGGATGTCAATATCGGAATTTCGATATTTATATCGGAATTGAACAAAACATTCACAAAGCCAATTTGTAAACAAATTTGAAAGCATTGACTGCAGTAGAAATTTAATCTAAATTAGTTTTGGATTGTGTTGACAAGCTAAACACGCTAGGACGTGCCAACAGACCGTCTAGTATGGTTTCCAGGCCACAGCAACATCCCCGGCAATGAAACCGTGGATAAGCTGGCTAGGCTGGGGGCCAAAAGTCCGGCCCAGAACCGGTCTGTGCAATATTTTCCAGCACTACAAAGCGAGCACTCAAGGAATGGGGCCGCTGTCTAAGCACAAAGCAATGGGCTGCAATACCAGGCGCTTTGAATGAGTAGCAATCAATTAAGAATCCTAACTAGGCACTGCAAGCTCCACAAACACCTCAACAAAATAGGCGTTGGTGATACGTCGACTTGAAGGTTCTGCGAGGAAAAGGATGAGACGCCTCTCCACCTTCGCCTGGACTGTCCAGCACTTCAACAGAATACAAAAAGGTACCTTGGGCAGCACGAATACTCTGGTAATTCGGAGCACCAACCCCAGCCATATCGTTCAGTTTATGAGCAGCATAGGGCTGGGGACGCGCGACTATAACGCGAAGGAGTCACAAGAGATCCACTTGGGTCGCGTAGTGACGTCAGGGCTCAGATATGACCTGCCTTCGATTGTAATAAAAAATGCTTTTATATTAATTAGCACGTATTTGATATCCACGTTCTTAAATTAGTTTAAAAAAAAACAAAATTACATGCAACAAAAAAGTCTTATTTGTCCCCTGTGTTATTAATAATATTATTAATACTAATACTTCTTTCAATTAATATTTAAGATCTGTCAACAAAAATAAAAGTGAGGGACATATAAACGCCTTGTATTTTGGATGTTTTGGGGGGCTAGGGGCTCTATTGGGTGTCCCAGCTTTAGGCTCACGAATATAGTTATTGCATTAACAGTAAGCGTGACTAAATGCGTCATATAAAAACTCAAAGAATAAAAAAACCTGATTCCGATATTACGATATTTCTCTATCTCACTCAATTCCGATATTGCAATATTGGACCAAACGCACCGAGATTCCGATATTACGAGTACCTCCGACACGATATCTGAGAGTAGATTTGATTAAATTCTATTCATGATAACTCAAAAGAGCTCCATAGAGCTTTAGTTAGTCAAAATATCTATTTTAAAATATTTTTTTTGTCTGTCCTATCCGATTAAGCCATTCACTATAAGGAAAATTTCATAAAATTATGGATTTTTTATGAACGAGAAGGAGAACTCATAAATAGCCCATTATTTCGTGAATTAAATTTCGAGGTATTAAAAAAATAGAACAGATTAAGTTACACGCATCGGCCTGGCGCGGTGTGGCGCGGCCGCGGTTTTGGTCTGCGTATTAAATAATATCGTATTTAACGAATAGAAATGGTCAGTTTGGTGGCAAGCCGGAAGTCTGCGTCGCTGTTGCCAGGGGCCCCGCCGCCCGCGCAGACCCCGCCGGCTACCGCGCGGTCCACGCGGCCCCCGCGCAGGCCACCGGCTGCTAGCGAGTGGACAGGTTCTTACACGCGCCTGTTTATTTATTACTGACCCAAAGTCCAAAGATGATACAAAAAATTTACATAAAAGTCGTATGCGTCGTCACAATACTGAATACAGCATTAAAATTCTCTAAACTACGTTTCGAATATTCAAACTATGTTTTGCATATTACGAAATATTCATACTGAGATTATGGTTTATTTATATTTTCCAATGCACATAATGTTCAAACTAAAGCAACTTATTAATGACGATGTAAAAAATATAGTTTTTAAAGAATATTAAAAATATTTTTATTTTGTACCAAGCAGCGCTCGTATACGGGTTAAACCAACATCTATGAATAATTTTGCGAACTAATTAAATAATTAGCTTACGAAAACATTTAAAAATTTAAACAAAAAATTAAAACCGACTTCCGGCCGACCGACCAAAGTAAAAATATGCACATAAAATCATTACATAGTATAAAAGAATGTAACTTTATCTGTCTGTCCCTGTGTATGCTTAGATCTTTAAAACTACGCAACGGATTTTGATGCGGGTCGTTTTAATAGATAGTGATTCAAAAGGAAGGTTTATAAGTATTTGACATGCATAATATAGTAGAGGGACAATGATAATTTTAGAGGTTTCCAATGTCGTAAATAAACACATTTTTTTGCGCTTACATTGCAAACACCAGCTGAACCCTACGAGATAGGTCAAAATAATGTATTACAGTATTGTACACCTTACAAAGGTCTACAAAAAAGTCCGCGATGGTATATTATGTCTATCTTCCAGGGATAACCCACAATAACCAATCTTTATCATTTACTTCTTACGAGAAATAATGGCTTATTTACGAACCGATTTTAAGCAATATAGGATTAATCCTCATCCAAACACATTGTGCATTTAATATGTAATTTAAATGAATATTTTATATATTATTAATAAGCATATAATTTAAATGAATATTTTCGAAGATATTACAGATTTAAAATGCAGGGCATAGATAGCGGTTGGACCGGCCGCGGGAGCAGCGATCGCACGCGGTTATCGGAGCTCTCTATCGAGGAAAATAACAATACGTTATTTTCCTTTTACATTACTTAAAACTAGCTGCCCGTGCCCAGTTCATACTTATGGTATGGTATTTTGAGAAGCTATTTAGACGGATAAAGTATGATCCTTATCAAATTACACCGATTTCGGTGACGGTGGCCGGTCATTGAAACCAGGCCAGCTACGCAGTAGTTATTTTATAGTGCCCAAGTGTGTGCGCAGTACACAAGAGCACTATCTCTTCCTTTATTCTCATAACCCGGATAACCGACACAACTGGTGTGAGATCAGGCGCAGGTCCGACTTTTTACATGCCCATCTGACGCATGGATCGTCTTTCTTGTCAGACAATCAGGTGATCGCCTGCATTGTCCTAACCAGACTTGTAAACAACATTTTTTGTTGTTCCAATGCGGGAATCGAAACCACGACCTCCGAGTCGAGAGCCGAGCTCTAAACCACTGGACCACGGATGCTGTTATGGCCCTATAAACCATAGTGTTTAAATTAATATCTTATATTTAGAAGACATCGTAAAATTTATATTCAAGCGCGAAAAAATATATATACGATACGCCTGAGCGGTCTCCTTTTTAACAGTTAAGGCCTCCACAGACGACAGGCCGATCGTTTCAGTTAGAAATGACGTCAGTTCAGCCTGAACGGATTCGAGCACATACACGGAGAAAATCGCATCCGATCGAACTGTCCGAACCGAACATCAGTTCGGCCCTTAGATTAATAACGCCTAGATAGTCTTCAAACAAACGCATAATACAAAGTGAAGCAAGCAACAGATAGATGTAGGCGTAAGCATTACATACCGACACACACACAAACAAAACTTTAAAGTTGTGGAGTGTGTACTCTTAAAATTGGAATTATTGTATTTGTTTTTCTTAATATCGTGAGATGTAAAAATATAACTTATATTTCGTAGTAAACCATCGAAACGCAATTTGTGAACTTTATTTATATTAAACTGGTATTAAGGAATATACTATGAATATTACTGGTAATATTTAACTTTTGATAATTGAAAATATTATTAATGATTGTTTTACTATAAAATAACTAGTTAGTGCTTTAAACAAATCAGAAAATAAAAATAATAAGACGATATTTGCTATTAACCGTCATATGGCGTCGGGATGCCAGGTATTTTAAAAACAAAATGACGGCGAAAATCCAATTTTCCAATGAACATAGAACTCGTGGAGTCGCCTAAAAGTCGGTTAGATCTACTTCGCTATTGTTTTATTTAATACATACAACTCACTTTCTTGTTTTCGTATAAAACTATAAATAAATAAAATATATACTTTTTATTTAAAATCTATATCTAACGTACTAATATTTTTATGTAAATAGTCAATTAAGTTAATTTTTAAGTGTAACAAAAACATAAAAAAAAAAAAACGAAAGACGACTCCAAACATTTTTTGTTCGTAAGTTTTCACAAAACTGGGAAATTTTGTCAATGTTTCAAACAATTTTAAATAACTAGAAAAACGTAAGAATTATGTATTTATTTATTTTGGCTCTATATTTTGTGTAGTTTTTTACTAAACAGCTCATATGTATTTTGTATTCTATGATTTTTAATGATCGGGGCACTTAATATATATGGTTTTTTAAAAAAGAAACTCTTTATTAGGAAAGGTTTAATAGGAGATCACAAAAAATACATGTGGATAATCAGGTCTAAAAAGGCTTTTGAACTCACATCTCTTGTAATGATTATTTTTGAAATAACGCATTCGCTTTAAATACTTTTTTTTGGAATTTCCTTAAGCAGACGATATTTTGTCTAATTTATAATAACAAAATAACTTGTTTTTAATATAATTAGTCTATTTATAATGTGTCTAGCGTCTTAAATTGTTTTTTAAATGCTTTTTTCGACAACAAAGGTGTGATTTTACAAACTTGTGCGATTAGACGTTCGAAACAATTCCACTTGTTATTTTTTTAAGTTTATATTAAATACTTATTAAAGCAAATTTTACGTAGATTCCGAATATACTAATATAAGCTAAGTGCACTCATACGAATTTTTGTCGAAATCTGCATTTTAGCGCTGACCGGTATCTTATATATACGTCGGTCGGTCATACGTCAGATTTGAAGGGGGGCCAGACGACCTATGACACTAGGGGGCGCCCGAGAGGTTAAGGATTATCTTAATACTGGCAATACTTTAAATTGATAATTAAAAAAATCAGAAAATATTATAAAACTTTGTCTTAGTTGCAACTATTAGTTAGCCATGAAAATTTTGAAACAAATTTATTTTTACTAGTAACACTCACAATTTACAATAGGGCAGCAAGATGGCGACATAATATGAATTTATTTTAAAATGTTTTAAATATTTGATTTAATATAAGTCAAATTGTTCGGACATAACATTTCATACTTACATATGAAATGTTATGTCCAAAGCTTTTTTAATTCTTTTCCGATGCATTGTGACACCCAATAACGATACAAACCGTCATAATGTTTTACTAGTAGGAGATTTATGCACTAGCGCTTGACCTTGATAACTGACGGGTCGTTCAAACAAACTGAGCCGATATGGCTCAGTATGATTTACTTCACTTTTCATGCGCGTACCCGGTTTCTAGGCGTTTTAATCTAAGGCCTGAACGGATTCGATCACACGGAAAATTGCCGCGAGCTTCGGTCGTGTTTTTACGGTTCCGTAATACTTATGGAATCCTTATAATTTTACTCTGCCCGTCCGTCTGTCTGTCTGTCCGCCGCTCTCCTAGCTTCTGTAATAACTTTATGACAGTAACTTTTGTAGTAATTCAAAGAAAACCTATTGCGAGTTGATAGTTACAGAACCTTCCATAGACATGTCGTGACATGCTCTTGGTCAGTTTAGGCTATTATTTTATTTATTAATTGTATTTTGCTCCAATTGTAACCACGCTATCGACGAAACCGAATTATTGTGTCATACATTTTTCCAGTAATATGTTATAGAAATCATTTCTCTGTTTTATAGTAATAGTCTTTAGATTTCATCAACTATAGTGGCTCTAAAGTTTTAAATACTTCAATGAGCTTTAATAAATTTCTTTAGACCACGTGAAATTTTTAGCGTTCCGTACCCAAAGGGTAAAAACGGGACCCTATTACTGAGACTTTCTTGTTCGTCCGTCTGTCGCCAGGCTGTATCTTAATCTTCTTATACCGTGATAGCTCGACAGTTAAAACTTTCACAAATGTATGATGTAGGTTTTTTGTGGATTTGTGTGGATTTATGTAGGGATTTCTATTACCGTTATAACAACAACTTAGTTGTTTTACAAAGTTTTACTACTAAATTTTGTATTTTGTTCCCTCCTTAGTAGGAATTTAGTTGTTAGTAGTGGTTTTGTAGAAAATAGCTATACAGTAATCATAATATGCAAAATGGCCTGCTTCTATGTGCTATCATGTCACCTTATCATAGTAGCACGCATCCGTAAGTCGCTTAAAACTACCGATTTAATTTCTACATACGTAATATTTCCTAATATATTTTTTTAATTTAACGGTTAAATATTAAAACTGAAAATGTATGTATGTTTGTAAGCACAAAATTCCTAAAAGAACTATAAGGGATTCCTAAGTTTAGTAGCTTTTTTATAGTTATTATTTTAGTAGTTTTTAGTAGAAAACGTCGCGAGTTTAGTAGTTTCACAATAATAGAGTTGGCAACACTGGAGCGAATCGCTTCAGTCCATACGGCCGACTGATGCGATCTTGAAATTGCACACAGACGATACGACTTTGCATCCGTTCAGGCAGAACTGAAGGAAAACCGGACCGTGTATGGGGCCCCTTAGGCATTACATTACCTACCTTCCGATCCATAATATTAGGAACCTCTTATTTTACGAAATTTTGATTAAGTTTTTTTTTTTCTTTATTTTTTTTTATAATTTATGTTGATTTTTATTTCATGTTTTTGTAACTTTTGTAATGTATTATGTAAGTCTTTGTATTATTTGTATTGTAATGTCTAATTGCGTCAAATAAATTTTTATTTATATATTTATTTATGTACCAAGCGGTCTCGCACGTCGCGTCGAGGTGACAGGGTCCCGTTTTTACCCATTGCGTACGAAACCCTAAAAACATTTTCAATATTGTATACAGAAGTATATTGCAGTGAGTAGAGTTATTTGCTGAAGAAGTTTTTTCTCCAAGAACTTTCTCTATACCACGCGGGCGAAGCCGCGGGCAAAAGCTAGGTACTATGAAATAAAACTTATTTTCTAAATATTTCCCCTTTTTAAATTCGGATGAAATTTTAACTATTTCTCGACTCAAACTTCATAATTTTTGCCAGCCAACTTGAACGTGAGTTCTTTTTTAAATATTTATTTTATCAGGATGTTGTTCGGCCTGGTACCGACTTCAAAATTATGAAGATTGAGTAGAGCAATAGTTAGCATTTCATTCGAATTTAAAAAGGGGAATTATTTAGAAAATAGTTTTATTTCATACTTTTCTGTGTCATTTTTACTTTGGAAGTCGGTTGTCATATTTTGTTTAAAAATAATAATTATTCTATTTTTAGTTATATTTATTATATTATTATTATTATTATTATTATTATTATTATTATTATAGACACTATATTTATTATATTATTATTATTATTATAGACACTTTTAAGAAAGTTATAAATACAAAAAAGCCTCCGCTATTCTCACTCACTCGGCAAAACAAACTCAAGTGTTATTTTATGAAAGTTTTCTGAGAGGACGTGGTATTTCCCCAAATAAGCATTAACGATCTGTGGACCTAATAAACAATCACCTGTGATGATAATGATTAGATTATAATGATGATGATGATGAAATAGACGATACTATTAAATAATCATTATTATGTATTGTAGTAATCGGCGGAAAAAATGTAGCAGTAAGCATTAAATATATTATTATAGTGATGATGATGATCGCGAATATAATTTTGACAATAGCAAAATTTCAAAGTTATTGACATCGTTGCACAAAACTCAGATAAGTAGTGAGTACCTATGTCATCATAATAATATTATGTTGGTATTTCGTGTGAAGATGGTAGTGATGATGATGATGATTTCTGTAAGTGGTATGATGTTCAGTTCTTTAAATAACACCGGAATTCCTAAACATGTATCTATAAGGACTCAGGAGTTCTGTTCAGTACTTTTGGATCCAGGGTATACCTTGGTACAAAAGCTTACTTTTTAGTAGCATATGCTTGGTTTACTTCAAAATCACTCTTTTATATCTCCATATAAAATTCGAAGAGTTCCCTCGATTCATCTTGGATCCCATCATCAGGTCACCACTTTGATGTCAAAAGAACCAATTTGGGATTATAAGCTTCAAAAGAAAAATTTTGAAAATCAGTCCACAGACGGCGGAGTAATCGTTGAACATACAAAAAAAAACAATATATATATATATATATATATATATATATATATATATATATACACAGCCGAACATATAACCGCTCCCATTTTGAAAGTCGGTTAAAAGTAGTGACAGTTATTTGTCTTTTCAACATTTTTCTAAACTAATAATATTACGTCGGGAGACGTTAACAAATGAGGGCAAAATACATAGTAAAAGGCAGAAAAGTCGAAAAAATCTTTATTTTTTAAATTTTATGAAATGAACCGGGAAACGAGCAGACGGATCGCCGGGTGGTAAGCGATTACCGCCGTCCATGTACACTCTCAACACCATAGGAATTACACTTGTAACTCCTCTGGTGTTGCGACTTGCGTTCCCACTTCCCAGTCCTTAAAATCCCCAACCCCCCTTGGACCTCCGGTAACCTCACTCACTCGGTGAAACACAACGCAAGCGTTATTTCACGCCGGTTTTCTGTGAGGTCGTGGTAAAAATTCTTGATTAAAAGCTTTTTACGTTTACGTTTAGCGCTCACACGTGCAACACAAAGGAAGAGTGTTAGGGGTCCCATATACGGTCCGGTTTTCCTTCAGTTCAGCCTGAACGGATGCAAAATCGTATTGTCTGTGTGCAATTTCGAGATCGCATCAGTCGGCCGGATGGACTGAAGCGATTCGTTCCAATGTTGCCAGTTCTGTTTTTGCGAAACTACTAAACTCGCGCCGATTTCTACTTAAATAATACTGAAAACTATAAAAAATCTACTAAACTTAAGAATCCGTAAACCCCAAAAAAAACACGGCATTTTAGGTCTTATATTAAAAAAGTATTATATTGAATTTTATTATAAATTTTATCGTTAAATTTAAATATACTTACTAGGAAATATAACGTATACAGTAATTAAACGTGTAGTTTTTAGCTAATTACGTACGAATGTGTTGTTATGATAAGGTTTATATTTATATTGTGCCTAACCTAGACCATTTTGCATATGATTACTGTCTGGCTCTTTCCTACTAAAACACCACTTACAACTAAATTTCTACTAAGGAGGGAATAAAATACTTAATTTAGTAGTAAAACTTTGTAAAATAACTAAGTTGGCAACATTAATTCTGGACTGAACGGATGGACTGAACGGACCATGTGTGGACAAATCGCTTCAGTTCTCGCCAGAGCCGCGGCCGTGCGGGCGTGTATCGTGTACAAGCGTAGTGAGTTTTATGCGGTGTTTAATTATAACACAATTATTAAACAAGACCGTAGCTCGCAGCAACCAGAACGAGCTGATGCAATTTTTTCCGTGTATGTGCTCGAGTCCGTTCAGGCCGTACTGACGTCAGTTCTAACCGAAATGATCGGCCTTCTCGTCTGTGGAGGCCTTTACACTATCTACAGTATTCTGCAGGAAGCAGAAGTGTTCGTTCACGCTTCGGTCTACCCCATGGTTACCTGAAGTTTACCCGTGCAGGTAAGTTACCTCCTGTATGGAGATAGAACGGGGCAGAACCTCAATTCTCGTATTAAAAGTAGATTTTCATTTTACTTTGTTTGTATAAAAAGTGAAGCGACTTGTTATCATAAACTGATTTCGTGACGTTTGGACCAATCAGGTGGCGTCAGGCGCTGTTTTAACTAGTTTTTAACTAATAATGAAAACTTAAATATTTAATCTGTAGTTGCTAACATAGGTATTATGATTTTTGTTACTAACAAGTGTGTAATGTCTGAAATAAATTATTTTATTTTATTTTACGTTTACGAAAATATCGGTTTGACAGTTTTAGCGTATCGGGACTTGATTGTAATTGTATTATTGCAGGTTTTATTTAGCAGAATTGACCTTCTGGTAAGAAGGCGTGTATTAGTAAATAACACACTATATTTTGTGCATATTTGTGGGGTTCGCAACATCGACCATCTAGATTCTAGAGTATAATGCGTAAGGAAAATGATACCAATAATTATGCTGTGATTTTCCTCATTTAGCTTACGTTATCGAAGTTTAAGGACGAATTTGTAAAAAATGTTAAAATTTGTATATAACTTGACCATGTCAGAGGTTTGCAGCAGTCAGTATTTGGTGTTTAATTCGATAGTTTCATCTCGACGACCTCTGTGGCTCAGTGGGTAGGACGTCGGCGCTTAAGCCGGATGTCGCGGTTCTAATCCCGCCGAAGGGACAAGATGTTTTTCTATCTTCCTGGGTCTTGGATGTGTATTAAATAAATGTATGGTGTAATAAAAATCTTAAATATGTGTATCGTATAAAAGTATTAAATATATTTCCGTTGTCTGGTACCTTGACGTGGTGTGGAAGTGTCCACAGGCAGGTAGGGTTATCTGACTTTTAAATTGTTTTTCCATTCACGTTCCTACTGTATCTTTCATCTTTCTCGAGTCTCTGGGAGTGATTTTGTGAAACTCAAATGTGTTACAGGAAGTCAAATGAAATTGTGTTTTAACAAAACCTGAAGTATCAGATGTTACACATCATATGCATCTACGTAGGGTTAATTTTTATGGTTCCTTAGTAACTACAAGGAATCCTTATTATAGTTCCCGGTCCGTCCGGGGTCCGTCTGTCCGTCATCCCTTGCTAACTACTATTATAATTAAACGGAATTTTGTTTACTTAAAGATTATTATATTATAGAACATAATTAGGATTTTGTACTTTAGGGAAGCCTCTCCATTGATGTGAATAAGGGATGTTTTTTTCATTCTACCCATTCGTATGGGCTATTGTCAAATAGGACTTTTTAAGAATAAGAATATTTTATTTGCAAAAATATGGTACAATAAGATGGTAATATTAAATAATAAATTAATTAATACAAGGCTTCATAAATGGCTTTTTATAAATTTTATAATTTATATGTAATCGACCTCCAAATCGGTTTTCAAATCGCAATGGCATTTCTGAACTACAAGTGGTGGAAACTTGTAGTTTCCCATGCAGAGAGATCATGGTAAAAACTCTTTAGGGAAATTATTTTTAGCAAAATCGGACAGTAACTTTTGAAGTAATTTAAAAAACCTATTGCGCGTTGATAGTTATGAAACTCGCTCAAGCCATGTCCTGATATGCTCTTGGTTAGGTTTTTTATTTTTATTATTTGGCATTCAAAATATGTATTATAACCTCAATTTTCACATTTTTAACACCAACCCCCAGTGTTTAATAGCGATACTAGTACTGTAATAATCTTCAACCCTCAGTGGTCGATAACTCATATTATGTGTATATTCTTCCACACATCTCCTGAAGGTTGCAGGGGTAGGCAGTAGGTGTAGTAGGGAGGTGTAGATTGGTGTAGTACGCAGCCTACACATACTCCATGCGTAGGCTGTAGATGACTTACGTAGGTGTTGGTGTAAAAACTAGTAGGTGTATGCAGGTAGAAAGTTATTTATTTACTAGAAGACGCAGCATTGCACGCTAAAGTCACTATCCCACGGGAACACTGCACTTTTTCGCGGTAAAAAGTAGTCTATGAGTTCTATGACCTTTCCTAGTGTCGTCTACTCTATATCTGTGTAAAATTTCATCAAAATTGGAATAGCAGTTTCTGAGCCTGTTGCTAACATACAAATCTTCTACGCTTTGTAATATTAGTATAGATTTCATATTATACGACAGAACGGAGTCTGTTGGGTCAGCTAGTAGGATATTAGTGCTCTATAGTGTTATAAGTACCTGGGTAACTAATAAATTAATTCATTTCTAATAAATTTAAATAGGTAAATAAAAAGGATCACAAAAATATTTATCTGACCGGGATTCGAACCCCCGATATTCCGAATTTTCGAACAAAGCAAAAATTATACTTATATTCAATCTGCCAATCGGATTGACATAATATCATAATAATAATAATATCTATGGACGCTTCACACCACGTCAATCTGGCCCCGTGCTAAGTATCCGAAGAACTTGTGTTACAGGTTCCAGAAAACGGGAAGTATATTTAATACTTTTTAATATACATATATATTTAACAGTTTATTATATTATACACATATTTAATACTCATCCATGACCCCGAAACACATAAAAACTATTTTGTTTCTTGCGCGGGATTCGAACCCGCGATCCCCGGTTTGAGCACCAACGCGCTGAACCACTGAGCCACAGATGTCAAATAATAGACTCGAAATTATTGATATATTGTTGCACGACGAAAGAAGAATCATTTTATATATTATTATATATATTCATTTTATTTTATATTTCATTTTATATGTAGCTTAAAAATGCGCAGTTTCCAATTTCATGGTAATACTTGCAGCCGTTTTCGAGAAACCAATTATGCCGATTATTATAACCGATTATATAAGATGTAACATCCAGTATCTCTATTTTTAATAGTCCCTAAGTGCATCGCCATTACGAACACTATAAAAACTTCGCCTTTTTGCGTCTTAGAGACTTATTTATCTCATAAATGATAATGGCCGCGATCAGCGAATGCCTCAAGTAACATGTTCAGTAGGGGCGAGATATTACTCGGAGGCACCCGCGCGAGCCCGCCGGTCTCCACTGGCGCTCTGTTCAAACCCAATGTAATCGTAACGTAAACAAAACAGTAGCGCAATATAATGCTACTAATTTAAATGCCACCTAGTAACCGTGCAATAGAGAAATGACAGCGTGCAACAATTACGTATTGATTCCAATTTTATCTTTTTTTTTGTTTATGTTTATATTAAATTGGTTCTGAACAGAATAAAGTTGAATGATAATGATTCGATTAATATTATATAGTGAATTTATACCTAACCGACTGTTTTAGGGCTGAATAATTACTGACTGGTGACTCATTCTTTTTCTTCTAAGATTGACTATTCGTTTACAGTTGAATATTGACTTTTATAATATTGTGGTCACCAGTGATTAGTTGACTCATAATAAGTGACTGACAATCATGTCATTCAATAATTTTGAAGTGTATGTAAGTTTATTCAAAAGGTAATAAAGGTAAAGCTATGTAACGCACGCATGACGCGTAAATGTACTATGAGAAATAATAATTTCACATATTTAAATACGATAAAACATTTTAATTTAAGTTACATAATATTAACTTTAAGTCTATTTTTCAGATTTATTTAACAACAAATCTTCTTTAAATATAAAAATGTATTTCAATTACAATGTGTCGCTAAAACTCGAGAACGGCTGGACCGATTTATCTGATTTTCATCGTGAAATAATTGTGGAAGAAGTGGAGAAATACAGGGAAAAATGCAAGAGAAATAATAAAAAACGACAATTGAATTTTCCCATTCAAATGGTTCACTGTGTTCAATTGACTGTAGGTGTGTTCAGATGACCGCATGTTACCCCAGGTGGTAGGTGTAGATGTATGTGTCCCTAGGTGTAAGTTGTAGCATGTAGGTGTAGCTATTAATTTATTCCAGTTCATAGAACAACGTGTGTCCGGAAAGCTTGTTTTCAAAAATATCCGTCGTTTATCTGTAAAACTCTACTAGAACCGCAAAGACGTAATTGGATTATTCAACTTATTATGACTTATTATTCAACTTATTATAACTAATTAATTTTTGCTACACGTCTTTGTGCTTGATACCTTTTTTGAGAATCCACAAGTGAACAATAATAATTTTCATAATATTGAAGCAACATGTTCATTTTCAAGGAAATATAGTCATAGTCACACTTAAAACACACGTCATAACACGTCTAACCTAACCTAACACTTTCCTTATCGAATTGAATCCTCGTAAGTATATCATTAGTTTCGACAATCAGATTGTTTTAATATGTCTAATGACGTTAGCTAGACAATTACGGTGATATTTTTATGAAAAACTCACAAAGAGCAGTTTTTTTCATTAAAATATCTTGTCACAGCAGAAAGGCATCACCGCAAACGTAACGGCCGACTGATGTAGGTAACCAGTTTCCAGGTATCAAAACTAGATGCTTAACACTTGCTTAGAACTTGGAAAAATATACCTAAGGGACCGATATAAGGTACGGGCACGTAATTTGGCGACTGTATAGGGGGGCTATTGCATTCAACTAGTTTGCAGTGACAACTCACACTGTTTATATAAATTACGTTATTAGATACTTGAAGCCTACTCAGAGTACTGACGACCTCTGTGGCTCAGTGGTTAGCGCGTCCCGCTTTTCGACGGCGTTTTCGCGGCGTTCAAATTCAGTGGGATTCGTTTTCAATGTTCTTTGGTGTGTATTAAATATATTGTGTATAATATAATATTGTGTATAATAATTGAGAGTCTATACAAATAAGTAAAATTGAAGTGTCTGTTTTTAACTTCGAACTATCAGATTTTTACTAAATGCACATGAAAGTTTATAAAATATCATTTTTTCTGTCTGTTTGTTTTGGCTCTTGAAACGGCTGGACCGATTTTGACGGGACTTTCACTGTCAGATAGCTAATGTTATGAGAAGTAACTAAGGATACTTTTTATCATTGTTTAACGCCCAACAAAGTGGGCACTGGTCAGCTGGTCTTAAGTATAATATTATGTATGGTATAAAAGTATTAAATATACTTCTCGTTGTCTGGCCTCCGTAACACAAGTTCGTCTGATACTTACCACGGGGCCAGATTAACGTGGTATGAAGAGTCCATAGATATTATCTCTACAACCTAGCTAGATCGAGTTTTCTCCCTCATTACGAAATGGGATATAAATAAATAACCATTTATTTGACACAATGAGACATTACACCACAAATAATACAAAAACTTACATACAAAAATCAAAAAACAGGACAGAAAAATCAACATAACATGGATAAATTAAAAAAAAAAACGAAATTATACAAACATAAAATTACGTTATTACGAATATTATTAGGCCCGTATTAATAAAGCTTTCTTATCTCTAAGACAATTCTCAAGAATGTACTTAAGATGTTGTTTTAATTAATAGACCGTACTTAAGTACAGTTGTAGGTACGGCGTATCGAGTGAGTGCGAACGTATTAATAAACGAGACTCGTTACTCAAGTACGCTGTCATTGCTGTCAAACTATTATTTGAGACGCGGATTCATGGGTACAGTCAAACCTTGACTTCAGAACGGGGTGCTTGGGAATTGGGATACAGTACATTTTATTTGTGGTGTTTTTGGGTGTGTTACAATTATATGTAAATTAAAATCTAAATATTTATGATTAATCAAACTCAGAATTTATACTACATACTCAACACAAAATAAAGTTATAAAAAAGATGCTATATTGATACATGATTAATACTTATTCTTCTTTTTTTTGGTAATCGCGGTTGCAAAGGTTTTGCACGATTCTGCCAGTGTCGAGTATTTGTAGAAATATTTTCGATTTTATTTATAATTAAAAATTAAATAAAATATATTTATTTATTTATTTATATTAAACGAATTACCTATTTGATTTATATTAATTGACTTGATTTTACACTTGACAGGAGAACTTTTTTTCGCTGCCCAAAAAACAATCCTCATTATATGATCCCTCCCTCCTACAATTCCTCGCCCTATCAACCTTAAATCTGTTCTGTGTTTTGTAAATACTCTTTTTACTGAAGCTTTATGTACATACTGTGGTACTGGCCCTAAATGTTTGTGTCTGTTCTAGGTTTTAGATTATTCAACAGACTTCCTCCTGTACACCGTGCCCTTGTTTATTCATAAAACCCACTCCTAAGGTAGAGTTTTCGTCAACACGTGGCGAATAACTAAAGAGCCACTTTAAGAATAAGAAGAAGAAGAACTTTTTTCGAATGGCAATGATCCGCATTCCGTTTTACGTAGTTGTTAAAAAATATGGATATTATTATGCTAGATAATAATAAATATTAATATCTACGTAAAAATTATACAAATCAGTTTTTTCAATATAAATAATACAGACTAAACTTTTTTTGGTATTTATATTATTAAATATTACATATACAAAAGAAATATTGAAGGACTGTATAATCAATAAATCCGTTCTTTGTAGGAGTGTAAACGAAACGTTATTTTATTCGTTCAATGTCGTGTAGATGGCGCTTAAAAGTTGAGTAAGTGATCTCAATCACGTTATCAACTGAGACAGTCTTGAGATCATACTATTAATTAAAGACATTCTTGAGAAGCTAATCGTTACTTGAGACCGTCTCAGCCAAGAAAGGTCTTGAGAACGAGTTTGAGAACGGTTTATTAATACGGGCCTTAGTTTCATTGAAGAAAATATTGGAAATGATGGTAACTACAAACCCTTAAAAGATCAACATTGACTTAACTTAAATGTAATGTAGAATTTAAATCAAAATATCCCACAGGAAGTATTAACTTTTCCGAAATAAAATATAGCCAATTATCATAATAGTAGTATGTATTATTTTATAATATTATTGCTATTTCTACCTTGTACCAGATTTCAGGTTTATTCATTAACAAAAGGTTAATTAATTAATTATTGTTATAAGAAAGTCACAAATTCATAAATTCATAGGTTTACAGTACTATAGGTACTGTAAACCTGTATAAAATTATAATCGCGGAAACGGCTTCAAGTATTTCAATAAGATTTAATATGCAGAGGGTTTTGGGGGATAAAAATCGATCTAACTAGGTTTTATCCCTGAATAGCTGTGGCGTCACGCCTAGGTTAAAGTGTATGAAGTATAAGGCCGAAGGAACATATATTTTGTAAAATATATCTCCTATATTTGAGCATTTAAGTTCATACTTACCATAATGAATGTTTTTGTATAATATGATGTAAGTAAACTAATGATATAGGTTTTGTTTTTTATTATTAAACTACACATAAAATATTTTTTTTTTACCAAGTATTAATGCCTCAATAGTTCTGAGTATATTATTGAAACTAAATATTTTAGATGTAGTCATCTCCCCCATTGTATTTCTATTGTAATTTCTACTACTACTACTCACTTCGATTAGCAGTTTGGTATGCGTATGTTTATTTTGTGCGTAGTTGGCAAACAGATGTCTCGTGTTCGAATCCCAGCCAGATGAAAATAAGTTTTACAACATCAACAAAATTCATATAATTATTATTGAAATCCGATTTTTTTCAGTACTATGTACTAGAGTCTAGAACTCGGTCACCCAGCTTTACCGGTTATGTTATATTTATATTATATTACTACTTATATTTTGACCTTTAACATAAAACCTTGATTAATTTAAGAATTTGTGACTTTCGTATTTAAATAAATATTATAGCTTTTGTTAATGAATAAATCTGAAATCTGGTACAAGGTAGAAAGTGTAGAGGTCTAATATTATAAAATAATACATACAACTATTATGATGGCTATATTTTATCCCGGAAAAGTTAATACTTCCTGTGGGATATATTGATTCAAATTCTACGTTACATACGAGTAAACAATGACATAAAAAGTTAAAGTGAGTAAAGTAAAATAAACTAAAATACAAATACGTTAAATTACTTTACAGTTCCTTGAAACTTAATAAAATTGCAAAAAATAATTTTCATTGCAATTTTAATAAGAAACGAACAAATTAATTGGTTATTTGTATACTCCGTTCCGATTCAACGTAACCTAAATGTAAACAAAGCTTAATATGGACGGCAAATTGGTAGCATTATACTACCAATTTTAATATCACTAATTCACCACCCAGTAATAGAAATACAATGACACATTTATTTCGTCGAGTTTTATTTTTTGTTTACATTGATTCGGAACGGAGTTTAAATTATAATATCATAATAACACACATATCATACTGACATTATTTTGAACGAAATCGGACAGTTACTTTTGAAGTAATTTGCAATTACGCGTTTATAGTTACGGAACCCTCCTTAGACATGTTCCATAGTTCTTTCGCGTTAAGTCGAAAATACTAGGTAATAGTAGTTATATTACTCATACATAACATATCATAATGACATAAATATCATAATCTTATGATTCATATGACGTTTCTAACGGATACTTGAGACTTGCAAAAACATTTCTGGTATTTAAATATTACGCTGCAACCACCTTGATATAATGGCTGGATGTTTTGAAAATATCTATTTACAATGTTATGTACCTACTTAACATTCTGCAATTAATTTAATATCTAGACTCACTTTGTCTGTTTTAGCCGGCCGAACCGAAGTGAACGCCTAAATGTGGTTTGTCTGGATCCGCCGAGCTCTGATTGGCCGGCGCGGCGGCCATTTTGCCAATTGCTATAACTAAAAATGGCGTGCAGTCTGCAGATTAGCGGGGTTTTTTTTGCAAAAGCAGCAGCTGTAATGTTACTAAAGTTGAGTTTCGGTCCGACGAGCGACGGGCCTCGTGCAACAAAAACTAGCGGCTTCGCGCAAAACATCTTTAACATTTAATGTTTGCTAATAACCATTTATTATACGTAAATTAAAAATTGATGACTGAAATAGCCAAACGGGAAGCAAGTTTTTATACCTTTGTGTGACTTATTATTCGTATATCGTTATTATAGAAGAATTCGCGAATCATTCCTTCAATTGAACTAGTTCACTAGTGTCATATCTTTCATTCAGTCGTTCAATTTCAAAACAAGTATAATTATTATCTTTAATTCTCATAATCCAACGTCGCGTCCCGCACATAATTTTTCACGAAATGTTATATTTATTACATTTATAAAATATATGAAGTAGTAATATCTCAATGTTTCTGAATATACAGGGTTATAGGTTAAGTCGACGTTGTTCCTTTAAGGGGTTGTAGTCCCTATCATTTCCAATATTTTCTTCAATGAAACCCATTTTCCAAAATTAATATTTTACGAGATTTTGGACATTCGTTTTTTTTATTTGTGCTTTTATTTTATTTGTTTTAATAGTTTTTCTGTAGCTAATGAGCTGTTTTATTTATTATTATTACATTAATAGCGTTGATACCTCGCGCATGAAGTCAAATTTCAGGCACACCGACGCAGCTAACGCCTTTTCACACGCATTGATCTTTGCATTATTTTATTAACATTTCTATATTATCAATAATTGGCACATACGTCATAATAATTTTATTTGTGTGTTATAATATTAGTAAAATATTATAGGTACTTTGTCTACTCGTCTTATTGTGTACGTTATATTAAGTACGGTCTGCAATGTAACGGTTTTTAAATGAAACTAAATTTGTATGTATGAAACGCGAATATACTTAAAGTGGATATACTTAAAGTGGATATACTTTCAGTTTATTTCAGAATTCAGCCATCTTATAAAATCAAAATGGATGACTTTTTTGTAATCAGCACCCCCAAAAACCTGGATAAGGACACCCATATCAATTTTACAAAAAATAAATATCCGCCATTTTAAGATTTCAAAATGAATACATTTTTGTTAATCTACACTTCCAGAATGCAGCATAAAAGTTTTATTTCCTATTATTTCTTCAACATAATTTGTTATAACAAATGCTAAAAATTGTAAGTAACCCCCGAATCGTCAAGCAGTGAACGAGCTGATGGTGATGTAAGTATTATAATGCTAAAACATTTTTATGCTAGGATCACATCAGCTTTCAAACAAAAAAAAACCGCATCTAAATCGGAACTTTCGTTTAGGAGCTACGATGCCACGGACAAACAGAGACCGACAGAGGGGCTAAAAAAAGTGTAAGTAAGTGGTAGAGTTGTAGAAGTAAGTAAGAAATGTAATAAAGATAGCAAAAATTATAAGAAATAATTAAGGTGAAGTTAAAAATTGAGAAAACCAAGTGTTATAGAATAGATAAATGAAGGAGATATAAAAATAGGAAATAAAATAAAAGTGATGTATGAACAAGATGTAGAAGGAGAAGGAAAGGTAAAAGCAATAAATAAATGTAAATGTAAAAAATGAAAAGGAAATGTTATAGAATGGATAAATGATGGAAATGTAATAAAGATAGCAAATAATTGTAAGAAATAATTAATGTGAAGTTTTTAAAAAAATAGAGAAAAGGAAATGTTAAAGAATAGATAAATGAAGGAAATGTAAAAATAGGAAATAAAACAAAAGTGATGTACGAACAAGATGTAGAAGGAGAAGGAAAAGGTATAAACATAAGTAACTGTAAATGTAAAAAATGAAAAGGAAATGTTATAGAATGGATAAATGATGGAAATGTAATAAAGATAGTAAATAATTGTAAGAAATAATTAATGTGAAGTTTTGTTTTTAAAAAATAGAGAAAAGGAAATGTTATAGAATAGATAAATGAAGGAAATTTAATAATAGGAAATAAATGTAAGAAAAGGGATGTAAGAATAAGATGTAG
The DNA here is from genome assembly GCA_037179445.1 of Phengaris alcon alcon. Taxonomy (NCBI): domain Eukaryota; kingdom Metazoa; phylum Arthropoda; class Insecta; order Lepidoptera; family Lycaenidae; genus Phengaris; species Phengaris alcon. The sequence continues at coordinate 372,155 of JAYRCH010000154.1, read as the reverse complement.
AAGGAGAAGGAAATGTATAAATAATAAATAACTGTAAATGTAATAAATGAAAAAAGTAAAAAATTGTCCTGGCTAATGGCTGCGGGAACAAGAAAAAAAAAAAACAGAGACCGACAGGGAGACACATCAAACTTATGACACCCCTCTTTTTACATCGCGGGTTAACAATAATATTATTCATGATTAATTCTCACATATTATGTGAGAATTAATCAAAAAAATACAAATAATAATCATTAATAAAGAATTTAAAAAAAATACTAAAGTATCAAAACTTTTTGGTCATTCACACTATCAGCAACTTTTAATTAATCTGAGACACTATGCACTGTAAAGGTTAGTGCATGCATCGCAGTGCATCGCGGATCGATGCGCCCACCCTATGGAAAGGCTAGCGGCCGTCTGAGTCGGAAGGCGTTTGTGCGCATCGTTTTAAAGTAATTTTTAAAAGTTAATAATTTACCGTCAAGCTAATTTAGTTAAAATTTTAAATGCCAAGTAGAAGAGAAAATGTTTTTTAGACAATTAAAGTAATAAATAGAAAAAAACAAGTTAAATCCATAAAATCATCATTTAATCTAACTATGATTCCTGATAATTTCGCATTGTTTGAATTTGATTTTTATGAGAAAGGAACGTAAATAAAAAGAATCTAAATAATGAAACATCAGAAGAGGATGAAACAAAGTTTGTGTATATTTTTTGTTTCTAAAAAATGAAAGCGGTTTTAGATATTACATGAAATTACCCCAGAACCTACAGTTATGAAAACTTCTCTTTAGCTTTAACACTATTATTCAAAAGTTTTAAATTATTATTTATCTATATATTATATAAAAGGCAAAGCTGATTGACTCATGTATCAACGCACAGGTCAAAGCTAGAAATTTTACTTCGTAATGTGCCGTTCCAAGACGACGTCAAGAAGTCCAGATAGTAGTAGGTGGGCAATCTATCGCCTTCGGTACGACGATGAAATACCTCGGACTTGTACTCGATGGCAAGTGGAGTTTCCGTGAGCACTTCAAGAGATTGGCCCCAAAACTAATAAAAACTGCCGGGGCGCTAGCGAGAGTCCTTCCGAATATTGGGGGCCCTGGAGGAAAATGCCCCCAATTATATACAGGGTGTCCCAGAAAGAATGGATAATCCTGGAGTGCCTAATAGTACGGCTATCAGGCGCTCAAATAAAAATACACAAAAAAAAATTCGAAGTAGTGCCAAAAATATGAAGTTTTATAAAAAAAAATCGTTTTTATTGACCTTACCGTACTTTCATGTACAGTACTGCCGCAAATTAAGGAAATTCGTTGCATTTTTGGTGTTATCTTATTCCTCACATACCATACTATTAGAAATACAGTAAAAAGAATGAGTATCTATTGTACTTTTTTGGAAAAACAAATACCAACTTAAATTTTTAGCATGAAATTTGATAAATAAATAATTTTGACAAAGTTTGAGAGCCTTTCGTGAAAAAAAATAGTATGAAGACCTAAGTGGCCAACTATTTCAAAAATATGCGCAGTTAATACAGTTTACAAAATGGTCATAAAATTACGTATTACATAATTTTTTTTAACATTAAAATGCAAAAATGGTAAATTCGACTGAAGAAAGAAAATAATAATCTTGTCTTAAATTGTCAAAATAAAAGCGTTAAGTTGTGTCTTTATTTCATAAAAAGTGTTCGAATTGTCTGCCACCGACTCTGATACAAGCTCGACATCTTCTAATAAATGCTCTTCTAAGAAGTCGTGCGTAGCGCCGTTCAGTTATTTTTGAAGCGGCCTCCTGCACACGACTGCGTAATTCCTCCAAACTTGAAATAGGCTTAAAATACACCTGTTCTTTTAGACAGTCCCATTAAAAAAAATCTAGTGGATTTAAGTCCGGGGATCGCGGAGGCTACAAAATGGGACCCAAACGACCAATCCATTAATTTGGATACGTGGAATTTAAATACGCACGGACGTTTGCAGCATAATGTGCAGGACAACCATCATTTTGTAGCCAGTGGGATTGTCTCAACTCCTCAGGCACCTCCTCCATTAAATCTGGAAAATCATTTTGTAAAAAATTCAAGTAACTTTGTCCAGATAAATTTCCGGGCAGTTCAATGTAGAGCTTGGACGCTTCTAATGTGGTAGGGATGAAATTTATTTTTTTTCAGTACACGGTGCACGGTCGTCTTTGAAATTCCAGTACATCGTGCTATTACTCTAGTAGAGGTGGACAGGTCTAGCTCAATTTCGTCAATTACAATGTCTTGTGTATTGATATTAGCCAGTCTACCAGTGCTCGTACCACCAATGCCGCTGCCAGGTATTCTACCTTCCGAATAACACCTGTGGACTCTCATGAATATGCGGTAATCTGGATGACGCGCGGTAGGGTATCTTTCCCTATAAAGAGCTGCAGCAGCACTTGCGTTGCCTCTACATTTACCATAAATGAAGTGCATGTTTGCTTATTCTTGAGCCGTATATTGAATACGTGGCATCTCAATACACAATAATTAGTAGTATACAATAGTTCAGATACAAGCTAAGTCGTCGTAAAATCACCAAACAAAATCCAAATCATTGCGCAAAAATAAGAGTCCATTGATATTTGAGTATATATATATATATATATATTTATTTATTGGAATAAACGACTCTGATTCTGTAACCTAACCTAACCTTCCAACCTAACCTTCTTCCACCTCTTTATTTTTACCTGGGCTGATTGATAACTGGCCGAAACGACGAACTTAAAAAAATGATACGCAAAAAAGGAATATAACATTATATTCTGGCATCTTTTTGAAAATAGAACGCCAAATTTGAATTTAATCGAACTGATGGAATTTGTTTGAGAGGGCGTAGAACTTTCTCTGTCGTAAATATTCTTAACATTGGAAAGAAACGAAATTCGTGCGGTGATAAAGTTTTACGTTTTAAAAGAGAAAACAGCAACCCAGATGAAAACCAAGCTAGACAGTGTTTTAGGTAATTCTGCTCCTGCATTGAGTACAATTCACACCTGGGTAACTGATTTTAAACGTGGAAGACAGAGGTGCGAAGACGCTCACAGGTCTGGCCGTCCAAATGAAGTCACGAATCCGGACATGATCAAAAAAATTCACAAAATTGTATTGAATGATCGGCGCTTAAAGTTGCGAGAGATAGCAGAGATGGTGAGTATTTCACCTGAACACGTTTTTAATATTTTGCAGCAACATTTGGGAATGAAAAAGCTTTGCGCGCGAAGGGTGCCGCGTTTGCTCACTGTAGACCAAAAGCAACGTCAAGTGGACGATTCATCGGAGTGTTTGGCGCTGTTTAACCGAGATCCTAATGAGTTTTTGCGGCGTTATGTAACAGTCGATGAAACCTGGATACATCATTATACTCCCGAGACAAAAGAACAATCTAAACAGTGGACTGAGAGCGGAAAACCTGCGCCGAAGAAAGCAAAAACGGTTTTGTCGGCCGGCAAAGTGATGGCGACTGTTTTTTGGGATGCTCGAGGGATTATTTTAGTGGATTATCTGCAAAAAGGAAAAACAATAAATGGAGAGTACTACGCAAGCTTGCTGCAAAAATTAAGTGAAGAAATCCAGAAGAAACGACCACATTTGGCCAAGAAAAAAATTTTGTTCCACCATGACAACGCACCTGCACACACGTCAATGGTTGCAGTCGCCAAACTCCATGAATTGCGGTTCGAATTGCTACCGCATCCACCCTATTCTCCGGATCTGACACCGAGCGACTTCCACTTATTCCCAAACCTGAAGAAATGGTTAGGTGGCCAGAGATTTTCATCAAATGAAGAAGTCATTGTTGCCGTGGACGAGTATTTTGAGGGGTTGGAGAAAACATTTTATCAAACTGGTGTAACGGCATTGGAGAAGCACTGGACTAAATGCATCGAGGTTGAAGGAAACTACGTTGAGAAATAAATTTATTTTAACTAGATTTTTGAAGTTTTTCTTTGTCGTTTCGTAAACTTATCAATCATCCCTCGTATATTTTTAGGAGTCGTCGTTATAACACTGATTTTAAAATTACAGAGAAGTCTAAAAGGAATGTACACATGCAATACCGAACAAGTCGAGATACGCACTAAATTGTGAATACTTGCCTTTGTTATGTGCCCTGTAGCGAGAGGAAAGGTACAATGTATTATCATTATACTCTTCTTTCGCTCGCTCACACTCTACCTGTCTCGTAATAAACAAAAGATGGGTAGCATGGGCCAGGTAGTAAATACCAGGCTTAGGTAGTAAATACCGATATTGCACGATCTTTACTGCAGTAAAAACGGCTCCTTTAAAACGCCTGTCACCGTCTTGGTCACCGTTTAAGACAAGATAAGATTTTTTTTTAATTTTTTGTCTTTATATAAATTTATGAATTATACCATTTTGTAAACTTATTAATCGCGCATATTTTTGAAACAGTTGGCCATTTAGGTCTTCATACTATATCCATATTATTTTTTTTCACGATAGGCTCCCAAACTTTATCAAAATTATTTATTTATCAAATTTCATGCTAAAAATTTATATTAATATTTGTTTTTCCAAAAAAGTACAATAGATATTCATACTTTTTACTATATTTCTAGTAGTATGGTCTATGAGGAATAAGATAACACCAAAAATGCAACAAATTTCATTAATTTACAGCAGTGGTGTACATGAAAGTACAGTAAGGTCAATAAAAACGATATTAAAAAAAAAAAATACTTCATATTTTTGGCACCACTTCGAATTTTTTTTTGTGTATTTTTATTTGAGCGCCTGATAGCCGTACTATTAGGCGCTCCGGGATTATCCATTCTTTATGGGACACCCTGTACATATAGGTGTGGTGCGCTCGATGGGGTTATATGGTGCGCCCATATGGGTAGACTCGCTAAGCATATATAATCGAGCACTACTGAGGCGTCCGCAGCGGCCCATGGCGCTTAGGGCGGCCTGGGCTTATAGGACCGTGTCCTATACTGCGGCGTTCATCATCGCCGGTATCCCGCCGTGGGAATTAGAGGCCCAAGTTGTTGCGACGGTCTACAGGCAACGCATAGGGACATTAGAGGACCCAATAGAGGTCGCCTGTTGGCGAGATGATGCCCGCGAGGACCTCTTCCAAAAATGGAAAGAAGATCTTGGGCTCCCGGGTGCAAGTAGGCAGCTGGTGGCTGCAGTTCGACGTATCCTACGAGACTGGGGTCGAGTGTGGACACAGCTTCCCAGATTGTCACTTTACACAGGTGCTCACAGAGCACGGGTGCTTTGGTGAGTACCTGTGTAGAGTGTTCAAAAGGGAGCCAACAGCAGTCTGCCATCACTTCGAAAGTGGAGCCGAAGACACGGCACAACATACGCGGGAGGAGTGTCTAGCTTGGGCGATCCCTCGCGCAGCTATGTCTGCATGCATCAGGGCGGATTTATCGCTTCCTACTCTGGTGGCAACTATCAGAATCAGAGTCGTTTATTCCAAGAAATTGGTTACATAGATGTTGCATTTTTATAATTGATCACAATTTCGGCCCTTATGGGCATGAAATAATATTAGTACATATTTTTATAAAAAAATAATAGAATCATATTAGTGAACAAAACATTTCAATTGTCATCAAAACCCCAGTACCATAACAATCAATTAGTAATAATAATGTATGCAAATAATTAAACATTAAAATATACCCCAACGGCCAACAGTCATGAAATATAAGGTTATACAAACATAAAAAGTCCACTTATAAACTACTTATACTTATACCTATTATGTCATAAGAGATTCATTAAAAAAATATATTTAAAAAAAGAGTCATAGTGTGTAGCCGAGTTTTGCCGGGGAATTCAATGGGTGACGTTGTGGATTTTGTATTTCCTTTAATAAATTTGTGTTATTTCGGTTCTTAATGTGTAATATTGGTTGAATATTGACCATTAAATATTTGTTAACATGCACAAGTGTGGGCAAGTGGTACAACTTCAAAAAACGTGCTATTTTGTGGTCCCTCCAAAACTCCCTAGAATCTCTCAGTAAAGCCTCTACCACTTTACTGAATCGACTGACTTGACTCATTGACTGCACTGACTATCTATTTGAACTTTGACTAGACTTTAGACTTTATGATTTAGGAATACGGTGTTGTAAATTGAAACGAAAATTCTATTTCCCGCCTTTTTAACTTGACACTGGCAAATGGTCTTAAGACGACATATATTTAAATAATAAAAAAATATAGTGTGTAGCTGCTGTCAGTGTCAAAATAAAAAAATAAAACTAAAAGAGGTTATAGGATCATGGCTTATACGTGGCATGTGCACAATATTTTAACATTTTAACCATGGAGGAACAAAATATTGATTTATATATTATAACAGATTCGATCTATTTATATTACCACCATATATCATATTTAAAGCGTAGCAAACAATAAAGATAATCCCGCTTATTCAACATAATCAAAAATAAATGTCATATTAATGTACCAATTTAAAATACATACAACTTTTGCTAATTCTAATACATAGAAAAAAGGGAAAATCATAATATTAAATCACAATCACACATTTATTAAATAAATTGGATATAAAATTAATGATGGCCTACAATAATAATCAAAATGTCAATATATTTAAAACAAAGTCATCATAAGTATAGAATGTAGATAAAATGTAAATTACAGTTAGTAAATTAAAAATGTCATATAAGTTTATTAATATTAATCCATTTTAATTCTTGTTGTAATAATAGTTATTCATGATGTCCTAAAAATTTATTATTGGTGTAAAACATTTTTCAGTAAGCCAATTGTATAGTATTCTTTTAAATAAGTTACCCGTAAGTTCTTTTCAATTTTCATGCAATTTATTATATATTTTATGGACATACAATAGCTGTTTTTATTTAAAAATGTTGTTTTTGTAATTGGCAATACTAACTTGTTCGGGTATCTAGTATTAATCTTAAGGATTTCAGATTTTTTAATGTAAAATTCAGCTATATACTTTCGAACGAACATACCTATTTTAAAAATATACAAACATACTAAAGTAAGCAATTTTAATTTTTTAAATAGAGGGCGACATGAATCCATGGGTTTTGTTCCACAAATAGCCCTGATACATTTTTTCTGTCCAATGAATAATCTAGGTATATCTACCAAGTTGCCGCATACTATCAGCCCATACCTAAGAGCAGACACTACAAATGAATGGTATGCAGTTCATGCCGTTTTGTGCAGGTTGTTTTTTGTTAGCGACTAAGGAGATACACATATTGGTTAATTTTCTTGCATGTCAATTCAATATGTGGCTTCCACGACAGATTATTGTCTATATTGACTCCTAGAATCTTTACAATATGCGACTCACTTATCTCATGTTGGTCATATTTTATACATAAATCTCTACATTTATTACCCTTGTTATAGAATTCCACATATGTGTTTTTTTTAACAATAAATTTTAAATCATTATAGCCCATGCATTCAATTATGTCATTAACAGAATTATTAATTTCTAAATTATATGTCAGATCATTTTTATTCTTAACTATTATGGAAATGTCATCTACGAAAATTGTACAATAATGTGAAGTAATTCTAAGTATGTCATTTATGTATATAATAAATAGAAGAGGACCCAGGACACTTCCCTGTGGAACTCCTCTAGTCTTAACTCTTATATCTAGTAACAGTAAAGTAACTGATACGGTTTCCTGCTTATTATTAGTTTTTGTAATTTTTAAATATTGTGTTCGGTGAGAGATATAACTTTCTAACCATATATTCACTAGTCCTCGGATACCATAATATTCACATTTGTCCAATAGTATTTTATGGCTTACATGATCGAAGGCCTTTGTCATATCAAAGAACACCGCTGATACTGCGATCTTTTTGTCAATACACTCAGCGATTTTTTTTATCAATGAGAAAAATGCTAGTGTGGTGAATTTCCCTTTTTGGAATCCATACTGTTCCTTGGTTATAACATTATTTTACTCTATAAAAGACATGAGGCGCTTGTGCATAATTTTTTCAAAAAAATTTCAGCGATATGGGTCAATAATTATTTATCTCTTTTTTATCCCCATTTTTAAATAAAGGAGTTGTAATTGAAGTGTTGAGCTTTGTCGGAAATTTACCCTCGTCTAGGGATAAATTTACTAGGTACGTTAAAACTTGAGCGAGTTCCGATACGCAGTTCTTTTGTAGAAATTTCATCATACCCTGTAGAATATGAGTTATTTAAAAATTTGTTGTAATAATTTCTTTTTCGTTTGTCGGTTCTAAGAAAATTGTTTTTTATTTTTTATTTTGTGTAAGTGTATATTTTATACTTTTAGTTGTTTTTTCTTTTATTTTTTGTTCTTATATAACAAACAATTAAAGAAATATGAATTTAAGAAGTTGTCATTGTCTATAGCATGGAGCAAGGAAGTCGTAGACGACATGGTCGGCGGCGTTTAGCGCACTTAAATGCTCTAAGTAGATAACCGCCGTAAAATTGATCCGTAAACGGCATCTGGGGGGTTGTCGCCTACTGAAGGATCAGGAGATGAGGGTTCCCTTATGTCCGGGGAACCCTTAGCGAAGGAAGATAGCAGCATCGCCGTCATCTATAATAAGATGATGCCCGATGAGGCAAAACTTCAGCGGGGTTGTGGTAGTCACAATAGTTCCCATGGCCCCGCCTAAAGCGTGAAGAAGGACATCGGGGGGTTTTAGTTGCACAGCACTGAGGAGTACAACATAACCCTACGACCCTCCCCCGGGGTCGTGTGGTATGCATAACGCATTTCACCTCGTAAAAAAAGGCATACCTAAAAAACAATATGTGGCAATTACTCTGCAGATATTATGTAGAAACATCTTCGTATAAACAGTTATTCAGCGAGGTGTAACATTCAAAGATATTTTCAGAATTCACATGAGAACATAAGATTTATTTTTCAGATAGAAGAAAAAATTATGGGCTAGGTGCCATACACGTGAGATAAAATAATCTAAAAAAATTGAAAAACTTAATTTAAATTACTTTTTTTAAGCAAATCCACACTTCATATATTGAGACCATTTCGTACACATAATCTCAGCAAAAATGTACATTTTTTGCTAGGCACTAGTACATATTTATCGAAGAATAATTGTTTAACCGACTTCCAAAATTTTTTTTGTATATTCAACGATAACGCCGTCTGTTGACCGATTTTCAAATTATTTTTTTGATGTAGAGGGTGCCTTGATGATGGGATCCATGAGGAATCGAGTGAACTCCACACCAAGATTTTATACCCTGGATCCAAAAGTACTGAACAGAACATCTGACTCCTTATAGATACCTGTTTAGGGATTTCAGTATTACTTAAAGAAGAAGCATAAGCCACTATGTCAAATAAAGTAATAATCATCATCACCACCATCATCACACCATAAATCATGACATAATGATGATATAATAGGTACCTCTCATAGTATTTTACACCGACACGGATATCTTTGAACATTACTCTGCCGTTTATGGACCGTTTATGGACGAAATTCAAAATTCTTTTTTTGATGAATTGGGTATAATCCGAAATTGGTCTCGTTGTCACCAAAGCGATGACATGATGATGGCATCCATGAGGAATCGAGGGAACTCCTCGAAATATATATGGGCACAAAGTGATTTTGAATTTTTCGGAAGCAACCTATACTTAATGGAAGCATGGCGCGTATTCAATTATATATTTGATCGTTTATTTTAAACGTTCTTAAAATGTATTAATAATAATTTAACAAATATCACTAAAAAGGGAAAATTCTTATTATTGTTAAACAAAAAATTAAACCGACTTCCAAAATTAAAAATGCACAAAAAAGGATGAAATAAAGCTTATTTTCTAAATATTTCCCCTTTTAAATTCGGCTAAAATTTTAACAATTTCTCTACTCATTCTTCAAAGTTTTGAAGTCGGTACCAGCGAACTTGAACGTGTGTTCTATTTTAAATATTGTTTTATCATGATGTTGTTCGGACTGGTACCGACTTCAAAACTATGAATGAGAAATAGTAAAAATTTTAGCCAAATTTAAAAGGGGAATTATTTAGAAAATAAGTTTTATTTCATACTTTTTTGCGCATTTTTATTAGGAACTGAAAGAATGTCTCTAAGTTTTTCACCTTTCATTCTGATGTTATCATTAATTGTTATATTTGGTTGAATAGCAGTTTAAGCTTAGATGTTTTTCTACGTATCTGCAGAGTAGCTGCTGTATATCTTTTTAGATATGCTGTAAGGAAAAAACTACATTTTTTTAAAATTTGTATACTTCTACTACGACTTGGTTTTTATAGTTAACGGGAATAGTAGTATTTAGAACTATAATAAAACACATTAAGGCGCGTCTCCTGCTCGTGTTTTTTCGAAATATTCCACAAAATCATTGTCGCGTGGCTATACACATTTATGTAGGAAGACACAATGTTTTTGTCTTCCGAGACAGACGGAAAACGGTCACAAAAAGAATCGGTCTTTTATTTGTAACTCCTCATAAATATTAAAATTACGGGTCAGTAAATATGGCCTAACTCGAAATCTGTATTTTCTCCCATATAGTTACTACATATTACGCAATCGCTTAAGCTGCGAGTACGTCTTTCTCATCGGAACTCATAATATTTTCTACAAATGTTTTATTTCAATCAGAAACATTTTCTGTAGCTGGAGACAGCTTGTGTATGAAAACAAATGTTTTTGTTTCATGTTTTCTGTCTAATGTTTCGAAAAAACATGAGCAGGAGTCACGCCCTTAGCTACATAAAAACTATAAAAACAAATAAATTAAAAACACAATTTAGGAAAAATGGAGAAGAAGAAAAAAATCGTAAAGTTTTGTTAAAAAATTTAACAGTCCAAAATGTCGTAAAATATTAATTTTGGAATGTGTTTAACTGTAAAAAATATTGATAATGATGGGAAAAACAACCATAACGGATCAATCAAATCATAACAACATAAAGGATCAACTTAACCTTAACATAAATGAAACTAAATATTTTACATGTAGAAGTCATCTACCGGTTCGGGAACTAACCCGGCGAGAAGAACCGGCGTAATTACAAAACTACACATGAAATCTCAATTCTTTTTACTTTCTACTTTACTTACTTTCTCTTGTAATACCGAATTATTTCTGAATATTTATAAAATAACCTAACAAAGAGCATGTCAGAACATGTCAAAGGAGTGTTCCGTAACTACGAGTTCGATTTCGTTCAAAATAATTTTCCTAAACAGTTTTTAGCATGACCTATTAGCATGGAAACTTACAAGATCTATCTCCTATAGTTTAGAAATGCTGGGGGGGGGGGGGCAACTTACAAACCACTTTTAAGGCCGATGACTAAAAATTAACGACTTTGTAAAAAAGTCATGTATGAAACCTTACTTTTATTTTAAGAGACCTATTCAACGATACCCCACTTCACATGTATGAAGAGCTACCCCTAAATATAAAATTATCGTTATTGTATGATAACAAAACCGGAATCTATACACAAGCTATAACTATACCAAAATGAAATTTGGTTATTGGTTTTTAGGTATGCCATTTATTTTAATAATTACAGAAGCTAGAAGCGTGGACATATAGACAGACGGACGGACAGAGCGAAACTCTAAAGGTTTCTTGTGTATTACTGAACCCTAAAAAGGGTATAGAATTCAAAACCTCTGTCCCATTTCCAGTGCTAAAGAAGCTACGAAATTTCTGTGCTACGTAATTAGCACCGTAGCTCATAGTTTTCGTGGCAACGTAGTTTACGTCATTACTAATTTTAACCAGAAATGGCTAATCTTAAAAGCTTGCAGCCATTTTTGAATGCGTATAAACAGTAAACGATCATGCAATCATGCAAATGTTTATTTTACGGCCGTTTCAATAACCTACATATCCGTAATCCTGGCTACGTAATATTTCTTCCTTATTTTTTTGTTGTTTCAGTTCTTAATGTGTAATATTTAACTATAAAATATTCGTTAATGTGGTAGCGTGTGTTGCATATTGACAAAAGTAAGTGTCAATGTCATTTTTGACATTGACAGATGTCATGAAGTAAAGCCTATTTAGTTAGTTTATTTCAGTTGGCCAAAAGGCTATAAATAGTGTAGACGTATATTGTTATGTTAGGCATATACCTCATATGTAATACGTAATCAGTGTTAAGCACCAATAAAGGAGAATATAAGAATTGTTGCTGTATTATTATCATCACCACTCAGACACACATCAGGACTTACAATCAAGAGGTCGTAGCCCGCTACAGCGTGGGTAAGTGGTACGTCCAACATCAAAAAGCGTGCTATTTTGTGTTACCTTCAAACCTAAGAAGTTTTAGTAAAGCGTCTACCACTTTACTGATTCGACTGATTTGACTCATTGACTGCATTGATGATTTATTTGGACTTAGGACTTGTCGATTTTGGAAAACGGTGTTGAAAGCTCAATACGAAAATTATTTTTCCCGCCTTTTTAACTTCACCTTGGCAATGGTATATTACCATCCGCCATATATAAAAAAAGACACGTAGAACAGTTCGAAAATTCGAGTTAAAAAAAAGTAGTATAGTAAAAATTAGTATTATTTTATTTTATTTTCTAAATACATTTATTACATAATGGAATACTGTAGTAGTTATGATAGTGATATTTAATTAATTCAAATGATCAAAGATTGCGATGAAGACAGTGATACCAATAATATCATACAGAAGGAATATAAAACCACGTGTGAATTATATGTCGAAATTAAATGATTATGAATTTTCCTACAGATTTAGGCTGAATAAAAGTGTTCTGGATCTGTTACTTGTATTAACACAACCACATTTGATTGTAACTTCTAAAAGTTTTTTCAATTTGGTTGTTAATAGATTAAGTCCTTTCATGAAAGAAGTTCCCTAGACGCGGCGCTGTGATCGCGCGACAAAATAATGCCAGCATTTTTTATGGGTATAAAAACACCTTGATTCTGCTGTTCTGCTTCACAAAACTTCTATGACTTGAGTATAATTTCTCAGGCAGCACTTTTACCACCTCAGGCATTGTAAAAAACAATTTACTATAAGTTCCACTAATTGCCGTGGGAAATATTGCCTTCTACTAGGTATTGACCACTGTCGTATATATCAATTTGAACTTTTCGTAATATTATTATCAATTTAATAACTGACATTAAGGCTACGTTCCCACGAGCGGTTTATGTGGTCGCGAAAAAACTGTAATGTAAATAGAACTATGCGTTACTACATTATAGCTGAAAATCGAAGTGTCAAGTGTCAAATCTCAGATTTGACAACTGAACACGATTTTCAGCTGTATTGTACCAACGCAGAGTTCTATTTAAAGTGCAGTTTTTTCAGTCGCAACCACAAAAAGACGCTCGTGGTAACTTTGTTTAAAATGCAATAAAAATGATTGAATTAAAATTGTTTTGTTGTTTTATTTACCTTTATAACCCAATAATTGGTATTAAAATAAAAGTCGATAATAATAACCTACATATAGTTTTTGTATTTTTTTTTATTTACGCTTGAATCTATTGTACTTTTGACGATTATACGTAAAAAAGCTAAGGAATAATTTTGAATTTTGAATACTTTTTTTTATTCGGAGTGACCTCTTATTAGATATACATACTCATAGTATAAATAGTTACATTCTTCTTGCTTCGAAATTTGATTTCATTTTAAATTCCACATTCCTTTTCACTCGACTCCTGGCGTCAAACTGTCATGTTTCACTGTTCAAATTCAATAGTAAGTATATCAAAATATAAAACACGATATCTATAGTCAAAAATAATCACGAGTTTTGATTCTCAATTTTAAGTACAATATTTGCGCTTTTAACTAATAAATACATTAATTGTAAATAAATATAATATAATTCTTTAAAATATGAATTGTTATGTAGTTAGCAACGAATGAAACGTTTCAAGAGGTTTGGATAGGGGAGAGGGAAGGATGCTATCCTTCGTTGGACAAGAATAAATAGGTTCTATCTTTGATTGTGAAATAAACAACAGCTTTCTGTTTATCGGGGATAGCTATCTTTCTTTAATCTTAGATATGTTATTGAAAACGGCCATTAATTACATGTTAAAAGTAAACCTAATGATTTAACAAGTAATGAACTTCTTGTAATTCTTAAGTAAATATTATCTATAATCCCTACTACTGTTTACAACGGAGAATGTTCGCTAATTTGAAATGTAAGCCTTCTGTATTCTCAGTGGAAAATAAAAATTACCCGTGGAAGAATTATTTCGACGCGTCAATTAGTTTCCACGATATTAAACAATAAAGAGGCCCAGACCGGGATGGCCGAGGTGTAGCGTGAGTCGTTACGCCAAGCTAATGTTAGCGGGATTCGAAAATTTTCGGAACTTTAAGCGCGTGTAAAATCTTAACTTAATATTTTTGAATAAAACAAATACTGTCACAAAGTTTCAAGTGATCTTACAACATAAACATTCAACAAGTAACATTCTCTATTTTGAACGAACCGCTCATATTCGTAGGTAGTATCGAACAAGGTGCCGCTCGACAAGGCATAAGATCAACAGCTTGCAGCATTGCTTTACAGCGGCGTTTAATCGTGTGCACGTACACATACTCACGTGTAAATACGGACTTCAGCCACGTCTGCATTCGATGCGGTCACTTCCTTTGTGTTCCGTTTTTCTTTAATTTCGCTTCAGGCAGAAAATTATTGTCACATTTTTTTTAAATCTTTTCGATGTTGTTGTAAAGATGAGGTACGAAGGTAGAATTGCCGTCTTACTTTTGAAACTTATTTAGGTTAGGAAAACTCTTTTTTTCTTATAAAGTAGGTATAATACAAGAGTATACTTTCCAATAAAGAATACAATTTGCTCTTGCTCTTTTTAAAACACGAATCTAAAAAACTGTGACAGTTAACGTTTTCCAATAAAAAAGTACCTAACTGTAGCCAGTAAATGTCAGAAGTTCTAGATGTTTCTGTACAGAAACAAATGTAAATGGTTTACATAATTTAAATTTATAATATTCTCACTTCTTACATACTAATAAATAAGTGCAAGCATACATGCTAGGAGAATTCATTATATTTATTATACAGGGCTAAATCGATGTTGATCCTTTAAGGAGTTGTAGTTCCGATCATTTGCAATATTTTCTACAACTAAAACTAATTTCAAAAAATAATATTTTACGAAATTTCGGACTTTTAAAGTTTTTACAAAAATTTTCGATTTTTTTCTCTCTTCTCCATTTTTTCCAAAAATTGTCTTTTTATTTCATTTGTATGTAACTATGACAACAAACATCGTAATAGAAGATTGAAAATTAAAAAACAATTTTCTTATATTTTTTTTAGTTTTTTCTTTAGAGGATATCTAAAAAAAATGTAGCAGCTACTCTGCAGATATGTAGAAAAATATCTAAGCATAAACAGCAGAATAACATCAGAAAGAATGGTGTAAAACTGAGAGACATTCTTTGAGATAATAAAAAGTAACAATTCTTCGATACCTACAATATAATAAATATACCTATAATTTTTTTTTTGGAGATTAGAGAGATTAAATTATATATAGAATTTTCATTGCAAGTGTTGATTTCCCTCAAAAATAATTTAAACTTAGTTTATCAATAATTTTAGGTTATTTAATTTAACGATTAAAAATTTAATAGTTATAACTACTATCTGAAATCATTTCACTGTTTAGTAATGGGATAAGATTTAGGTATTATACATTATTTGAAAGAGCATAAATTAAATAAATAGAGTAATATTTAATAAATAGGTAGAGCAGTTTTAAGTAGGTTTAAATTTTTTTTAGTAGATGCTTTTCCAACTATGGTCGCGGTTACTTCAACAAGCAATTAGGATTATACTGATTTTAGTAAGATAAGCGTTAAACAAAAGATCATTAAACGATTTTCAGGTTAGACTTGTGCTTAGATTAGTAAGTTATACTTCTGTTATTACGAGGAAATTTAAAACATTGACGATTAAAATTATTTTCAGTGTTTAATTATGACCCAAATAAGACAAGGTCACCCACTTCTGAAAAAAATACAAAATGCTGAATATCGTAAAAACTGACTAGTGTCGGCCTTTCAAAGGGCTTCATATCCTTTATCCTATTTAAATATTTGAAATAATTTCATCATAATAATCATAAAAACATAGAGGTGGTATAGTACTCACTCGCAGATACGAGCAGCGCCTGGTCTAAATTGGCCACATTAAGTGAATCTCATTATACATCATCTGTTGAAATTGAATAGATGATGTTTCATAATATGATTCATTTTAATATGTAGCCATTTCGGACCTGCTGGTCCTTAGAGCATTCAACCAACTGCTGGTCAAATACTTTTTAGTAGCGACTAGCGAGATAACTTATCTCGCCATCAAACATTTCTTTAAGTAATTACCGATTTTTGTTTTGGAACCATGGCACATATATTATAGACGAGTCATGTCGAGGCATAAGCTGTCCCCAGATAAATGGCCACACTTTTGGGGTTGTTCGGGGCCATTTTGACATTTGAGGTATGGTGAAATCAAGATGGCGTAACTTTTTCTTGTATGTAGATTTGTTATGTCAAATGTAGGTACGTCATAGTCCATCCTTAGTTTTGAAATCTTTGTAAGGAACCAAGAAATATGACAATTCCGTTCTCTTCTATAGTGACAATTCGGTCATCTTCTATTGAAAACTGTATAGAGCTTAAATTAAGCATAACTAGTGGTCGAAATTCGACCATAATTCATTTAATATTTAATTTTGAACTCTATAAAGGTAGGCACTTTTCTCTTAATATAAATGCAAATTTTGTTTATGGAATGTGAAAGACAGATTGACAAACGTGTGACAAATTTGTGTCACTCCAACACCTAATCTTGATTCATGAACACCTAATTAGATCAACTCTGATCTAATACAATAGACCTGAAAATCCAAGTGTCAAGTGTCGAGTTGTCAAATCTGACACTTGACACTTCAATTTTCAGCTCTATTGTTTATGCGCAAGTTCCATTTATAGTGCTGTTTTATCTGTCGCGACCATTAAACCACTCGTGGGAACATGGACTTAGGGTCTTTTAGTGCCTAGTAAAGGAGGAGGAGGTAGTCCTATACGCAATTAGTATGCAATTACTTGCAGGTGCACACACAGCTGTTGGCAATGTAATGCCCGATGATTAGCTCCGCAGTTCACCATAGGACAGTGAAACAATGTGTAACCGTAGCTAACTCGATTGTAATATGAGTGAGAAATTACAATTAAGAATCGTCCGGCTGAGGAAGTTTTTGCTAGGGCATATGCATTTGTTATAAAAATGCAAAGGTCGTATATTTTCATTTTTCCGAAACATAGTTATGGACAGATAAATTCATGAACGGGCCAAGTGTGAGTCGGACTCACGCACGAAGGGTTCCGTACATAACTAATTTTTTTTATAAAAACTATAACCCGACTATGTAAATTATATAGCCTATGTTACCTGGACCATTATTGCGAAACTTTTGACACCTCGTTAATTAAAATCGGATCAGTAGTTTAGGCGTCACGGTGGAACAAACATATTGGTATATCTATATATTTTGGCAGTCTATGTATGTATACAGTATGTTTGTTCCCTCGTAGCGTCTAAACTACTGGTCCGATTTTAATGAATGAGGTGTCAATAGATTCGTAATGATGCCGCGGGTAACATAGGCTATATAATTTTATTCAAAATTATGTGTTTTGAAAATGAGACCTCAGATTATATTATTAAATAACATATCGTTTAAGTCATAATATACGTTTAAAATGCGGTCGTACAATTCGTACAACCCAGTTGTCCAATTTTCGAACATTACGTAATATAAGACTATAAATACGTAATTTATATACCTATTAATATATATTTTTCTATCTTCATAAAATTTATCTTATTTTATAAATATAATTTATTATAGACATTATATAAGAAAATAAAATAAAAAAATAACCCCTGAATTGTCAAGCAGTGAACGAGCTAATGATATACGGTGAATAACTATTAAGTGAAATGGTGTTGCCTGTTGAATGACCTCTATTGCATTTCTTGATTACCATAATATTATAATTTACATTATTATCGTTCGTTAAATATACAAAAAAAAATTGGCGCTCGTGAAGAATATATCTTTAATTTCAAGTGTTTTGATTACTTATTAATATTATTCCAAAAAATATGCTCGATTGGGAAACGGAAAAATACGACATACAAATAATTTAAAAAAAAACTATAACCCGACTACGTAAAAAAGGAGTCTAAAAAGGCCGAAACAGGAAATTATTCATATAGATATCCAGAAATGCATAGGTACAAAAATGGTCAAGGTAAAACCGTGGTCGCACCTTATAAAGTATAAGGTTCGGAACAGTCGATGTCAAATCGCAGCCATCTGTATCTATCTTGGAGTATGATGAATATACGCATTTTCTATAAAATTCTCTAGGCCTAGCTCACTCCTAGACACGACGCATCTCGGTGTGAACTGACGCTTAGATGCCTTTAGTAGGTGCGACCACGGCTTTGCCTTGACCATTTTTGTACCTGTGCATTTCTGGATTTCTATTTGAATTATTTTCTTGTTTCGGCCTTTTTAGACCCCTTTTTCACGTAGTCGGGGTATAGTTTATTTATCTTTTTTTTATTGGTTTTGCCGTAGTCGAGTAACAGCGGCAAAAGTCACGTTTGTAGTATGGGAACCCCTCTTAAACATTTGTTTTATTCTATTGTTTGTATTTGTTGTCGTATCGGCAACAGAAATACACCTTCTGTAAAAATATCAACTGTCTGGCTACCACGGTTAAGGAGATACAGCCTGGTGACAGACAGATGGACAGACAGGAAAGTCTCAGTAATAAGGTCCCGTTTTTAACCTCTGGGTACGGAACCTTTAAAAAAATTATGCATACATTAAGAATTGTCCTCCTGAGGAAGTTTTTGTTGAAAAATTACCATAGTAAGTATACGTTAATGACTATACCTTGCGCTCTGAAACGGTTATCAAAGACAGGAATTATGGCCGATGAGGTAAAATGAAATTGGATTGGCCATATGGATTTGGATGGCCATGGAATTGGATGCCTTCGACAGGGCAAAAAAAGAAAAAATTGGGCAAAAAAAAAATTTTTATGAGGGTCTTCAAAAGGTAAGTGGTAAGTGAAGCCGATAGGAATTATAGGATATTTACACAACGGATAACCTATACAATATTTCCTTATCTGATACATTGGAAAAGTCACCTGACAGACAAAGACAGCAACGTTGTAAAAATTATGCTCTTTGTAGATAAATATTTTTATTAGTAAGGTGGCTAACGTTAAACGATTAACGGCCGGTTTCAATAACCTATCTATCTATATAGATAATTTATAAAATAAATAAATAAATCTATATAGATATTACACTTTGAATACTGGGCAACAAAAATACCAGACATAAATTTATTTATTGTTTGTATATATAGAACTCCAAGAACTGACATAAGCATACTTTTTACAAAGTTGGATTTACTATTACTTAAATTAAAAATAACTTCCAAAATGAAAATAATTATTTGTGGGGATTGGAATATAAATTTAATGAAAAAAACTAAATTTTCTCAAGAACCGATTTCAATGTTATCTAATCACAATTATACCTATCACATACTAAAACCAACAAGAAAGGAAACATGTATAGATCTAATAGTAAGCAATATTACGGAAACTTCATCAAATACATGGTACCTAGGCTTATCAGATCATGAGACAGGCGATGTGAGGTCAATGCCCTCAGCGACGAAAATTGGTTTCTTTACTAGATATATATTATTTTCGATTTTCAAAAAAACAATTATGCTTAAACGTTTCACCAAACGTTATATATTTATTTATCATTTTCATAAGAAAGAATATGGTAGGAGCCAGGAGGTAATATTACAATATAATATTAGGTAATACAATGCTTATATTAGGCATTATTTACTTTGAGTAGGAACTGTGCATACAAGAGTTATCAAAAAGACAAACTTTAGATTGGCTGAAATGATTTCGAGTATTCTGATAATCGTATCTTGTCCCTAAAATTTGATCCAGATATTATAGTATACACATAATATTCACATATATTAGGTAAGTCAGGTATATTAGGTAAATTAAGTATATTTGAATTAGCAATACAGAATTTATTGCAAGAAGCAAAGGTAAAGGACAATATATTCAGTTCTGTTGACATTATATGCTTGGCAGAAACATTTATAAAACGGGGTTCTGAACAAAACCTAAAACTAAAAAACTATAATACTGCTGCTCAATTTACAAGAACTAATAAAACAAGGGGAGGGGTTATAATCAAAAATAAATTTAACTTCATAAAATTAGATAATTTAATTCGTGAGGTGCAACCTGTTGAAATACACTTTGAATACTGGGCAGTAAAAATACCAGTCATAAATTTATTTGACGGAGTCAAGGATGGCTGATTGGTAATACCACTGTCATCATTGGTGGGTAAATCAGGATTCATGGTGAAAAATAATATTCCGCAACAGTTGATTTAACACTGATTTAATTTAGCATACAAAATTAATCAGAACAAAGTTAAATTATGCGAACCGACAGTTTCGGAATAGAGTAGTGTTCACCTCTCCACGGCCCGAATAATTCTGCCAAAAAAAGAAACAGTTCAACCACTCCCACACCGACTCTGTCCACGTACCGCCAAAACGAGATGTGACATCACGGTGCTCGCTAACTAATTTCGGAACTAATTTCCTTCCGGTGCTTAGTAAAATTAATATTCCTTCCGGTACTTAATTAAAAAAAAAACAATCTACGACACGGCCAGCCTGACGAGTCACACGTCCTCGTGATTATCTGAAAAGAAAAAAAAACTATCTGGAGACATCATATCACATGAAACCTCGGCCAGCCTGACCGTGTAACAATTTAAATTTAACTAGGTCATGAATTAGTCTAACAAAGGTGCCTTTACAACTAATTTACATCATTTTCTTATTAGCATTTATAATGAAAATCGATTAGATCACATATTAAGGCCCGGCTGCTATATACAAAAATGACAATATCTACAATCTTATAACTAAAATAATGTCCACAACTCCTCAGCAAACTACTGCTGATCTAAAGAAACTTCTTTAGATACCCGGGTCTTGCACCATACTGTTAGCTACCCATCGCCCCCTGAACGACTCACAAGTGAATCGCAGTTACGACTACAGACAAACACGTATGAGACCAAATAGCCATATGTGTCTAAGTCCCTAATGATACATACTCCTCAACATCACTGATATTATCATTATCACTTACATCAAACTCAATAGGAACACTACTTAAAGGCACCTTTCTGAGACGATCATGGGCGTACTTATAGGTTCTACTTCCAGTCAAAGATTTTAAGAGATAACGATCGTTATCTAATAACTCGACCACTTTAAAAGGCCCCGTTATACTTTGGATCCAGTTTGGTCTGATTTCTCTCCTCGTTATAGAGTAGTACTAAATCTCCTACATTAAATTTTACTAAAGTCGTCTTATTTTTGTCAAACCTATCTTTATCATAACTTGAACTTTTTGTAATGTTTGCTACTGCATGCTCTCTCGCTTCGACAATATTTACTTCAGCCTCAGTATCGTCATAGGTTAAAAGATTTAAAGGCCTAGCTACGCGACCTATTAAAAGCTCAAGGGCACTCGCCCTTACGACACGGTGTGTGGTACAATTTAAAGCTAACTGTACTTCCTCTAAAGCCTCCTGCCACGATCTATTCGATGATTCAACGCATGTTAACAAATCTTTAAGAGTACTCATCACCCACTCGACCTGCGCATTAGCACGACATGAGCCATTAGCTATCAAATATAGTGATATTTTATGGGACTCGCATAAGTCTTTAAAATCTTTACTAGCGAAACATCGTCCCTGGTCTGCAATTACACGAGTAGGAGCCCCAAATAGAGATGTACTGGGTTTAAGGGACTTAATTACACTAGCAGTAATTCTATCTCTACTTCGTTTTACTCTATCACACACTAAGAATTAGTGTATGATAGAGTAAAACGAACTTAGTGAATGCATCAATTAACACAATGACATATTCCTTAAGGTCATTTTTGCTGCTGAGTTTGCCGGTAATATCGACATGAATCGTGTGCCATGGTACACTTATTTTGGGAATAGGATGGAGTTCAGCTTAAGCACGACCCGAGTGCGATTTTGATATCTTGCACGTTATACAGTTGTCAACAAACTTACGTACATACTTAGCCATATGTTCAAACCAATAGTGGTCATATACCTTTTCCAAGGTCTTTTCCCAACCAAGGTGCATGATAGATTCATGAACGTTATTTATTACAGACCAGCGAAATGCGCGTGGGACAATGGGAAGACAACGTGTGCGATTATTTCTTTGTATTTTGCGATATAAAATACCTGAGCGAATCTCGTAAGTTTTTGACACGTCCAAAGGAATATTTTGGCTTTTGAGGTTGGTTACTATTGACTGAATTTCTTGATCATTTAACTGTTCAGCTAATAGCCAGTTTTCAGTCAGAGAAGCAAGGTCAACACGTTTTAGTGCCACCTTTTCAAAAGTTTTTTTAGAAGGAGATACCTGTCCTACGGGATTTCGAGAAAGAAAATCAACATGGGCCTTACGGCGACCTTCTCGGTATAAAATTTGGAAGTCGAAGGCCTCAAGAAAAGCCTAATTAATAAAAATTTATAGGACATAAATTGCCTGAGTTGGTGAACATTAGTAGGAGGAAGAAGCTTAATTAATGCTTCAATTTTTCTAGGGTTAGGTCTTAGTTCGCCAGCCGTTATCTCATAGCCTAAAAACTCTACGCGGTGCTTCATAAAAGAACATTTAGAAATGTTTAATGAGAACCCAGATTCTGTGAGAGCTAACAACACCTTGCGAAGTCTTTCAATGCCTTGGTCTTCAGACACAGAAGGTATCAAAATGTCATCCATGTAAAGTACTACATATGAATGAACCAGGGGCCTTACTTCTGACACTGATATGATTTAGATTTACGAGTCTGATCCGATGTCGATTTTGATTTAGTTTCGATCCTGATGCGTACTCCCGAACAAAATCGAATCGAAATCGGGATCGCGTTGAAATCGTGTCTTATTAGCGTCGTTAGCTGTATCCGGTTGCTGACGTCACGTCCACAGTGTAAACAAGTTACAGCTGAGTGCCGTAGTCTATGGCGAAGATTGATAAAAATACTTTTTCCATAAGTATATATTTTTCACTTTAAATAACATTTTGTGTATGTTTATTCCAATGAATCAGCCTCAATCTCATGCAATGGTAGGTTTTTAAATGTTATTTTTCTAAAATAAAACTGTGACAGTTAGTAATAGTTTCGAAATTCCTGTTTATAATCTTTGACACTCTGTCAAATTTCAAAATCATATTTTGATTTATTTTGTCAGCAAAACTCAAGTGTTGTGCACAAAACACATTCAATAACTACAATAACTGGCCATAAATAGGTAATTGGTAGTATTGTAAAAAGGTAGTTAATTGTTAATTTTGGTGACAATATAAGTGGCATATTTAATGTAAATGATATAATAACAAATTCGTGTTTAGTGTTTACATTTAGAAAACCCGAGCATAGTAACAATGTCAACATACGACTTTTTATAACAATTTATTGACATTGTCTATTCAAAGACAGATTGAGACAAACGAAGTCTTCATATGATACGTTAATATACACACACCGGCATATTTAGCGGAACATAAAATAAAGGTTTGATATCAGTATCATATAAGGTTGCTGGCTGGTTTATACGTCATTTAATTTAAAAATAAATATTTTCGAATAAAGAAAACAACAGAACATCACATTTTATGCAATTGTTTTGATTTTATTCAAATACATCTTACCTGGAGCGAACTTCGAGTATTTCTTTCGTCTGAGTTGGATTTAAAATTTCATTGAAATACTGTTTTTTGTTAGTTTTTTTAATCGCGTATCTTTTTGGAATTGAGGACTGAATTATGCTTGACTTAGCCCCAACGGAGATTGCCAGGGCACTCGAAATGCAAAGAAATGGTCAAACCTACAGAGTGATATCCAGAGAACTTCGTCGACCAGTTTCAACGATCCATCGCAGTATCCAACGGTTCAGGGAGACCGGTACTTATGTGAGAAGAGCAGGACAAGGCAGAAAAAGACGCACTTCGAGTAGGGATGATCGTTTCATTCGGCTTCGTATACGTAGGAACCCCCGTTTGACGGCCGTCCAAGCCCGACATGAGTTAGAAGCAGTGCGGGGTGTAACCGTAAGTGAGCGTACGGTACGAAGAAGGTTCGAAGAAGCTGGTTTGGGTTCATTTGTGCCCGCCAAGGCTCCAAGGCTCGAGGTAAATCATCGTAGAAACAGGTTAACTTTTGCTCAGGAACATCGACTTTGGAACGTGGACCAATGGAGTAAGGTATTGTTAAGTGATGAGTGTAGAATTCTCCTAAAATTAAATTGACGGCAGGCAAAGAATATACAGGCGCAAAGGAGAACGATACACTCAGACAAATTTTGAAACTACAGTTGCATACGGTGGTGGATCAATAATGGTTTGGGCGGGCATTTGTTTGGGAGCTCGCACAGACTTAATAGTGATTGACAGAGGGAGTCCGACTGCAGAACGCTATATCAGAGAAGTTTTAGAAGAAAATTTCGTACCGTTTGCCCCATATATCGGTGACGATTTTGTTTTTATGCAGGATAATGCTGGGCCGCATACCGCTCGGGTAACTCAAGCTTATCTTAATGATATGAATATCACTGGTATGGAGTGGCCGACGAGATCACCGGATATGAACCCAATAGAGCACGTTTGGGACTTGCTGAAAAGAAAAGTTAAGTCCAGAATTCCAGCTCCTGCCAACTTGGGTAAACTCGAAACGCCGTAGTTGAGGAATGGCGGAGACTATCCCAGGGGACAGGGGGGAGGGTAGAAACTTTAATAAGAGCACGTGGAGGAAATACGCGATATTAATCACCATTTTTCTAATTTAATTAATTGTTATTTTAATATTAATTTTCACTTTTCTCGGTTACATGAAAAGTTCAAAAATGTACCATTTTTTCACAAAAAAGCCTTCACTCGCAAAATCTGTTCTTAATGTGATCTCATTGTAAGTAAAACAAATGAAACTTTAAATAAAAAAAGAAGTGTAGTAAGTAGATTTTAAAATAAAACCATATTTTTTTAATTATGGACTTTATTTTGTGTTCCGCTAAATATGCCGGTGTGTTTAGATCATATTATGTAGACTTTATTTGTCTCAGTCCCTGTCTTAATTGAAAATATAATACAAGAATTAGCGGCCAATTGTGTAAACAAATGCGTAAAGGGTTTTAAATAACTTTACATAGAACGCTGATATCATTTCAGGGAGTCGGTTTCTTCATGAAGTTAGTAGGCTTATCAGATCATGAGACAGCCCAAACAATTTCATTCACACAAGCAAACTCTAAAATATCAATAGATTAGAATATATATAAAAGAAATATTAAAAAAAAAGGAATTATTCTGAAAGTAACATAAATAAATTTAAGGATTGTTCAGCGTTATCTTTTAAGGAAATTTTAGAACAAAGTGAAACTAATATTGCATATAATATCTTTCACAATGTAACATTATGACATTTGACACAAAATTGACAGAAAAAAAGGAAAAAAAAAACATTCTGGGAAAACGTTTATTGATTTTGGCAACGATTCAATCGCAAAATGGTATCGCACTTGCACTTGCTTCATCAGGTATTGCAGCTATGTTGTTGGATGGCGGTCGAACAGCTCATTCCGCACTCAAGTTGCCGTTGAACATGCAAATAAATGAAACACCAACTTGCAACCTTTCGAGAAATTGTGCGATGGCCAAAGTGTTGCAGCAGAGCAAACTAATAGTTTGGGATGAATGCACGATGGCACACAAAAAATCTTTGGAAGCATTAGACCGCACGTTGCGAGATTTATGAAAGAACCAAAACTGGTTTGGTGGTGCAATGATTTTATTGGCAGGTGATTTTCGCCAAACACTCCCAGTAATACCATGATCAACGCCAGCTGACGAACTTAACGCATGTTTAAAGTCATCCATTCCAGTCAACGCTCAAATTAAATATGAACATGCGAGTCGAATTGCAGAACGACCAATCTGGAGAAGTTTTCTCCAAACAATTGCTCGATATTGGTAATGGCAAAATACCTGTTGACTCATCGTCTGGATACATCATATTTCCACCTCCACCTTTTACCACCTCATAATCTGCAATTAAAAATCGGATCAGTAATCATTATGTTGCGGTATATAAACCAGCCACGTCTTTATAATGGCACCCGACTTGCGGTGAAGAAATTAATGAACAACGTCATCGAAGCCACAATTTCGAAAGGGAAATACAAAGGCGAAGACGTTTTGATTCCACGGATTCCTTTGATTGCGAACGACATGCCATTCGACTTTGAACGGTTGCAATTACCAGTGCGGCTAGCATTCACAATGTCGATAAATAAATCTCTAGGGCAGTTGCTAAGTGTTTGTGGCATCAATCTTGAAAATCCATGTTTTTCACATGGCCAGTTACATGTCGCCTGTTCCCGTGTCGGAATACCAACAAAACTATTTATATACGCGCAAGAAAAAAAGATCAAGAATATTGTATACAATATTCTTGATCATAAAGCATCATAAAGCATTAGAATAATAAACACACTTTTTTTTATTAATTATACCAATTCGAATTAAATAGTTATCGTTCAGACAGGACAACGTCTGTCGGGTCAGCTAGTAAGTAATAAAATTGGTGAACCGTTAAGTCATAATATAGTAAATTTGTCATTTCTTGAAGACAAATTTCCAGTTATTTTGAAATACTCAATAGTTAAACCTTTATTTAAGAAGAACGCTAAGGATGAAATGAATAATTACCGTCATGTAACATTAATATCCAACATTTAAAAAAATTTTGAAAAAATAATGTACAATAAAATTTATAGTTTTGTAACGTCTAAAAATATTTTTAACTCGTCTCAATTTGGATATAGATAA
Organism: Phengaris alcon alcon; assembly: GCA_037179445.1. Lineage (NCBI taxonomy): Eukaryota > Metazoa > Arthropoda > Insecta > Lepidoptera > Lycaenidae > Phengaris > Phengaris alcon. The sequence goes on along the minus strand of JAYRCH010000154.1, from coordinate 344,983 downwards.
GATAGTAGCTCTTGTTTGGCAAGTTGTTTTCCTAAACAAAGACATAACCGAAAATATTAACAGGGGTAATTCGGTGGTTGCTTTATTTCTAGACATGTGAAAAGCTTTTGATCTAGTATGTCACAAAAGGTTATTGAATAAAGTAGAATGATATGGAATCAGGGGTAAAGGACTTGATTTTATTGACAGTTATCTAAAAGATAGGAAACAAGGAGTAGAAATAATTAAAACAGAAGGTCATCGTGTAAATAGCATTGTTTCGACATATATGAAAAATAATCCTTATGGCGTACCACAGGGTAGTGTATTAGGGCCTTTGATATTCTTGCTCTATATTTCCTGGCATTTATAAAACAAAAATGCACTATGTACGTAGATGACATTACGATTGTTTACGTGAGCAAGAATAAAGCACTTTTATCTGATGAAATAAAATATAATAGTTTAAGAATAGTTTCTAGCTGGCTAAACTGAAACAATTTAAAAATAAATGCTGATAAAACAAACATGATACACTTCAAACCATTTAATACTGCAAACATAAATATAAATATAAATTATCAAGGTTCTAATATCGCGCTTACTAACGAGATGACATATTTAGGTATTATATTGGACCAACACACAAAAAAACACACAAAATATTTCATTAAAAAAAAGAAGAAGTAAGCCAAAGACCACATAGAGGAGGCAAGCTACAAATTCCAATCAAAAGATTAAATATTTTTGCTAAAAGTGCTTTCTGTATAGCTATAACTATATATAATAAATTACCCGAAAATCTAAGACAGCGGAACTTTAACTCATTTAGAAATAGAATATTTAAGTTTTTAATTGACAAATGCTATTGGTAGCGCCATCTAGAAGCGTCGAATGCCACTATGAATGGCATCTCATAATATCGATAAAGCAGTATTCCACCCCCGCTTCCCCGCTTCCCCACTTCCCCGCTCCGATGCATACCGAAGAAATGCGAATACGCGATATTGCAAGGCAAATCGTGCGCGTCGAGAGTGTGAAAGCAATGGCGGACAGCGCGTGTATTATTTAGACTTTTCCGCTAATAATTACCGCCCACGAAAGTGAGATATATTCCTATAGAACGCGATAAGAATACTGGAAAGACTAAAGTGTTGCGAACAGAAGGAAGACGAGGACTCCAGCTGCAGACGCCATTCACAGAAGCTGGTTCGGTAAGCGTTATCATTCCTTCCTATACCTCTCAATTCTCATCTAATTATTACTGCATATTAACCTGGTGACGCCAGATACCTCCTGAAATACAGTCCACAAAAATATCGAAGAGAAATCATTCGCTAATCGCCAGAAACGTGGCCCACGCGGCCATTGTTTGGTCCATTCGAGCCAGACCACATTTGGTCCGGATCTTAATCCATTTCCATCACAGATTTATGTCCTGGGGGCCTACCATCACGTCTAAAAGTAGTATTATTTTAATGTTACTTCGAAATTTCGTACCATGACCTCTTTAAAGTAAGATTACTATATGATTGTTTCATCGAGAAGTTTTGTGACGTCAACGCAATAACATTCGTTCTAAGCGTACCATGAGGTACACTTAACACTGTTTGACAGATGAGTACTATTACTTTTACGTCAAACTAATGTCAAACTAGCGACCTTAAAAAGGTTGCTTTTTCGCAATGGAAATAACATTATTTTAAACTTTTAAATATTTTAGAGTATTAATTGCCTTTAAAAAGTAAGTACACCAATATAATTATACATTGTTTTTGTCTGTAAAGTGTTGTTTTTGTGAATTTATGAAGATAAACAATAAACGCCGTTCGTTTCTAGATGGCTAATGAATACGAGATCTTCGAGTTCTTGGAAAACGATTATGCACATGCTACCTCATCAACGATGAAGTGGAGAAGGTGATTACGTGTCCAATGTAACCCCTTCGATTTAGAGGATGCCGAGTTTGTCAAGCGGTACCGGTTAACCAAAAACCTTGCGCGTGATTTGTGCGACGAGCTCGCACCTACGCTGAAGAATCCTACAAAATCTACCGATTTATCTGTAGATACTAAGGTATGTCTTTATTTCCCGTTGATTCCTTAACACAAAATGACCCATCCTAGGTAAAAAGCTTACATAATACATTGTTTTAGGTGCTGACCGCATTGTCATTTTATGCGACTGGTTCGTATCAACGTCCTACAGGGAATATTGAAGGACATTCAATGGCTCAGCAAACAGTTTCCTCTGCAATAGCACAAGTTACTGCTTGCCTGAACTCCACAGAAATGAGGCAGAAATATATATATCATTTCCATCTACTGACCAAGAACGAAACAGAATAAAAACAGAGTAACTGGCATATATTTTTTAAATTATTACACTTTATTTCCCACGTCTACACTTTTATTATAAAACCTAATATTTTGTTATAGATTCTACAATAAGTTCAAAATTCCTGGGGTCTTAGGCCGCATAGATTGTACCCATATTGCGATAGTTCGCCCAACAGAAAATGAAGACCGTTATTACTGTCGCAAACATTACCATTCACTGAATGTTCAAGTAGTAAGTTATAACCAAATCATGAGTGATTATTCCTGATTTGGTTATAGTAAAAGATAAAAAATATGGTTAATTGAAAATAACTCTTTTCTAAGTAAAGAATTATAAATAAAAATAGTAAATGGAAAAATTGTTTTTATTAATAAAAATATTATGTTCTTAATTACAAGTTTTAATCTATAATTTACAATTTTATTTTCATGCTTAAAGCTATGAATTACCATTATATTTACATGTTTAAAACTATGAATTACAATTTTCAGGTTTGTGATGTAAGAATGAACATTACTAGTGTGGATGCAAGTTATGGTGGTGCGACACACGATTCATTTATATGGGCCAATCATCCATTGAAGGACCATCTTAAAACCCTCAGCGAAACAGAAAATATTTGGTTCCTAGGTACCAATATTAAAAAAAAAAAGTTTATATTTATAGTAAATATACAGTTTATCATTATTAGTTATTATATTACTTTAAGGTGACTCTGGTTATCCACTGAGGAAGACTATGATGACCCCAATATTAGATGCGGCCTCGGCCGAAGCACACTACACTAACTTGCATGTTCGCGCTAGGAACACTGTGGAGCGAGCAATTGGGCTTCTTAAAGCACGTTTTCGTTGCTTACTTGTGCACAGAGTATTACACTACACACCAAGATTAGCAGGCTCTATTGTAAATGCTTGTGTAATATTACATAACATTTGCAATAGGGCTAATACTCCAGTACACACTTGAGCCACGAAGAGGTGACACTAGAAGCCCAATTACAATTAAGCCTCTACTGAGGCTTAATTGTAATTGGGCTGAAGTGCTCCCAGGCAGTGCAAACATAGAGCTGCAACGGGGTCATGCCACACGGAACGCTCTCATTCAGCGGCTCTGGGAAAGGCGGCATTTATAGCCCTGAAACCAAACATTTATATTTTTAAAACCTCAAAAACTTATTTTATATGTATTTTATTGTTTTTAGGTGCTAAGCTTAGAAGTTGTCATTTAAGTATAAATTGTATATTAATATAGTATACAATTATTTCGAAGGCCAAATGCCTATACATACAATAAGCTTCCAGAAAATATTTGAAATCTATTAATAAATTTAAAAAGGAGTAGAAAACTGCTAAAACTCAATAAAAAGTAAATTATTTTTTTAATGATTGCACATCTTAGGAATAATAACATTTTGATGTACTCACAATATTATTGTAATTAAGTAAGTGTATAAATCAATATCAAAATGTATCTAGTCTTAATAAAAATCATTGATAAATTGTAAATAAATAAGACTTATGTTTTTCTAGTCTTTGTTTTATTTATTTTTTGTGTGTAATGAAAATTGATTTCTTGAACTTGATTTCTATAAGTTAATGTCTGTATGTATGAAAGCAACAAAAATACTAACTTGTTGAGTTTTGCTGTGTAAAATACAAAAACTCAGTTCCATACTTGCCTCTCAATCCTCAGATGAATACTGCACAATTCTGTTAAGGCCTCCTTTATCTCTACTAGGGTATGATTTATACCCTCTAGAGATTGGCTACTACTTAAAGTAGCCTGTGTCCTACTTTCTGCGGACTGTACGAGGGAACGTCTAGCAGCCTCGTGGGAGAGTGGCAACTGTCGCCTGCGACGTCGTCGCCGGGGCGAGAGCACAGCTTCGGCTGGTGCACGTGGGTTAGGGAGAGGGGTCCGGCTAGGCGATGGTCGAATGACAGGTGGCTCTTGGACTACAAGGGTTTGGAGGGATTCAGATGGAGCAATTAAAATTGATTCTGAGTCTGGAGAATATTCTTGATCCAGGATCATGGAATCAGGGAAAGGAAAGTCAATGATCGGTGACGCCACTTCTATAGCTGGTGTGCTCCCGGAGGGCTGTAAACAAATAAAATATAATATAATTAGATTTAACCGTTGTTCCAAAATGTTTAATTAAATAAAATATATAGTTAGATTTATCCGTTGTTCCAAAATAAAACATTTTAATTACATAATATTTTCCACATAACACGAAGAATTAATGTAAGCTACCATTACCTTGATTATATTTATGATTAGTTACTATATTTGTTAAATGTGTTATAAGTAGTATAAATAATTATTATTAAATGAAAAAAAAAAACTAAGTAAACACATAAAACAGATAAAAATCAATAAATAGTCTTATCATTTCTAGCCATTTATTCCAGCCAAACATCTTAAGTATAGGCTATAGGTGCTATACTTGTAGCTATTAATATTTAATATGTTATATTTATAATCTAATAAACAAATCATATTTGTCTCTCACCGGAAATGGTTCCACTTGTACACCACTCAACCCCTGTCCGTAATCATCCCCCAATATCTGGAGGAACTTATTTTCGATCTCGGACAGAGGTGGCTCCGTTGATGGCCCTCCTCCAGTCCTGCGTTGGGACGATCGCAAGGCTGCTACTCTTTTTTTTAATTTTGCCTTGTAATCGACCCAATACTGAAAAAATACATTATAATAAATTTATGGACTATGGTTAATGGTATTGTTACATAATATTGTATGAAATAAAGATTAATAATATGTTGTTTTAGTTTACTTTGGACCAGCTTTTCCAATCCTTATGAGCGGCTTCGCTTTGCGCATTTAAAGTTTCGGCGATCTCTTCTATTTATATTTTAGAGTACTTCTTGGCTTGGAGGGATCTATTATAGGCAACAGCGATATCCCTATGAGCATGTAAATGTTCCCATAGAATATCAAGCTGTTGTCCAGAAACTCGACGAGTTCCAACGCTGCAAACAAAAACACAAACCACTTGAGCCACTTGAAATTCCTTTAGCGTCTGTAATTTTTGCCTTGATGTTTTCAATATAATATTAAAGCGACTTCAAGCATTTTAAAATTATTATTGGTAGGTATTTACTCACTTTCTATTTGCCATTATTAAGAGGATGTGTATAATTCTTAAAAATATCAACTAATACTTCCCACACCACTTTAAACTTTTTGAGTTAGATCGCGTTAAACAACTATGTAACAACACTTCACATGTACGATCCGTTTTAAAACATTTGAAGTTTATAAACAGTTTTACTGTATAATCACTCAATTTTTTAAACGTTCTCGTGCTAATTTATGTTTATTTAATTAAATGTTATTTAGTTTAAGACAATAATTTAAATTTGCCTTATTCTCTAGTGAGAAATTTCTATATTTGTTTATATCAAATCCGTAATACGAAACGCAATTCGTAATATTCGTGCGAGAAGGACAAAGCATATGAAAAAAAGTTGCTATCTCGTTTTCGCCCATAGCAAAGCATAGACAATCAATCTTATAATGTTCGTTCTTACACATCCCTAGGCAGGAATAAAACAATATTGTTTTAATACATTATTATATGCTCATGGTACGAATTAGAGTAATATTATTGTAATCTTATAACAAAGTATTCTGGAAACATGATAGTTTTCGGAAAGCTCGTGGTAGGCCCCCAGATTTTATTTAATGTCCCGCATATATAGCTTCTAAAAGTACCTAACTAGGCAGTGGTAATACATATTTACGCTTCTATAAGCCCATTATTTGGGAAACCGCCCCGCCGTAGGTACTCGTAATACACGATATAACGTGGCTACCTACAGAGATTCCTTATTGGAATTATTATTCGAACTATCATAGTTCTATTATAAATCTCATATTTCAAACGCTGTTATATTTTCAAACCGCTTTAAAGTCGTTGCCTATAGGAATAAATAATTAAACCGCATATATTCTTAGGTATTCTATTTGTAAATTAGTAAATAGATACTTGGGTGTAACATAAATATCGCATAACCTACGTATATTATAAATACTTAGATATATAATTCGAATAGTATTTTGATTATCATAATAAATTTAATTCAAAATGGCGGAGGATCCAGAGTTAGCCATTCTAGTCGCTAAACGTAATATTTTGTTCGAACGTGTTCAAAATATATATAAACGTTCGCAAACTGCCGAGTCATCCGAAGCAGATAAGGAATTATTTCTCAGTCAATGTATGACAATATGTGATATTCGAATAGATTTTCATAACTTGTTAGATGTCTACAACGCGAAGTTGCTATCTATTAATCCAAAAACTTCGCCTAGTTTTCAAGCATATACTTCATTCGGGGACCTATTAAACGCATTCAATGTCTTGAAACTGTTGAACGCGAGGTTAAAACTGAGGTTTATAAAACTGTTCGAACGCCGAGGTTGTCTGCGATTGAGATAATGTATTTTGATGGTGACATACAAAATTGGCCACTATTCTATGCCAGTTTTAAATCAACGGTACATGATAATAGCTCGTTGACCGATGCCGACAAGTTATATTATTTAATAGGTAAGTTGGTGCCAAGGGCTCAATCAGTATTAGCTGGCGTCACCCCCCGCGCTAAAAATTATCAGTTAATATTTCAGTCGCTGGTTGACAGGTATCAGGATACTCGTATCCTCGCGTCCATATATTTTGACCAAGCCTTGAATTTTAAATTGAATGGTTCCGCATCTGTTTCGAATTTTCAGTCATTTATAAATAATTTCGTAACGGCGGTAAGTTCGCTTAAAAACTTAAATTTAGAAAATCTTTCCGATTTTATTTTATCACAACTCGCATTGAAAAAATTCGATACGGAAACTATTCGCGCCTTTGAAATGACGGTACGTAATAATAAAATTCCTACACTGGACAGTTTTATCTCATTCATAAAAGATCAGTGTAGAATATCTAGAAATACGCAGCCTAGTTCATCTGGCTCGTCCAGTAATATTAATAAACAAAGGTTGATTAAACACCGAAATAATAACACCGCGCCTAATCCGCAGTCTTATGTAGCATGTTCGGATTCTAGTAATAATAATTATAACCCGCTCAGATGTATGTGCAATAACATTATGCATGATCATCTTTACAAATGTCCCGCTTTCAATGATTTGGCCCCGTTGGCTCGTTTTAATTATATTAAAGGAAATAAAGCTTGCGTTAATTGCTTAAGCATAAAACATAAATCGAATTCTTGTCTTAGTAAGTGTACGGTGTCATAAATCACACAGTAGCATTTTTCACTTCACAATGCATTTTACAGTCAGTACGCGTTCATAATTAGCAAGCACCGCGCGTGCTCCCCTAGCACCTTTATAGCATATATCAATCTTATGTGGGACAATTAGTAAAATCTTTATGTTCGGGAACACATTTGGTTTTATTAGCCAAACCCCCACATAATATGGTCCTTCGAGCTTTGTGACCTTCCGTGATTGGGCCAAAGCAGGATCATTCGCGAGTGAGGACTAACAGTGACTATCAGAAAATCAGTTCGGTAAAATCAGAAGACAGTATAGTAGTGGTGTAGTGGTAAAAAGCAATCTAGCAGAGCAGTGGTAAAGTGAAATAGCACAATAGTGTAGCAGAACAGCATTGTAACAGAACAGCAGTACTGTGGAGTAGCATAGCAGTGTAGCAGATCGGTGGTGTAGTGATATAGTAGAACAGTTTCTCGCGAATCAGTGTTGTGGTAGTGGAAGACGAGCATCAGCAGCAGCAGTATTCAGCATAGCAGTGCGGTTCCTGTCTGCAAACAGCAGACAGCAGCATCAACATTAGCATCGTTTCAGCATCTCATCAGCAGACCATCACACTCTTCAGGGCGTGAGCAGCAGCAGCAGAAAGGTTCCCGAGCAATCAAGTAAGATCTTTCCATTTTTTCACTTTGAGCAATAAGTTACCATAATGGAGGATATTTACGAAAATCAAGAGCAGTTAGTAGGTGCGATAGAGCAGTTGCTTGCGTCTTTCAAGAAGATGGGGCGAGATCGTAGGACAGTAGATTACGTTAAGCGGAAGTTACAAACCCTTGACGAATATTGGGAAGAATTTAAGCAGAATCGACAGCAATTAGCATGATACGTAGATGAAAATTCCGAGCCTATGAAAAGTCTCAATGAACGGGCTACCAGAAACTACGAGATCACGAAGTCAACTTTGCAGCAGTATCTCTTGCAGGTGACTTCACCAGCAGTAGCACACCCAGAGGGTACCGTACTTGAGGTCCCAAGTCGTGGGGCAAACCCGTTACCTATCCTGGTCCGTCAACAGCAGCATTAGCAGGACGGGTGTCGAGGACAATCTCCCAAAGAGTCGACAGCAAAACAGCAGAAATGTTACGTAAGCAGATGACGAACTTCAAAGCATTTTCACGAACGGTAAGCAACATTGACCTGGAAGCATTAACAGAAAAGTGGCAGTTTGAAGACACGTTGCAGCAGTTACAGATGAGATGGACAGCAATTGACGCTCAGCATTGGGAGCTCGATAATGAATTAAACGGGTCTAACCTAGAGTACGAAAAGCAATTTACAGCACATGAGAAGAAATTTAATTTCATCAAGGAGAGCATTAACAAAAAAATGTGGTCAACGTCCCATAGGGAAAAATCAACCCCCTAATTAGATATCCCTACATTTAGCGGTAATTATCATCAATGGATGTCATTCCAAGATTTATTCAGTGAGGCCATTCATAACAATCCCTCACTGTCTCAGGCCCAAAAAATGCAGTTTTTAAGGAGTAAATTAACAGGCGAAGCTAAAAGGCTCATACAACATTTACAAATTACATCGGCTAATTATAATATATCTTGGGAAATTCTTAACCACAGGTACAACAATAAAAGGCTCATATTCACTTCGCACGTCAACATATTGCTGCCACATATGGCTGCCAACTATTCAATATCAATCAGCAGCGCAACAAAAAAAATTACACGACACAACTAAAGAATGTTTGAATGCACTAAAGAACCTGGGAGTCAATATCAGCTCATGGGACCCCCCCTTATTGGTCCACCTGTTAGGGCAAAAATTGGACAGTGAGTCGTATACAGAATATTTGGAATCAGTCAAGAATCCTCGAGAATTACTAATTCTAGAGGAATTCGTGAATTTTTTGGAAACGAAATTCACTGTGCTCGAATCATCGCGCAGAATCGAATCAGCAGCAGAATTTTTCGCATCAACGAAGACTTCCTCCGAGCAACTTTAAATCTAGCAACAATAATTTTTATTTTAATCATAAGTCAACATTTAAGGCTTTGCATGCAACCAAGATAATTTGCGGACTTTGCAAAGGCAAACATAGTTTATTCAATTGTTCAAGGTTTCAAGAAATGCCATGCGATCAGAAATTGAAAACCGTAAGCTGGTTGCGATATTGTGTGAATTGCTTATACGAACACGATACTAAAGAATGTTTTTCCAGTAAAAGGTGTCGCTTATGCGCAGAATTTCACAATAGTTTATTGTACGATGCATGCACAAATCCCAAACCCAGTACTTCTTCGAACTATGTGGCGAAGGCCCACCACGTGCCTCAACCCAACACGTGTGAGGTCTTACTAGCAACGGCAATGGTTGGTGTGAAAGCAGCAAATGGAGATCAGCATCATCTTAGAGCCCTCATAGATTCGGGTTCTCAAATTTCAGTTATTACAGAGAGAGCAGCGCATTTTAGGATTAAAACGACGTAGGTGCAAGAGCACTATTTTCGGCGTCGGCGAGCATGAAAGCAGTAGCAAAGGAATGCTTACTATACAATGCAAATCATTGCATAATAATTTCACATTTAGCATAGACGTCATCATCATGAGCAATCTTATCAAAAATCTTCCAAATGTAAATTTACCTAAGCCTTCATGGTCATACATCGAAAACATTAATTTAGCAGATCCAAAATATTATATAAAACGTCCGGTAGACTTACTTTTAGGAGCAGATGTCTACTCCAAAATTTTATTGGATGGTATTTTGAGAGGTCCGACTAGCGAGGAACCCATAGCACAGCAGACTTATCTTGGCTGGATCCTCTGCGGCTCCGTCAAATAATATCAGTGCAACGTCATGTTACATAACAACGACTTGCAAAGATTCTGGGAATGCGAAGACATTTCCCAAGACAAGGAGATGACGTCAGAAGATGAATTTTGTCTTCAATATTTTTCTAAAACGACTAGAAGGTTGGAGGATGGAAGATTTGAGGTGCGCTTACCTATCATAGAAGAATTGAAGCATAAATTAGGGTCATCAAAAATTACAGCATTAGCACAGTATCAGAGCTTAGAAAGAAGATTGCATCGAAATACAGCATTAGCAAATGACTATAAAAAGTTCATGCAGGAGTACATGGACTTAGGTCATATGGAACGATCAGCATCTGAAAGAAAAATGGAGTTCTACTTACCTCATCATGGAGTCATCCGAGACAGCTCCACTACAACGAAGCTACGCGTAGTATTCAACGCATCAGCAAAGTCTTCGAGTGGATATAGCTTAAATGATATAATGTACAAGGGGCCCAATCTTCAGCAGGATCTACAGCAAATAATTTTGAAATGGCGTCAGTTTAAATTTGCTTATACAGCAGACATCGAAAAGATGTACAGGCAAATTTGGGTTTTTCTCGAAGATGAAGCATATCAGAAGGTATTTTGGCGGGAGTCTAAAGACCAACCCGTGCAAGCGTATCAATTAAAAACAGTAACTTACGGAGAAAAAGCAGCAAGTTTCTTAGCAATAAATTGTTTAGCAATAAACTTAGCAAAAAAAAGGCAGCAGAAGAGAATAAGAAGTATCTAGAGGCAGCGAAAGAAGTAGAAGAAAGCTTCTTCGTAGACGACTTTTGTGGAGGTCATCATACTTTACAGCAGAACAAGCAATTACAAGCAGATTTAATTGAGCTTCTAAAATTAGGAGGTTTTAATTTACGAAAATGGAAGTCAAATGACCAGCAACTTCCATCAGATTTAGATACAGAGCAGTGTGACAAGCAGACGTACGAATTTAAGCATATAGAGTCGACGAAAACCTTAGGTCTAAGCTGGGATCCCCAAGGTGACGTGTTTACATTTCAATGCAAAATAGAATATTATGAAGCAGAACCAACTAAGAGGTCTTTATTGTCCGAAATATCGAGGTTATTCGACCCCTTAGGTTGGCTTACGCCATTGAGCACGACACTGAAATTATTATTTCAAAATGTGTGGTTATCGAAAATAGAATGGGATGATAATCTCCCGCAGAATATTAAAACAAAATGGTTAGATTTACGCCAAGAGTTGCAAAATATAGACACTTTTAAAATACAACGGTAGATCGGGACTTCTGAAAGCGACAAGATCGAGTTTCATGGATTTTCCGAAGCCTCTAGCAAAGCATTTTCGGCAGTAATTTACTGTAAGGTCATAAAAAATGGCAAATCATCAGTATCATTATTAGCAGCCAAAGCAAGACTTGCATGGTGCGAGTCTTGCTTTGGCTTGCAAAGTTCAGACCATCCCTAGGTTGGAATTAATGGGAGCTGAACTATTATCAAAATTAATGAGCAAGGTTCAAAAATGTTTACATCAATACAAAGCAGAAGTGTATGGCTGGACAGATTCTAGGGAGACCCATCACGATGAAAAACATTTATATCCAATCGAGTCAGAGCAATAACGCAAGTAATGCCAAAATCATGTTGGTGAGATCAATCAAGAACGCGAGTGTAAGTACCGAAATAAAAAATTCCATCATCATACCTAACGAAAGTCGACTTACAATTTTACTGATACAGCAAGCACATGAACTAACATTCCATGGCGGTCCACGAATTACATTGCCCAATCTTAGACAAAGGTATTGGATCATTGGTGGTATAAGAGCAACCAAAAAGCATATCAGAAAGTGCGTGACCTGTAGGAAAAACACACCTATTGGTGACTATAGAGGACTTAGACTATTTGACACCAGCACACTTTCTAGTCGGCAGAGCAGAGTTAACTATCATAGAAACAGAGCAGGATGCTACGTCAAGATGGTATTTAATATCAAAAATATATTTCGATTTGTGGAAGAGATGGAGGATCGATTAGCTCAGCTCAGCTCAGCAAGATCGAAATGGTTAAGAGCACGAAATAATCTTCAAGTTGGCGATTTAGTCACTATTCAGGACGAGAATATGCCCCCCGGCAAATGGCTCATGGAGAGGGTATTGGAGCAGCGTCCCGAAGACGACGGATTGGTTCGTGCCGTCACTCTGAAAACAAAAAACGGAATTATCAAAAGGCCAGTAGTTAAATTATCATTGTTACCTATCTCGAACGCAGCAAGCAGCGACCGTGAAGAAGAATCTGAGGCACAAAAAGAAGAGAAAACACAAAGAAAACCTATCAAGCAGAGTAGTTTCACGTCCATGGCGATAGCATTTATATTATTTATGTCGATTGTGACGACTTCTTATGCAGCTAAAAATTTATTTTATTTTATTTTGTTTTGTTACGAAGACCAACAGCTATCAGTAATAAAAATATAAAACTATTCTAATCATTAGAAAGCCAATTACAGGTCCTCACATGTAGAAACCGAATAGGTTAACAGGAGTTAAACATAGTGTACACTAATACACGCTAATTAGACACAGTTAATAAATTATAAAGAAAGAAACAGTCACAAGTGTACAATCAACTATCAAGTGGTTAGGGTGGCCAAAAAGTCGTCGATCAAACGAAACAGGGAGATAAAGGAGGTAATTTCCAACAAAAAATCTTTCTCCAGCATGGCTATAACTTCATTGCACGAAAAGATATGAACTATTTTTGTTTTTTCAATGAAAGTACCGAGTTTTTTTACAATTTAATCAGTAAAAAGTTAAAATGATTAAAAATAATTAAAAAAAAGCTGTTGTATTATGACTCGATTTTGTATCAATACTACAAAAAATGTATTGCAGCTCTTGGTATCAAACTTAACGAGCAATTAATGTTTTTCCGTAAATTTTGATGCGTTTCAAAAAATTACTTCTCACTTTAAGAACACCATTTGAAAAAAAAACGTATTACGGAAAGATGACCCTGTATTATAAAAACTTGCCGGTTTAATGCTGATTAAAATGAGGTACAACAATTTACTTTTTGATCTTTAGTTTTGGTTTTATGATCGTTTTTTCATACCAAGGTGCAAATTTCATTAAATGAGCCTTATTTTTAAATTTAACGATTTATCTTTTCTAGGAAACGAAAGGGTCATACAATACAAACAACTCTGTAAAAACACTCGATACAAAGGAATTGTGCCTCTCTTTCACACTAACCATTTAATCCTTTGTCGAAAAACTCTTCTCAAAACTCACTCACTCACTTTCTGGATGTGACTACGCACACTTATTATTTTGCACGGTATTTTTTGTGATTAGTTGTGACCCGCGCTTCGTTTCTGGACTTGTGATTGATTGCCTACCTGTGACCTACGCTTTGTTTATGGACTTGTGATATTGCCTACCTGTGACCAGCGCTGTGTGAATCGGATTTTGTGATCACTTCGGATTGGCTAGATAAGCTAAAATGGCTGCTGCGAGGAGAGCATACACCCAACGGGAGTATGCAGAAATGCATTACCTCTATGGTTTTTGCGACGGTAATGCTCGCGCTGCTGCCAGTGAATATCGACAACGCTACCCTAACCGAGACCGTTTCCCGGACTACAGGGTCTTTATGCGCGTGCATAATGCGTACATGGAGGGAACCTTACCCGGGGAGCATGCTGCGAGAACAGGAAGACCAGTAGTACGATTTGATAATGAAGAGCAAATACTGAGACAGTTAAGATTGGACCCTGGTATTAGCCAACGCCAAATATCACGAAATCTCGGGATCCCACGATCGACGGTGCAGCTTATCATTAAAAGAAATAAATTTCACGCTTACCACGTGCAAAGGGTGCAAGCTTTACTGCCAGCTGACTATGAACCTAGAGTGAGGTTTTGTAGAGAGATGCTTAGAAGACACAGAGAGGATCCGCAGTTCTTCAACAAAGTGTTATGGACTGATGAGTAAAATTTTAGAAGAATGGTAGTTTTTAACATCCACAATTTACATTATTACTCTAGAGTGAACCCACATATCATCAGAAATGATCGATTCCAGCATCTGTTTGGGATAAACATGTGGGGTGGAATAATTTACCAGCAGCTTGTGCTACATGAAATGCCACCAAGGCTGAATGGTGCTATGTATTTGAATTTTTTACAAAATAATTTGAACCAAATACTGAACGAAGCTGAGATTCCTGAAGATAGAGTGGCAGAAGTGTGGCTGCAACAAGACGGCGCCCCGCCTCATTACACTAGAGCAGTTCGAGAACATTTGAACGAGCGTTTCCCTAACCGGTGGATTGGTCGAGGTGGACCTATTGCATGGCCACCCCGGTCGCCCGACCTTAATCCCATGGACTTTTTTGTTTGGGGCTATTTTAAAGAAATAGTGTATCATGGAGAGAATAACACCGAACAAGAACTACGACAAAAGCTCGAGTTTGCTAAGTTACAAATTCAAAATAACAGAGGTGCATTCCGCCGATTACGAGCAAATTTTATTAGGCGGTGCAGATTGTGCGTTATGGTCAGAGGTAGGAACATTTAATGTAAAAATTTGTATTTAATAAAAGTACTAAGGCACAATCGTTGTTTTTATTTCATAATGGCTTCTGAAATTACTATGTAATATGTATGAGAAAAAATCTAATTTTTCCTTTGAATTTATCATTTTATGAAATTTGCACCTTGATATGAAAAAAGATTATAAAACCAAAACTAAAGATCAAAAAGTAAAGTGTTGTACCTCATTTTAATCAGCATTAATCCGGCAAGTTTTTATAATACAGAGTCACCTTTCCGTAATACGTTTTTTTTTCAAATGGTGCTCTTAAAGTGAGAAGTAATTTTTTGAAACGCATCAAAATTTACGGAAAAACATTAATTGCTCGTTAAGTTTGATACCAAGAGCTGCAATACATTTTTTGTAGTATTGATACAAAATCGAGTCATAATACAACAGCTTTTTTTAAATTATTTTTAATCATTTTAACTTTTTACTGATTAAATTGTAAAAAAACTCGGTACTTTCATTGAAAAAACAAAAATAGTTCATATCTTTTCGTGCAATGAAGTTATAGCCATGCTGGAGAAAGATTTTTTGTTGGAAATTACCTCCTTTATCTCCCTGTTTCGTTTGATCCACGACTTTTTGGCCACCCTGTATATAGCAATTAGGATAAAAGTTAAAAAAAAAACTTATTTAGACCCATTAAAATTTAGAAGTACAAAGATAAAGTCAGCACTACATTACTGGAGCAAATATTGGTAAAGTAATCGCTTAGCTGTCGCCGCGCCAGTTGTGAATAAATCTAAGTCCACAGATTTACAGATTTTATTAAAATTGTTACCTGCGTGCAAAACAAACGAGTTCTTCCGATAGTTGGTCGTGACTACTGGTAGAAAAATAAGGGGGTTAGATCTAAAGATTCTTATAGGTGTATTTAAGTTGAGTTTTTCCAAAAGTTCAGGCGAATCGATTTTATTGGAACCTATCTTAAGTAAGAAAACTAAGTCAGCAACATCACGTCGGATCCTTAACGGGACCAGGTGATGCCTTTTACATAGTTCTAAATAATTTTCTGAGTTATAATACATTTTTAATCTATAGCAAAGATATCGAACAAATTTCTTTTGAATATTTTCGATGCGATCTATGTATTCTTTGTACCTAGGATTCCAAACTTGAGAGGCATACTCCAAGTGAGGGCGCACATAGGTACAGTATAATGTTTTTATTGTTTTAATGTCCTTGAATGATGCCGCTCATCTTAGAACAAAACCAAGCGCTTTTTAGGCTTTTGATACTATTTTATGTACGTGTGTGTCAAATAATAATTTAAAGTCATGATAAATGCCTAAATCATGAACTGTTTTGAGGCGCTGTAATGGTTGTTGCTTGAGCATATAACTCGTAGGTATTACCTAGCAACATGTCTCTAAATTTCGATTATACCGGAAGTGCAAATATCATTCGGGATAAGTGGACTCTCATAGCATACTACAATATGTCTCCGTACTGGAAAGGATTCACCGCAGCAAAAAAGTTCATTAATTATACAGATATAATATGTAGTTATATTCCCGACTATGATAACGCTAAAATTACTTATTAGCCCGTAATCAATGTGATTACGCAGGACCACTCCAATACACCTCAGTTCGCGGTCGAGGCGTTAAAGTTCGTAAGGCCTGGTTATGTATTTTTACGTGTATGTCAAGGCGCGCTACGCATATCGAAGTTGCGACGGATTTGAGCACGGTGTCATTTCTGGCCGCCCTAAAACGATTTCTATCGCGGCGCGGCCTCGTACGGTGTTTATACACGGATAACGGCACATGTTTCTTGGGTGCAAATTCATATCTACGCGATCTTTATAATTTCCTAAATAAGGAGTACCGCACGCATCTATAGAAAGAGCTTTCCACTAATCGTATTGATTGGAAGTTTATTCCGCCGGCTTCACCACATTTTGGGGATGTTGGGAGAGCATGGTTTAGGTAATTAAAACGCATCTCTTCAAGGTTATAGGGCAACAAATTCTTTCTTATGAGGAGCTTTTAACTGTCCTTGCGCAAGTGGAAGCATTAATTAATTCGCGTCCGCTCACTGCATTAAGTAGCGATCCCGCTGAATCGTCAGCGTTAACTCCTGCATATTTCTTAAACACGGTGCCATTGTCATCACTTCCCGCGCCTGAAGTAGACTCATCTAGTTTACTCCAGAGACATACATAGTTATGATAAGCTTGTACAATCGTTCTGGCAACGTTGGCGTTCAGAATATCTTCACCAGCTTCAGACTAGATC
Organism: Phengaris alcon alcon; assembly: GCA_037179445.1. Taxonomy (NCBI): domain Eukaryota; kingdom Metazoa; phylum Arthropoda; class Insecta; order Lepidoptera; family Lycaenidae; genus Phengaris; species Phengaris alcon. Next base: position 327,719 of record JAYRCH010000154.1, on the reverse strand, counting down.
CTAGTGGAATACTCCTGGGTCTCCTATACAGGAGGGTATGTTGGTGATTATTATCAACGACAATTCGCCAACACTTTCGTGGCCATTAGGCATCGTTGAGAAAGACGGTACAACCCGCGTTGTTACCGTGAAAACCGCAAAGGGAAGTTACGTGCGCCCTGTCGTACGTCTCTGCCCACTGCCAACGCAGTGAGATTTAGCTATGGCTAGATCTCCTTTAGTTTAGGCATCTAGGTAATAAGATTAGTTGTTATTGCTTCGCTTTAGTTAATTAATAATATCGCTGTCTTAGTGTATGGATAGGTTATGCGATAATGGATACACCTAACATAGCTAAATTATTATTTTTATATTCTTTTAAAGGCAACCTTTTAAGGCCGGGGGGAAATGGTAGCGCCATCTAGAAGCGTCGAACGCCACTATGAATGGAATCTCATAATATCGATAAAGCAGTATTCCACCCCCGCTCCCCGCTTTCCCGCTCCGACGTATACCGAAGAAATGCGAATACGCGATATTGCAAGGCAAGTCGTGCGCGTCGAGAGTGTGCAAGAAATGGCGGACAGCGCGTTTATTGTTTAGACTTTTCCGCTGATAATTACCGCCCACGAAAGTGAGATATATTCCTATAGAACGCGATAAGAATACTGGAAAGACTAAAGTGTTGTGAACAGAAGGAAGACGAGAACTCCAGCTGCAGACGCCATTCACAGAAGCTGTTTCGGTAAGCGTTATCTTTCCTTTCTATACCTCTCCATTCTCATCTAATTATTACTGCATATTAACCTGGCGACGCCAGATACCTCCTGAAATACAGTCCACAAATATATCGAAGAGAAATCATTCGCTAATCGCCAGAAACGTGGCCCGCGTGGCCAACTATTATAGCATAAATGAATTCATTAATGACAAGAAAATTTCTTCGATTTTTTGACTAAATGTTAATAAAACTTAAGTATTTTTAGATTAGTAAATAGGTAAGTAATATGTACTGATAATATTAGGTCTTTACCTATGAAATTGCCGTTTTGTATGAAAAAATTTAAACGAATTTTTTTCATGTATTTTTTATTTGTATTAATCGAAGTAATCACCCATGCAATCAATGCATCTTTGCCAATGCAGTGGCAGTTTATTGATGCCCTTCTTAAAGAAATCAGCTGGACGGGAGGCAACAAATTCTTCAAAGGCATTTTGTACTGCCTCTCGGGTATTGAATTTTTTTCCCGCCAAGAAGTTATCCGAATCCTGAAAAAAGTAGTAGTCTGTAGGCGCAAAGTCTGGTGAGTAGGGCGGATGACGGAGAGCTTCCAACCCCAGTTCTTGCAAATTGGAGACCGTCTGCTGTGCAGTATGAGGTCGCCCGTTGTCGTGCAGGAGCAGCGGAGACGAGCGATTGACCAATGCTGGTTGGAGATGTGCCAGCTTCTCCATCATTGTGTTCAGTTCTTCACAGTACACATCTGCATTAATGCTCACCCCGTTTGGTAAGAAGCTGTGATAAATCACACGGGCGCTAGACCACCGAACAGTGACCATCATCTTTTCTAGGGGTAAGTTTTCATTTCGGGCATTGTTTAGGTGATGAACCAGGATCCAACCAACTTTCTGAGCGCTTGCGGTTATCAAACAGAATCCATTTTTTATCGCAGGTAACAAGGCGGTTCAAAATTCTTTCATTTATGTGTCTGTTGAGAAGTGCAAGGCACGTCTCGACGCGTACTTCGCGCTGGCGATCATTGAGTTCGTGGGGCACCTATTTGTCAAGCTTTTTTACCTTGCCAATTTGACGCAAATGGACCAATATTGTTTTGACGTTAACGTCGAAAGCTGCTGCTAATTCAGCCGTAGACTGTGTATCATCAGCTTCCACAATCGCCTTTAATTCGTCATTGTCGACCAAAGTCTTCGGACGACCGCGAGGTTCATTTTTCAGGTCGACATTTCCAGAACGGAAGCGAGCAAAACAATCAAAAATCAAAATCAAAATTTTTTTTATTCAAAATTGGTATTTTTAAATACACTTTTTGAACGTCGATACTACGTGATGCCTACCACCGGTTCGAGAACTAACCCAGCGAGAAGAGCCGGCAAGAAACTCGTCCGGGCCATCTTTTACCAAAAAGATGGAAAATTATTCTTTTAAAATCAAAATTATTACAATGTTTACTTATGTCTATGTAACAAATAATAAGATAAGATAAGGAGCCACCTTATTCCCAAGGTGTGCCGTCTTGAATGAAGTCATTAATTTTATAATACGCTTTGGCACACAAACGTTCTTTAACTACTTTTTTAAACTTATTGATGGGAAGGTTTTGAACCTTTTCTGGGATTATATAAGCGTATACATTGGCCTTTAAAGGATTTACTAACTTTGCTTAGTCTGAACACTGGCATATCTAACTTGTTGTTATTTCTAGTGCTTACACAATGATTATCACATTTATTTTTGAAGTTATTTAGATTCTTTCTTACATATAACACATTTTCCAAAATGTATTGAGATGCGACGGTTAGAACATTTATTTCTTTAAACTTTGCCCTTAGAGATTCAAAAGTCGACATCTTATAAATAGAATGTATAGCACGTTTCTGCAGCACAAATATTGTATTAATGTCCGCAGCGTTTCCCCACAAGAGGATGCCGTACGACATTATGCTATGAAAATAGCTAAAGTAAACTAATCGCGCGGTCTCTATGTCGGTAATTTCTCTAATTTTTTTAACAGCGTATGCTGCAGAACTCAGCTTATCTGCCAATTTAGCAATATGTGGTCCCCACTGTAACTTACTATCTAATGTTATACCTAGAAATACAGTGGTGTCTACTAATTTCATTTTCTCATTATTTAATAGTATATTGGTTTGTGTCTGCGTAACATTTGGCAAGCTGAACTTTAAACATTTTGTTTTATTAGAATTCAACAGTAAATTATTAGCATTAAACCAATGTACTATTTTTGAGAGAGCACTATTTACCTCGTCATTGTTAGATTGTCGTCGCTTCACATTAAAAATTAGTGAAGTGTCATCAGCAAAAAGTACTATCTCATGCTTATCATTAACTAGATAAGGTAGATCATTTATATAGATGAGAAATAGAAAAGGGCCCAAAATAGACCCCTGTGGTACTCCTAGTTTAATTTTAGTACCATTAGACCTTTTGGAATTAACTTCTACAGTCTGTGTTCTATTTATTAGATAAGAGCTTAGAAGCTTTAGTGCCGTGCCCCTTACACCATAATGGTATAATTTCCTGAACAGCGTATCATGCTCCACACAGTCAAATGCTTTGGATAAATCACAGAATATACCAAGTGCATCCTGTGACCTCTCCCAAGCTTCAAATATACTGCACAGAAGACTGATGCCTGCATCTGTTGTGGACCGACCTTTAGTAAAACCAAACTGATTACTATGTAACAATTTATTCGAGTAGAAGTGAAAAAGTAATTGATTTAGAATAATTTTCTCAAAAATTTTCCTTAAAGTCGGTAATATGGATATTGGTCTATAGTTAGCTGGGTCTGATTTATTCCCAGCTTTAAAGGGAGGCATCACCTTGCTGTGCTTCATCAAGTCAGGGAACACGCTACTTTTAATACAATTATTAAAAACTAATGCTAGGTGAGGGGCAATGATGTCAATTACTGGTTTTATAACTTTTGTGGACATACCCCAGAGATCAGTTGTACTTTTAATATTAAGTAATTTAAATGCCTTGATAATGTCTCTAGAGTCTATTTCTTTGAAAATAAAATTTACATCACATTCCTTCACATTATCTCTAAGTAATTTTTCGGCAACTGTATGTGATGAATTTAAGTTTTTTGTAGTTGAGATCGGAATGTCTGCAAAAAACTTCTCAAATACTGTCGCAACTTCAATGTCAGCACTAACTTTTTTATCATTAATATAAAGTTCAAATTTAGAGTTGCGACTGGCGACTCTTCCAGTCTCATCTGCAATTATTTGCCAGGTGGTTTTCACTTTGTTTTTAGAGTTCTTAATTTTTTCTTTGATGTGAAGAACCTTCGCTGCTTGACATACCTTCTTGAAAATCTTCGAGTATTTCTTGACATATAGTTTAAAAGCTTCACTCCTGTTCATTGACTTCTCGTTATACAAGTCATACAATCTTTGTCTACTAACAAAAATACCTGCAGTTGCCCAGTTACTAAAATTATTTCGTTTATTATTGAATCTGACCGATTTAGAAGTAAATACAGAGTCAAATTGGTTTTTTACTACTTTAAATAAATTATTAAAAGTTTCATTTGGATTAATTGACTCATTCAAACATTGAAAACTTAAAAGTAATTTACCTCTAAATTTCTCAATACGTTTTGTGTTTACAGGAATAAACTCAATATTTTCTATCGGATTATTATCACATTTAAGATCAAATGATGCTAGCTGTCCACAGTGATCAGAGTTAAGTACATTGATTATTTCTTTCCTAAAATTAGTGACATTTGTGAAAATATTATCTATACAAGTAGCTGTTGTTTCACATATTCTTGTTGGTTCATGAAATAAATAAATTAGATTATACGATTTGAACAAAGATGTGAATCTAACAGTAGTGGAGTTAGAGTCTAATAAATTAATATTAAAATCACCACATACAATAATCTTCTTATTAGAGACACATACTTTCGGCAGCACTTGATCCATTATTTGTTCAAAAGAATCGTATAAGCTTGATGGAGGCCTGTATACGCATACAATAATAAGGTGGCTCAACTCAATACAAGCCAACTCAATGATTCGTTCACTAGACAGTTTTACAATATCTTTACGTTCTTTACATTTCAATTTTTTATTAATCAAAATTAAGGAGCCACCCCTAATGACATTTCCTCGACAGAAAGAGCTCCCTACTTGGTGATCACAATAGTTAAATATTAATTTATGATTTTTTAACCAATGTTCTGTTATGCATATAATGTCAATTTTAAATTAATTTAAAAATAACTCAAGTTCTAATTCTTTCCCTATTATGCCTTGTAAATTTTGATGCACCAAGTTTATATTAAAATTACAGTTCGCGCCAACACTAGCGCGACGTTTAGAATAAACACAAAGGACATCACTACGTGATGTATGGCCGACCGAAAGGGGCGCTGTCAGAGAGTGACGGACACTTGCATTTAGATCCCCTTCCGCGCCGGATGCATTTTCAGCTCATCCCGAAACCTAGTGCACGCGAACGCGTGTGCGCATATTTATTTGTGCTCGTTAATATAATACCAAATTCGCCGGCGAACCGCGATAAATCTATCGATAATCCGCTCAACAGCTGTGTAGTGTAGTGAGAAGAAACCTCCGCCCAGATACAGAACCACCAGCTCAACAATAAGGTCAGTCCCAGATTTCTCCAGCCCTCACATTAACCTATATACCTACTTCCCTCAGCTCAAAGTCGTATGTGTAAGTTCCTAGCTTACACATTTCTTGGTCCATCGAGCCTTCGTGAAGCCCTTCTCCCTATTACCGGCGTTGGGCCTCATTAGAACCAGCACCTACAGTTCCACTCCGCCCAAATCTGCACATAAAATCAGCTCTATTATTTATATTTTGTCCAATTAATTCTGGCCAGGCCGCCCCGCCATTTTAAAACCAAGTTACAGTCCATTCCCATTATCAATTCGGCACATTTAACATTAAACCCCTATTCTGTACTTTGATATTAACCTATATGTTAATTATTTAAATTATTTTGTGCATATTTCGGCCCATAAATTCATAGGAAAAACCCAAAAAAAATAAAAAAAATAGTGGGTAGGTTGTCGGCTTATTGTCGAACAAAGAACTCGAACATTCCAGAACTTCCCTAACGTACCTAATACATAATTTGTGCCAATAATATCTCATATAATTTTCTCAGCTCTTAATTACTTACAAAATATTTTAATGTTTGATTCGCATATAAAATAAGTAATAACTAGTGCGTATTGTTAATTACGTTCGGCTCATAACAGAATTGTAAATCGTCGTTGCATTACTAAGTTTGAATTATTTTATCTATATATAACGTTTATATCTTCATATTCTCAAATTTTAAAACACAATATTAATTAACTTAGCATTATTTTAATAGTTACGGGTTGCATAACATCTCAAGTGCCCATACTAACATCGTCGGCTCGCTTCGATACAGAAAACTTGATTTGTGTGCATTCTGTAGGTAATAGGTACCTACACGGCGCCCGTGCGAACAACAGCTGTTACATTCATTCTCAATTAGGTATTCTTCATAGAATAAATAGTGACCTTCACATTGAATTCATGTCTTATCTACGTTCTGTGTCTATACAAAAATATTATTAGGTATTACGTTACAGCTGTTTTAAATAAGAATTCTTATCGACGTTCTGTGTTTATACAAATATATTATAGGTGTTACGTTACAGCTGTTTTGAATAAGTCGGCACACTATTGAGATTGAACCTGCTCATACCTACTTACATTGTTTTCATTACGTTATTTTGTTTCTAACGCGCCCGCTAAGATTTGTTTATATTCAAACTTCAGGACATTAATATAATATTACAGACGACTTGTAACGCATTAGTCTCCGCTCATCAAACATACACTAATACTATATTAGCATCAGGCGATCGGTCAGCTCATTTGTTAATTAACTCGTACACATTTTATGATAAAATTGTATACATTGTCGGCACATTATTAAAATCTATTTTCTGCGTTTTAATTAATTGCGCGCGTATTTTCCGCTCATTACTTTTAAATATTTAACTTAGTTACACGCATATATTTTTAAACATGCCTACAAAATCGCAAGCGGCCATATTTAGGCAAACTATAAAATCTATTAGTCGGCTCAGAGAGATCGCATTGGCATTACACAAAGGTGACTCAAAGTCTAACAAAACGGAGTTTAATGCGCGTTTTAAAGACCTACAAAATTTGAAACAAAAATTAGAAAATTTATACTGCGAAATTTTAGACGACGGCAGTGTTACAGAAGAAATTGAAAAGTTTTATACAGCCAGTTACGAGAACGCGCTATCCGAATATTATGATATTTTAACTGCAGCGGAAAATATAAGTTCCACTTCAGAGTCAAGTCAGCTCACTTCTGCCGTTCTGCCCAAAATTGAACTGCCAAAATTCAGCTCACGCGTTGAGGACTGGCCATCGTTTATTACGATTTTTAGGAGTCTTACAGACGACATGACGTCACTTACAGATGCAGTTAAGCTGCACTATCTTTTGTCTTGCCTATCGGGGGAGGCGCTCAGCATGATTGCGCATTTAAAAATCACAAATGATAATTACAGCGTCGCGCTCGATATACTCACACGTAGGTATGAAAACCGCCGTGTTCTGATAGATGGGTTTGTTGATATAATACTCGGCCTACCTAATATTCATATTTGATCAAGCATACGCGCGACGTTTTTAACTCCGCTCATTTCCGCACAAAGCGCATTAAATAATCTGCGTTTACCTATGGATAGTAATTACGTATTTGTGTCTATTGTAGTTAGAAAATTACGAGGCGAGCTCCGCACCCTGTTCGAAAGAAGATACGGCATCTCGGACACTCTGCCCACCTTAGGTGATTTGATTTCTTTTTTAGAGGAGCACGCGCGCTGTATCGAAACCGAATATTCTAATGCAACGCGCGGTGTTACCTACTCACCACAAACTGGGCCCTCTCGTCAACACACACCCCCCGCAAACTCTCCGCGCAGTCCACGCTTTAGACCAATTAGTCCCGCGTATCCTCGTAATACTCAGCGCTCGCCATCGGCTCACACTTTAAGTAGCTATCACGTCAGCCCAGTTCCTCATTACCCTCAACGCTACTGGCCCCCCTCCCCCCGAACAGAGCGGCGCGAGTACTCAGCCCGGAATACAGATAAACACAAGCGATTCTACTGCCCCTATTGTAGGAATACAGAACACAAACTTATCGCGTGTCCGAAATATAATCATCAGCCCACTCAAGGTCGTTGGGATTTCATAGAAGCCAACGACAGATGTCGTAAATGTCTAGGTCCGCATTTTGAAAATGAATGTCGTTCGACAAACTCATGCAAAGAGTGTGGAAGTGCAAATCACCACACCTCGCTTCATCGTCACGGAACTCCAAATTCTCCGGTGTCGTCAGCGCATTTGCTTCCTCCTCATTTACGTGCACAGCCCCGCCGGCGTGCTCAAGACAAGCCACATACCTACACGGCCTACACACAACATACGCGTGCACATCAATCATCATCATCAGACCCCAACCAATCGTCTGATCATGCACCGTCTACAACTCATCAATCTCAAAACAAAAAACAATGACTACCTACAATCACGGAGCACATAGAATTAGAAGATCAGCCCAATAATTTAAAATGTCATTCAGCTCATAGTACACCTGCATCACATTCAGCTCATAAAATATCTAAATCTAGTTCAGCCCAATATTCTGTAGAATCAGCCCAAGTAAATTCAACTCAGCACATAGAAAACCCATTAAAAACTCCAGTGTTACTTCCCACAGTCGTTTTAAATATATCTGATAAATGCGGAGAATATCACAAAGCTCGGGCTTTATTGGACTGTGGTAGCATGATAACGCTCATAACTCAGCGCATGACTAGAAATCTTAATTTGCAACCAAAACAATGTTCATTAAAAATTACAGGTGTAGGTGATCAGCACATACAAAATTCTAAAGGTTGGGTCACAATAACATTTAGGCCCACACACCGTGACACGCCATCTATTACTACTACCGCTCATATTCTCAAAGACGTTACAGGTTATTTACCTTTGCAAAAAATACCAGATGTTGTACAAGACTCAGCTCATCAGCTCATTCCATTGGCGGATCAAGCTTATCATACTCCTGCGCCCATTGATCTCATTTTAGGCTCAGACGTTTTGGGTCACGTTTTGGATGATACTAAGATTGCTTTGGGCCCGGGGAAGCCCATAGCCTTCGGCACGATTTTTGATTTTGCACTCATAGGACTCGTTGAACACTCATGCGATTCACCTGTAGCTCAAGTTAACTCTGCTCATATTACTCATACTCATTATACTCAGTCGGCTCACTTTACACATTCTGCTCATTCTACTCATGATATTTGCAAAAGCCTGGAAAGATTCTGGGAGTCGGAAGAACCCCAGCCTCGTTCTGCTCATTCAAACCCGCTACACGAGCAATGTGAACACATATTCAGCTCAACCACCATTCGTGACGATTCAGGCCGTTACATGGTGACTCTTCCCTTCTTATCAGATGTACCCGTATTAGGTAGTACTCATGCTATTGCTCTACGTAGATTTCTCAATCTAGAAAAACGGTTGCAATCCGATCACACACTGCGACAAAAATATATAGAATTCATGAACGAATACATAAACTTAGGACACATGACACCGTGTCATCCGTCTACATTTACTCATAAACCTCATTATTATATTCCTCATCATGGCGTGTTCAAATCAGGTACTGACAAACTCCGCACAGTATTTGATGGCAGTTGTAAGTCATCCAATGGAGTCAGTTTAAACGATTGCCTGCACACAGGTCCAGCACTTCAACGAGACATTGTAGATATTATTATATCATTCCGCGCACATCGTATAGTATTCAGCACTGACATAAAAATGATGTTTAGAAATATTCTCTTAAGACCAGACCAAAGACACTATCAGCTCATACTCTGGCGATCGTCTCCAGATCGACCTCTGCTCACATACGCACTCAACACTGTTACATACGGATTGCGCTCAAGTCCATATCATGCTATCCGCACATTATTACAATTAGCTGAAGATGAAGGTCATCGCTATCCTCAGGCTGCCGAAATTTTGCGTAAATTTGTTCTCGTGGATGATGTACTTTGCGGCCATGACACCATAGAAGAAGCATCAGCACTCCAAACTCAGCTCATTGATTTGTTATCACTCGGTGGATTTAAACTTAGTAAATGGACATCAAACACACCTCAGCTCTTGCAAAGATTTCCAGACGATCAATGCGAAATGCCTAAAGACTTTGACATCAGCGCAGAGTCTCCATCAATTAAGGTTTTGGGTATTAGATGGATTCCCCAGTCTGATGAATTTACATATCACATCTCATTACCACCAGTTACCCACATTACAAAACGTTCAATTCTTAGCACAGTAGCTTCTCTCTATGACCCAAACGGTTGGGTTACACCCGTCATATTCCGAGCAAAAATACTTCTTCAAAGGTTATGGTTAACTAAATTGGACTGGGACGATCCCACTCCAAATAATATTACAGATGATTGGCAGCGCATCTATCATGATCTTCCGCACATCTCAGATATACATTTTCCCAGACATATCGCTCCACACAAATTCAAATCAACATACTCACTTCACGGATTCGCAGATGCTTCGGAAAGCGGTTTTGCTGCAGTGATATATTTACAAGAATCAGCTCACAACGGATCTGTTAACGTTCACCTCATAATTGCTAAATCTAAAGTCGCACCGATTAAAAATAAACTCACAATCCCCAAATTAGAGTTGTCTGCTGCAACTCTATTATCTCAGCTCATGTTGCGTGTCTCCCAACAATTGTCTGCTCATCTCACAATTACACATCACATTTGTTGGTCAGATAGTACCATAGTGCTTGCATGGATAAAAACTCCGCCCCATCGTTTACAAACATTTGCATCAAATAGAGTAACAAAAATTAAATCAAATTCACTCACACTTAAGTGGCGTCATGTACCTTCCAAATTAAATCCTGCTGACTGTGCAAGCAGAGGATTATCAGCTCAAGCTCTCTCCGCTCATGATTTATGGTGGTCTCCTCCTTGGCTCAAATTGCCAGAGGATACCTGGCCCAAGATGCCTTCAGCTCATACTCGACAAGACTTGCCAGGGCTCAAACCAAAATACGTACCATGCAATTTCTCGATACCCGGTGTCGATAGTGATCTGCTCACTCGCTTCAGCTCTTTAGAAAAACTAACTGGTGTCACTGCCTACACGAGGCGATTCATTCGTAACTGAAAACTAAATTCAAACTCGCGACAACTAGGCCCTCTAACTGTAAGTGAACGTAGAGAAGCATTACTTTTCTGGATCCGCTCTGTACAGCAAAATGCATTCGCAGAAGATATTCACCGCCTGCAAACCGATAGAATCTGCACAGTACGACTACAACGTCTGTCGCCTTTTACGCAGGACGGTCTCCTCAGAGTAGGAGGTAGACTCACTCGTTCGGAACTCACATACGATGCTCAACACCCATTCATTTTGCCTAGTTCTAGTCCGCTCGTAGACCTCATAATAGATCACTATCATCGCATACACTGCCACCCTGGCACGGACACGCTACAAGCTATTTTACGTCAGCAATTTTGGATATTATCTGCCCGCCGCATTATAAGGCACAGAACGTTTAAATGCATAAGATGTTTCCGTTGCCGCGCTCAGCCCGAAGTACCTATCATGGCTGACCTGCCAGCTGATAGAGTCATACCTCAGCCCGTATTTAGTCACGTATCAACAGATTTCGCCGGACCGTTTCTGCTCAAATCAAGTCAATTACGTAATGCTAAGTTAATTAAGGGATATTTTTGCATATTTGTTTGCCTCACTACAAAGGCGGTTCACTTAGAACCAGTCTCATCGCTCACTGCCGAAGCGTTTATTGCAACATTACAAAGGTTCTGCTCACGTCGCGGACTTCCGGTATTGATACGTTCGGATTGTGGCACAAATTATGTAGGAGCTAGGAATCATCTACTAGAGGTACAACAATTTCTCAATGACAATAACGACGCCATTTCTCATAAACTCTCAACTCAAAATATAACTTGGTTACTCAATCCGCCTAAAGCCCCATGGATGGGAGGTATCCATGAGATTAATGTTAAATCCACAAAGCAACTTCTATACCGTGTTATCGGTGAGCAATACCTCACTTTCGAGGAATTCTTAACTCTGCTCACTAGAATCGAAGCTGTGTTAAACTCTCGGCCCATCAGTCCACTTTCGTCCGATCCCACGGACTATCAGCCCCTTACTGCTGGCCACTTTCTCATTGGCCGTCCGCTCACAGCTCTCCCCGAGCTGACTCTAGATGAAAGAGTAATATCTCCGCTCAAACGCTTTCAGCTCATTCAATCACTCTCTCAGCGCTTTTGGAACCTTTGGACCAAGTCCTACCTCCATACCCTTCAAATCCGCTCCAAATGGCTTTCCTCTTCCTCTCCACCCAAAATTGGAGAACTGGTTCTGCTCAAGGAGGACAATTTGCCTCCTCTACAATGGAAGATGGGAAGAATCTCACGTCTGCTACCTGGGAAGGATGGAGTCATCAGAGTTGTGGACTTGGACACGACTCAAGGCCAGCTGCGGAGGCCTGTCGGCAAGATTGCCCGGCTCCCACTGGATTCTGCTCAGGATGGGGCTCAGCTCGCCGCCTGTGCGGGCCCCCCAGGATGTTCGCGCCAACACTAGCGCGACGTTTAGAATAAACAAAAAGTGATGTATGGCCGACCGAAAGGGGCGCTGTCAGAGAGTGACGAACACTTGCATTTAGATCCCCTTCCGCGCCGGATGTATTTTCAGCTCATCCCGAAACCTAGTGAACGCGAACGCGTGTGCGCATATTTATTTGTGCTCGTTAATATAATACCAAATTCGCCGGCGAACCGCGATAAATCTATCGATAATCCGCTCAACAGCTGTGTAGTGTAGTGAGAAGAAACCTCCGCCCAGATACAGAACCACCAGCTCAACAATAAGGTCAGTCCCAGATTTCTCCAGCCCTCACATTAACCTATATACATACTTCCCTCAGCTCAAAGTCGTATGTGTAAGTTCCTAGCTTACACAATAGTTAAATATTAATTTATGATTTTTTAACCAATGTTCTGTTACGCATATAATGTCAATTTTAAATTCATTTAAAAATAACTCAAGTTCTAATTCTTTCCCTATTATGCCTTGTAAATTTTGATGCACCAAGTTTATATTAAAATTACAGTTTTTCCCAGAGTTCTTACTAGGCCCTTCGTAGGAGGCATCAGTATAAATATTTCCAGCTAAGAAATTGCTAGAGTGAGCCTCTGTTGTCTTATAATCTAATTTAAATTATTTGGAACATATTCCAAGTTTTTACTAATAAAATTGTCAGTATAAGAACACTGCTCAATAAAAGCAGTGGTCGGCTTAGCCAATTTTTTACTTGTCTTAAAACTAAAAAATTATATAGACATTTAGCCAAATGTCGTGTAAAAAATTTAGATAAGTAATACTTATCATATGTTAGATTATTTAACCTAGAGATAAAAATATTATTAAAGTCAACCACATCGATTTGTGGTAAAGTTTTATTTAAAACTAAACAATTTTGATTAGTAGCACTACACAGTAGGCTGTTCAATTTAAACCTAATATAATTTTCTTTACTCTCGTGCGGCAGTTTATTATTTGATAATTTGATGTAAGGAAAGGTAAACAATAAGATTTTTTTAATATTTTCTTTGTTACTTAATGTGTCTATATAATCTAACATCTGTTTTTTGTTTATCTTTCCTCTTCTCCCGACTAGTATAACTAAAGTTGTATTGGGGCAACAAGTAGAATTGATTGCCCGGCTAATGATTTGTTCAAATGATGCCCCCGGCAAACAAGTGCTAGTTACTTGTTGTCCCAAACACAATTTATTTAGATACACACCAAGTCCATGGCCTATTTCATCACAGTAAATGCTAATGAAACCAGACTCTGGGGTATGTGTCTGTGTGTCAATAACAGGTGGTGCGTTGGTTTGTAGTGTTAGCTCCGTAAACGTCGTTGATGTTGCGTGCCGCTTGTGCCGCGTTGCTGCCACGACGGTACTCATATTCCATAATTACTCGAATTTTTAACGTATCCATGATGACGAAAAAGATTGAAATGCGATGAAAATGTAACACTAATCAATAAACAAATGACAACTTTTGGAAAAAGAATTCCATGTTTTTAAAATAAAATTAATTTGAAATTAGAATTCTTAGCCAAACAAAAATTATTTTGATTTGAAATGGCCAGTACTGCAGAACGGCAATTTTATAGGTAAAGACCTATTAGATATTGACAGTTAATTTTACATACACAATTTATTGTGTTTTTTTAATTCAATTTCATTTTATTTAATGGTATTATGATTATTAATGTTTTTATTTATTCAATCTAATTAAATTTTATTTAAGATAGGTTAGTAAAAATAAATATCATTTAAGTGTAATGTAGCATAAAATCCTAAGAATTTAAATGTTAATGAGGTGCATAATATTCTGATGTTTTGATGAAATCTGAAGATTAAATATTATTTATTATATTATAAAAGTATTAAGATTTTTTTGTACCTCAATGTAGTGTAATTGTGAAATTTAGTTTGATATATCAAATAATGATTAATCTGACTGACAAAATTGATTATGATGGATTTAAGTACCTATGCGATGAAATGGTTTAAAATTGTATGTTATTAGCATAATAAAGAATTACTTATTTCAGTTTGTATTTCATTTAAATTATTGTTAAAAGTACATTTGCACGCTTCTTAAAGAAGAATGTTGTAACACTATATTTAAATATAAGAACTTTTGTAAACTACAGTCTATGCAAATAAACGATTATTATTATTATTATTATTATTATTATAAATTTACACATAGCCTAAGTTTTTTCAGTCAGTATCCCAAGAGTAAATAATAAGCAACTTTTACTACGGGATAAACTTTCCTACTTGAAAAAAAAAACAACTGACTGAAAAAAGATTGTGTACATAGTAGGCTATGTGTTAATCCAGAGTCTAAACTACTACCATACCAAATTTCATCGAAATCTGTATAGTAGTTTTTGCGTGAAAGAGTCACAAACATCCATCCATCCATCCATATATCCTCACAAACTTTCAGATTTATAACAGTAGTAGGTAAGAACTTTCTATCAGCATCTTCAGTTAATACCTAACAGTGCATTAAGGAATTTGGACTTCACCTGACTTTCTTACCTACGATCTGATATAGGCGACCGAGCGTGTGTGGGCACTGGGCAAAAATCTGTGCAGTTTCCTGAGACAACTGCACAGGTATACCACACGGCAGCGTGATTAATAAAGAAATAAATTTCTATTTATTTCTTTATTAATCATGTCAATCAAACCTGGATACCTTACAGCTATCGCATTGCCATATCAGGTCCTAGCTCTTATAGATGACGCAATGAAACGTTATTTTCTCTAAACTAATTATTACAATAATATAATAATATTAGTAATAATAGACACTAATTATAATAATAATAGACACAAATTGTATCTTTTTCGACTATTCACAAGCGAACTATTTCGCCAAAGACCGAACACCGTGAGATGCAGACCGTTCACGAATCTCCAGGGCTTACTTTAAGTCGGTGATAACTTTACAGGCTAGAAGCGACAGGCTGAGCAGATTCAACAATGTTCCCCTTTCTCCATTCCCAATTTCTTCTTTCCGCCGGTTCATCTCGCCGGGCTAGATTCCGAACCGGCGGGAGGCACCGTATAGGACAATTCTGTAAGTTGTTAAATAACAACCTATATGGTTGGATATAAAAAAAAATTAATTTGAGTTTGAATTCACGCGGTTGTAGCGCTCTCGCGACACACCAGCACTTGTGTCTACTGTACCGACTGCTTTGAGGACGCCATCGCCAAGATCATCAGGCGAACGATCAGGAAGCGTCAGTCGAAAAAGTGTTCGACCATAACGTGTATATTTATATAACGTACAACGTTATACGAGACGGGCAAAAAACAATAGTAAACAACATTATTAAAAAGGCGAGGGAACGAAGGTGACCAGCGAGTGGCGACCTTGATTTTAGTGATTGATTTCGTAAACAATTATATATTACTAGCTTTTGCCCGCGGCTCCACCCGCGTAAATACAGTATCCCACGGGAACACTGTACTTTTTTTGGGATAAAATGTTGCCTATGTGTTAATCCAGAGCCTAAACTACTACCGTACCAAATTTCATCAAAATCCGTTTTTGCTTGAAAATAGTAACAAACTTCCATCCATCCATCTATCCTCACAAACTTTCACGTTTATAATAGTAGTAAAATTATAAAATAATTGTAGGAAATGGATAAATGTCCTGCGCATATCCATTGTCAATTCTGGGAAAAATCGCACAGGCATTAGCCCTGTAGTTTGTTTTCATTGAATAAAAAAAGTACTTTCATTGCCGAGGCGCCATCGTCAAGGTCGCCATCGCGAGTTCAAGACCATCCAAAGGCATACATATAACACAATTATAACACGAGCACTTCCTAATTCCTATGCTACCACGCGTCCGGGGGAGACTCCCCAAATCAACGCATCACCACGAAATGAAAATTTATATAATTTTTTTTTGTGAAATGCATACAATGTTATAGGTGATAAAACTGAATAATAAATAGTTCCATTACATTTCCACCTTCGTCAAGGTATACAAATATTTAATAATGTACAAATGTTAGGCTTAATAGAGATACACATGTCGAGAGAAATAAAAACAAAACCATTAAAAGTGTACAAAATATTAAACATGTCTAACTATTTCAGGGCCTTGTCATTTAGAAATTCAGCAACCGAGTAATATGACTTTTCATTATGCAACAATGTCAAACGTTTTTTAAAAGACTTAACTGGAAAAGTCTACAAACCATTCGAAGTTTTATTAAATATCCTATGTGCCATACCAAAAAAGCTACTATTTAATAGTTCCGTTTTGCATGATATTGCACATATCTATGTTCATTTTCAAAGACAATAATATATTCTTTGTTCTAAGACAATACGTGATAAGCTATAGTGTGTTTGTGAGTGTGTGTGTAATATGTGTGTGTGTAATATGTGTGTGTGTGAATAATAAAAACTAGAGGTCATCCTGTGTATGAAATTATTATAACTCATGTTTTTGCTTGCTTTATATCGAGCTATAGAGACAAAAGATGCAAAAAAGCTATCTGACACATGACAGAAGATTGTGAAACAGACACACACACAGTTACTACGTATCCCATAGTCTTTTATAACCCGAATACGGCGAAGCCAAAAGCTTTTGGCAGTCCATGCATGTATGTATGTTTGTTCCCCCGTAGCGCCTAAACTACTGATCCGATTTTAATAAATTAGGTATAGATTTGTAATAACAGCCCACCCGGTTAACATATGCTATATAATTTACGTAGTCGGGTTAAAGTTTTTACAAAAAATGATTGTTATTCATTCAGAATCCGATGATAATTTTTATTATTTTTAGTGTCATAGAAAACCAAATAACAATTTATTTATAGAATCGTATACTTTGAATTGCAAGTCGTTCAAACTTTCGATAGATTGTATTCGGTCGGTGAGTAAAACAACTGATGTAATTGCTTTGCAGGAGACTTGGCTGATGCCACGTGAAATTTCCGACTTGAGCACAGTGAATGATCAGTTTAATTTCTTTGGACAGATGTATGTTGTTCTTCAATGTGTACATGCCTGATGATGAGTATAGTATATTTGTTGAGTGCTTAAGTGAAATTATAGCAATAGTGGAGAATGTAAATATTGATACTGTATATTTGTTAGGATATTTCAACGGTCACCCCGGGAGATTATTTAGTAAGGAATTGTTAAGTTTTTGTTTATAAAATAATAATTGGATGTGCCGATTAAAAAAAATTGGGTATTGAAGAATGTGAACTTGGAATCTTGCCTAAAATTGAAAACAACAACATACAAATCTGACATACTCAAACTTTCCAAGGAGATGCAAGCACACTGTTCGCGTTCATAAATATTTATTGTGAAATATTTAATATGAAATTTAGTTTTATTCAGTGTTAGTGTAATGAAGTTTACTGAACAAACGGATTTGGCTCCCAATTTTTATTTTTTATTGTTGTAATGTTCATATTTGGCTCTTTGGCTAATAAGATTGCCGACCACTGGCATAGATATGTCTATCTTTTAAGGATAGGTTACTGATACCCATTCTTAGTTTAAAAAAACGATCACAAATAATGAGGTATTTTCATAAGCTATTTAGACGGATACAATATATCTCCTTATCTATTATATTGAAATTAATAAGTACGTGTTAAAGATTTATTATTTAAGTATATATTTTTACTCTGTGCTATTACTATATTGCAGGTATATTTGCTAAAGAAGTATTTTGCTACGAACACTCTCCCACGCGAGTGAAGCTGCGGGCAAAAGCTATATTAAAATATAATAAACAAGATTCGTATAAAGTATGAGAGTACCTGGGAGACCGAGCTTTGCTCGGACTTTTAGTAGAAATATATAATAATCCAAACAATAAAATTTAAGTGTCTGTTTGAAATTTTATAATTTAACAGCTTTTCACTAAATGCACATGAAAGTATATACGGAACTAACAACAATACAATATCAAATATTTAAAAAAAAATTGTCTGTAAGTCTGTCTGTTTGTTCCGGCTAATCTCTGAAACAGCTGGACATATTTTCACGGGACTTTCACTGGCAGATAGCTGATGTTAAAAGGCGTAGCTTAGGCTACTTTTATCTTAGGGTTCCGTTTAAAAAATAGGGTTCCGCTTCCGATAGTTATGCGCAAACAAAGTTGCGGGCACCAGCTAGTAATTAATAAAATTAAATGGGGTGAGCGTGATCAGATTGACATTTTTGATAATATTTGTAACAAAAATTAAGGGATATTAATTTTCCATCTGAATTAAGTTAATGCTGTGATTCTTTATGTTATTGTAGCGCATAGTATGTATTAATGTAGCGCATAGGTTCGTTATTTACAACTTATATAAGTCTATAATTATGTGTTGTGTGAGGCCTCTGTGTGTAACATAATGGACGGGGCAGTCGTGTAGGTAATGCAAGGAGACGGGGTCGAGTGGCGCCGGGATGGTGTCTCCATGTGCGTGAAGCTCGTCGGAATGCTCGTCAAAAATTTCTTTACTGGATTTGGTTTAGTAGAACGAGAGGCGGGCCTATCTACAAAGAAATGGTTGACTCGAGGAAAATATTTCAGGCGAAGCTGCGTTTCTGTCAAAATAACCATGAACAAATTGGGATGGACATTTTTGCAGTAAAACATAAACAAAAGGATTTTCGTGGTTTTTGGAAGACAACTAAGCAGCTCGGCCCTAAGGCTGGTGTTCCGGTGAACGTTGACGGAGTGAGTGAGACGAAACACTTAGCCAATATGTTTATGAAACATTTTAGGGTGCAGTCTCTTGTATGAATGTATGTGACAATGATGAGGCTGTCGGGGATGAGGTCCCCGTCCAGATACCGGCTCGTGTCACAGCGTAGGAGATTTTCAATACTATCAAAAATGTGACACGAGGACGATCACCCGGTCACGATAGTCTCAGCATTTAGCACTTTTAAAACGCGGTTCCACACTTGCCAAGACTCTTAGCTCTTTTAAAACGCAGGTCCACACTTGCCAGGACTCTTAGCTCTTTTAAAACGCGGGTCCACACTTGCCAAGACTCTTAGCTCTTTTAAAACGCGGGTCCACACTTGCCAAGACTCTTAGCTCTTTTAAAACGCGGGTCCACACTTGCCAAGACTCTTAGCTCTTTTATATACCTTCTGTGTTAGACACGCGTACTTACTTGACGATATCATGATTTTCTTGCTATGAGATTGAAGGCAGCTTTTCAAGTAACAGCGATGCGCTAATCGGGTTTAGACCTAAATTGTCAACTGAGTGTGCTATTCTGTATCTCGAGCACACTGTTAAGTACTATACACAGAGAAAGACCCCGGTTTATGGAGCCTTTCTGGATCTATCAAAGGATTTCGACCTAGTTAGATATAATATCTTATATATATCTAACTAGATTTCGAAAAGCTGGGGTACCTGAACTGGGGTATCAGTGTCTTCGGCTACTGGTACAGCCAACAGACTAATCAGGTAAGATGGGGTAAAGGCTATCCGAAGTATATAGGTTACAGTGTAGAGTGAGGCATGGTAGAGTGACGTCACCGTCCATGTTTAATTTTTACGTCAACGAGCTGATTGAGAAGCTGGGCAGTACTAGTGTCGGCTGCTCGATTGATAGTGTTTGGATGAACAGCATCAGTTACGCTGACGACATGGAGCTGCTGAGCCCATCAGTCAGCGCGCTCAGACGACTAATATCCGTGTGTGAGGCCTGTGTCACGTGGGTGCGCATGGTTGAAGGTATAGCGTACTTAAGAGTGAGCTTTTGGTTTTTAGTTGTTGGAAGAAAAAACCGTTTTATATTCTGCCTGTGGCTTCAAACGGTACTGCTTTCAAAAGAGTCTCGCAATTTAAATACCTGGACCATGTCGTAAACGAGAACCTTAGTGATGATGATGATTTTGAGAGGGATCGAAGGGCTTTAGCCGTACACAGCAATTTTCTGGCCCACCGCTTTGCGTGGTGTACAGTGGAGGTCAAAACTTCTAATACTTGCGCCATGTGGGTGGCATATTCGCTGGGGGAGTTTGATGCTATTCGAGTACAATATAATAACGCTTTTAGGATGCGACTGGCGCTCCCGCGGTACTGTAGTGCATCTCTCGACTAGAATTGACGATTTGTCGTCAATCATGCGTAGGCGTATCGCGTCATTGATGTGCAGGGTTCGCGGGAGCGACTACAGCATACTGAAGGCGATAGGTGGGCAAGCTGACGGCGCGATAGCGGGGCACTGGGAGCGTCCACGTGCATGTGCCCCGTGTGTCCGCGCCGGTACCGTGGCGCAGATACGCCAAATAAAAATAATATTATAGAGAGAGAATATACACGCTATGGACTATTGGTCTGCAGTAAATTTATTTCATTCTATTAACCCGTACACCATGACGTAGTAGTGTGGTGCCGCGTCATCATCATATTAAAAAGGAAAACTAGATATATAACTATACAATACAGATGTCACATAATATTATCTGTGCGTAAGCTACATTCTTTGTATTTCCACCCCGTGTATGCAAATCACTATTATTATTATTAATTCGACACTAAAAACTAAAATTATAGTAACAATAGTAGCCGTGCATGAGACGGCGAACAGCTATCTCGCTCGCTCGGCACGAGGCTCGGCCAGCGTGACGTAATGTCCTTCGCTTACACGTGCAGTTTTTAGGAGTTTTGGTAATAATTTTAATTATCGTGTCAGAAACCGGTCCGAAGTCTTGTTATATAGATATCCGCTAATAAAATTAACCTATAACGGAACTGTTGGACTTTGTGATTTTGGAATTACGATGCAAGAGATTTGGAGTGTAAAGAGCAAAAGGCATTATATGAATAACCTTATGGCAAAAAATTATCGCCAACCTGTTACTTTTACACCAGATCTGTGTCATCTTGAAATATCTCTAGCTAAAATTCACTCCAAGCTATAAAATCTGGATTTTTGGACTATATCTTTATAAGGAATGTTTGTATAAAGTGAAATCCAAGAAAAAGAAAGTGAAGAAGAGAAAAAAAAACACTAAATAAAGTGAAAAAGTGTGTATAAAAGTTGTGTGATATTGTTATGAAACCCAAGACGTTTGTTTCTACTGTTGGAGGTCGTTCAAGCTTAAAAAGCTGGGTTCAATAGTCTAGCTGGCAACCAAAAGGGATTGTAAGCGAATGAAAATTAATCAATCTTTAATGGACTGCCAATCAAAAGTTTCGCTAAAACTCGAGAACGACTGGACCAAATTGAATAGTTTTGTTTTTTAAATAATTGTGGAAGCTTAGGGAACGTACCCACGTTGAGAAATATTTGAAAAATTGCGCCGAAAATACTAGAAACATAGATGTAGGTGAAGGATATATTGGTGTCATTTATTTATTTTAGTTCATAGTTAAGACAGAACAACGTGTGTCGGGACAGCTAGTATTTTAGTGAAAATTTGCGCTAATAGTTATGGGGCAAATCTCTCCACCGACCCACGGTCCTACTCTATAAACTGATCGTGGTTATACGGGCTCAAACACGGGGATGCACATACTGACCTGCCCTTCAGGTGCGCCTACAAGTTATTTCATCACTTTCTATTTGTCCCCAAGCCCTTCTGCCCTTTCTGGGGCGGACAACACAATTTTTTAAAAGTCAGTTAAGAGGCAATGACAAGCCAACTCGAAAAAAATATGATTCGAGTTACCTCGGGTTGAAATTCCCGTAACTCTGAATTGAATTCGAGTTACGGAATTATTTAGACGGATGTGTGGATGGATGTGCGTTACTCTTTCACGCAAATACTACTGAACGGATTTCGATGAAATTTGGTATGGTAGTATTTTAAGCTCTGGATTAACATATATATGCTACTTTTTATCCCAAAAAAGTACAGTGTTCCCGTGGGATACTGTATTTACGCGGGCGGAGCCGAGGGCAAAAGCTAGTTAGTTAATAATCTAGTAACTAGCTTTTGATTTAGGAATTGTTTGAGTGTTCGTTAGTGTCATTCGAGTAGTAAGGGCCAGTTCACGACGACACGCGGCGCTGCATTGTTAAGATAGCTATTCAAAATTGAACTTTATCACTACAAAAAAATATACCTACACGTCACACGTGACATCAGTCACACACACACATGCGCATTGCAGCGCGGTGCAACCCCAAATTCGTACCCTTACAATACAACGTGTATCTTCTTGTGTAACGAATAAAGTTCACTTTAATAATAACTATCACAAAATGGCAGTGCCATGTCGCGTATCGTTTCGTTTCGGTGTGGATTGGCCCTAGCTCTATTTATAGAATGTTACAGTCGCGAGACAATTTCCAAACGAGTTTATGATACGCAGCGGTCTGTACGTCTTAATTTATCACCTGTGTTGTAATGCTAAAAGGCTGGGCCTTTATAATCCGAAGTAGAAAATTCCGAGCATGGAAAATAGAACTCTGCGCTAATACAATGGAGTTGAAAATCGAACACATGAGTCATAGTGATAACACACAGGACTTCTTGCACTATTTCCACTCTTATAAGTATTTTACATTAATTTTAATATATTACACGACCGGTTTCGAGAAAGTCATTATGCAACTGATGATGACTTTGTCGAAACCGGTCGTGTAATATATTAAAATTAATGTAAAATACTTATTAGAGTGGAAACTGTGCAAGAAGTCCTGTGTGTTATGACTATGAAACATGAATTCCCACCAAGAACCTACAGTACCATCAATAACATATCTGAACACATGAGTGTCGAGTCAAATGTCAATGTCATATATTATATGACAGCTCGACACCCGAAACTTCCAATTCCAACTCTATTGTATTAGCGCAGAGTTCTATTTTCAATGCGGAAATCAGAATTTTCTACGGATTCCGGAGCATATAGTCCCAGCCTACTGAACTATTATTAGGTATTGTTAGTTGTGTTCCTCTCGACCCGACTAGCTTAACTAATAAAGTAACATTACCATTATATTATTATATTGTTATTAAATAAAAATTACTTATTATGTTTACTAGAAAAATATAATTATATTCTCGGATTAAAATTATAATATAACTAGCTCTTTCCCGCGGCTCCCCGTTAGTTTTTGCGTGAAATGTAACAAACATCCATCCATCCACCCTCGCAAACTTTCACATTTATATTAGTAGGATATCATTTTAATAAACATAATATTATTTACTACCAAATCCATGTAATATGATATTTTGCAAAATCAATCACAGAAACTTTAGGCACATGGTTTCCTACTTACCTATGTAAAGACGTTTAGGCATGAAAATAATTAAATAAGAGAAAAAAATGACCTATACAAAATAAAAGTACATTACACTCTTTATGACACTGATCAGCTGTGAGGTCTGATTTCAATAACATCATTTCAATCAGTTGAAAGCAACTGTATGAGTTGCTGACCCTTTCAGCGCCGTAGACTAATTGTGAATATTAGATATTTTTTTTCGATTTTTTTTCCACCTAATCTTTCCAAAAAATCTAGTCTCCAAAGTTTCTGTAAATGATTTTATAAAACATTATAAATGTAGAACTCCAATAGACTCCATCTAGATATTTCACAGTCCAATGACATTACACTTCTTACTAGTATGCATATCAAATCATACCAGTTATCCGCCCTGGCTTCATACGGGATACATAATTATTATAAATATTCTGCTGAAAACTGCATTAAAATCCGTTGACTCGTTTAAAAGTTCTAAGCGAGCAGGAAAAGGAAGTGACTTTATTTTATACAATGTAAGGCTTACTCCTGATGTTCCCCACTATTTGTCCACCCCTGGCGGACATCGGAGACCCGTCCCATGACTTCGGGAATACACGCTATGCACAGTTTTGATACTCGGCATTGCTCTTTTAGGGTTTCGTACCTAAAAGGTACAAAGAGACTTTGCTGTTGTCTGTCTGTCTGCCCGTCTGTCTGTCTTTCAATTCGTCTGTCATCAGGCTGTATCTCCTTAACCGTGACAGCTAGACATTTGAAATTTTCACAGATGATGTATTTCTGATGCCGCTATAACAACAAATACTAAAATCATATTAAAATAAACTATTAAGGGGGGCTCCCTACAACAAACGTGACTTTTTTGCCGTTTTGTACGGAGCCATTCGTACGCGAGTCCTACTTAGGCTGACCCCACATTAGGCGTGCGCGTTCTTCGGGCGTGTAAGTGGCGCGAGCAGCGCCCGCATCGCTGACACGACCGAGGATGCGCACGCCTAATGTGGGGGAGGCCTTAACTTTATTCATTACACAAGAAGATACACATTTGATTTTAAGAGTTCGAATGTCAAGTTGCACCGCGCTGCACAGCGCATGCATGTGCAGTGTATGACTGATGTCATATGAATATGCCGATTATTTCATAGATAAGACTCATTTCTTCGGCGTGACCAACAACGCATGCTGGTCGCGGTTGTGCGGTCGCGCATGGTGGCCTGGTGCACGGTTGCGTGCTTGTCAGGTTGCCGGGAGCGGTTCTTACACGTGCCGAGAACCAGTAGGGACGGCCGTGACCCTGTGACCCCGCCGCCCGCGGTCCCTCGCGTCAGACCTACCGAATTTATTATTAGATTATTGTAACTGTAAGTTGACTGATCTGAGTTGTAAATTGTATACTTGAATGACTGTGGTTGGAACTCGGAACCCTATGAAATATATTATACCAAATAAATGTGTCATTGTAATTCCTTATTGCACGGAAAATAGTGAAATTTGAATTTGTAGTATTATATTTTCTCTTTGTGCTTTCTGATACTATCTGTTTTTGTTGATACTATCCCATTTCCATCCCCAGATCAAATCCGTCGGTGCTGCCACTGCCTGCCTCGTAATGACGATTTTTACGGTTCTACGAGTTTGGGATAATAAATAAAAATAGTATGAATGATCTTAAAATGGAGCCTTTGAAAAATAAGACTTTTTAGTTTACAAAAGGAATAGTATACTAAAAATAAATATTGATAAATATATTGCGGATTGTTTAAAGCACTTTTGTGAGTCCCGTGAAGATGCCCCATATAAAAAACTAAAAAATAACGATATGTATGGCCACATTTCCGATATCTCCGAAGTTTGCGCATTTATGTTCATACATACATAGTAAATCTTTTTGTATTTGATGAAAGTAAAGGAATAATGTAGGGTTTTTACACTAATATTGTTAAAAAAATATTTCAACTTTTTTGTGACTTCGAAATGCATATACTTAATTACAAAACTATACATAAAATCCTAATTCTTTTACTTTTAACAAGTTGTAATACATAATTATTTCTTAATTAATAAAAAAAAAAAACTAATATGACATGTAGGAAAATACCCAATTGTGTAGCTTTTTTAAATTATAATTAGAAAAGAAAATGGCAATGGCAGCCAACATTATATATATTTTTTGTTTGATTTAGTTTTTACGAAAATGTAATTTTTTAATTAAAAATTAAAGTTTGTTATTATATACAAAAATATGGACATTCTTATACTTTCAACAGCTGATTGTGAGCAGAAGGAATAATTTCAAACACCAGTTCTCTGTTACAATAAATAAACTGAGGTATCGCTGAAATTTTGGTGTGAACAGGCTAGATTAAAAACTATTGTAAATAGTTTTTAATCTAAACACAATACAACACAAAAACATATGAAAAAAAATGTAATAAAAAAATTCTTTGTTTTCTGAAATCCAAATGAATTCTTTTGGTTTTTATTTTCTGAGCACGTAATAAAAAAATATTTTTAGGAATAAAATGAGAACTTTTTGATGTGTGCAGATCATAAAGTAAATTATATATTAAGGTTTATTCAACGTTAGGTAGTAACCAAAAACAAAAGGGGGGTTTTTTGTCGATAAAATTAAACCTATTAACTGCTGTTAAAATCTCTTTACCTCGAGACGAAAGATTCCTCGTAGGTGCACGTTACTCGTAGGTAGCGTAGCGTTTCCTAATACATACACTTTTGGGTACAGTTTTGTAAACAAAAGTGTAATTAACAAATTCACTGCTGGTCATGACGGCATCATAATATATATATATATATGACTGATATATATATATATATATATATATATATATATATATATATATGTATATATCAGTGGCGTGCACAGGATTATGACACTGGGTATGCGGCGAAGTACTCGGTCACAAAAACTTTTTCGTTTATAGATTTTTAGCATAGCTACAGCCAAGCGACGGATCTCTAAGTCGAAACCATGCCAACAGAGCAAGTCTTAGATGTACTACTATTCATGTACATCTTCTACGGCAACGCAGACAAAACAGCGATCGATCGTCGCGGCGGAAGAAATTCTAATAAGTAAAATAATAAGCATATTTTAAAATATAATAACTACTCACCAGTCAGTCAGCTTCAATTTTCACATATTCAAGATTCAGGTTACTTGAGATTACTATATCCCGATGTAAATTACTAAATAATATGCAAGGAAAACAATATAATTTAATCGTGTGTACACAACCACACAGCCAGTTATACGTTTCATAACTTTTAACATGAAATTTTCGAGTTACATTATTTTTTTGCTGGTTTAATTGTTGTAACTCGGGTACACACCTACCTTTAGACAGAATTTGAATCTTTTCACTGAATGACAATTGTGAGAACTTGTCATTTTTAATTTTTAATAAACACACATTTTCAACATAAACCTCACAGTCAAATAACATTTAAAAAAAATCAAGTAACTCACTAATAAAAGTAAATCACTACCATTATTATAGAAACTCAGTAATAAACTGTTAAATGTACACACTTTCAAATGTTAAAATGAAAAATCTTTTAAGAAAACTATAAATAAACTGGAGCGATTAAATTGTAAATAATGTAAATTACATGAAATATGCAATATGGCCCCCGCGAAACACAAAACGTTTCTTCTATTTAAACAAATAAAACCTTACTAAACAAAAATGCTTAATGTGCATACGTGATTTATTAGATTTCCGACTATTCTTTTTACTCGGATTATAGGCAACGAATAATTTTCGATAAGCCAGTTCGGCGGTTTTCGGAAGCGATCGGATAGCCGAGATCGGAGAGCCTGCCGCGGGACTTGCCGCTATATAATTATGTCGATATTCATGGGTGTGTGCGTTTGCGAAGTATGAAAATTACACATACATGCGATGATTTGTCCTGCAGAACGCAACGGCATGAGATAAGTTGTTATTTATAAAATATTAGGCGTTTTTAAGTTATTATATTTTTTTAATTAATTAATTTACTACTAATTAATTATTAAAGTCATCTAAAACGTACGAACGTTTTATTAAAATATCTGTGAATGACAAGTAAAGCATTGCATTTCTGCCTATATGGAGCGCACGCCCCTGATATATATATAATTATTATAATTATGCTTTGAAATAGGAAATGCGCTATAACAATGTAGAAATAAGATATTTACTTTAATTATTTAAAGAGATAAACTTTATTTTCTCCATTCATAAGGAATAAAGGCGAACTTTTTTCAAAAGTGTATCTACGAGTAAAGTGGCCTACTTACGGGGAATAAGTCCTCGAGACGACACACACTGTATAGGTGTGCATTGTACACTATATAAAACATAGCATAGTATTATGTTATAACGTATAGCATTCAGTTAGTGAAATATTTAGCTTAATCGCTTCAACAGTTTCAAAATCAAACCATGTCAAATCAACATCTACATATTTATGTACGTTCGTATTATTATGTAATATACATTTACAACTAGATACGTAACGGCATATTATACTTACAGGCTAGGACTATATATGCTCCAGAATTCGGAACGCCGGTGAAAATTCAGAGCAGTAAAATTAGAACTCTGGCCATGTATTTAAATTACCAGGCAGTAAATGTATGGCGACTTGCCGATCTCCTTTAAAGATTTTCCATACAAACTGTCAACCTATTTTTTATCTTAGCCACAATATAATCGAGCCCTGACGTCACTGCGACCCAAGTGCCATCCTTCGCGCCATATTCTGTAAGTTCTGTTTCAACCCCGATTTTACCCCTTTAGGGATGGATTTTTTCAAAATTCTTCTTAGTGTGCATTTACGGTACGAAACAGATAAACAGTTACATAGTTAGCTTTCGATTTGATTGCTATTTGATACTACAAGCACACGGTGTGTCCACGATTGTGTGACAAAATTGTGGCCAGTTGAAGGGGACGTGAAAATTGTGAAATTTGGATTGATTTGGATCTAGATCTAGAGCTCGGCGTCGAAAAAGGAGGTCATCGCGAACAAGCACAGGACCTCTTTAGATCGCTAGGCCCCATAAGTTTGATATAAAACCGCCGGTCTGGCAGTTCCAAGCCTGGCAGATTTTTTTTTATAGACCAAAATGTGTGAAGTTTTTGTGAGTAAAAGAAGGTCATAAGGAACAAGAAAACTGTTTTCATACACGCCTGCGCGCCAATTAAAAACATAAAAATGCAAGTCTGGCAGTCCTACTCTTGACCAATTTCCAGCCAGACCGTCATAAACGTGTAATAAATAAAAGATATAGAGTATAACTGCTACACCAGTTTTGTGGGTATTTTTTTTTTTTTATTAAATAAGGGGGAAAACGAGCAAACGGGTGACCTGATGGTAAGCAACTACCGTCGCCCATGGACACTCGCAACATCAGAAGAGCTGCAGGTGCGTTGCCGGCCTTTTAAGAGGGAATACGCTCTCTTCTTGAAGGTTTGCAGGCCGTATAGGTGCGGAAATACTGCTGGTGACAGTTCGTTCCAGAGTTTTACAGTGCGCGGCAGAAAGTTACGCGAAAAGAGCACGGTGGAAGACTGCCACTCATCAAGGTGATGAGGATGGTATGTTTTTCGCGTGGGACGATGGCGAAAAGTTGCAGGTGGTATGATTCCGAACAATTCCTCAGAGCACTCCCCGTGATACAACCAATAGAGGATGCAGAGTGAAGCTACATCTCGGCTGTTGAAACACTATGGCAGTCAACAATTCGAGCGGCCCTTCGTTGGATACGATCCAGAGGGAGCAGTTGGTATTTTGGCGCCCCTGCCCAGAGATGAGAACAATATTCCATATGAGGCCGAACCTGCGCCTTGTAGAGTTGAAGGCGTTGGTCCGGACCGAAGTACTGTCTCGCTCTGTTAAGAACACCAAGCTTCTTCGAGGCTAACTTGGCCTTACCCTCTAGATGATATCGGAACTGGACTTCGCTCGATATGTTGACGCCAAGTATCTCAATGCTAGGGGAGATGGTTAAAGATGTGCCCTCGAAACGAGGATATACGACCATTGGAGACTTTTTAGTGGTGAACGCGCAGACTTGTGTCTTACAGACTTGTGTAATTGCTAACTCTTTGTGAAAGTTTACAGTTATATCAAATAAATAATAATAATATATAATAAAATAGCCACATTATTTGAATATGCAACATCAACTTCTGAGGAAGTTGCTCTTACAGTAAAAAACTATATACATAGACGCAGTATTTCAGTTAATAAAATCTATTTAGTATTCATCCTTAAACATTTTGAACTGCTGTGACGTCACTCGTCCATAATTTTTTGCATAGAGCGTTTTTAATGCTCTCTAACAATCTCACTTTTGTGATGACTGAAAACAGTCAACCGTTGACGAAATATCGTCAACGGTTGATCGTAGACATGCCATTGCAAAGACAATATTTCCTGGCTTATTATGTACTTTTTGAAAAGCTAATAAAACACTATGAATGTTACCCATTTTCTATGCTAATTATTCATCTATTCTAATTCATCTATGCTAATTATTGAATTTCAATAGCTGTACGGTTCAATTAATGTGGCCATTTTAGACCTGCAGATGGTGCTGATGATAACACCAAGGATTCCCCTCGCTATTACCATGCTCAGTCCCCTGTCACATAAGTATTGTGTTAGTCCTCATAAGTATTGCGTCATCCCTTCATCCTTAAACATTTTCAACTGCTGTGACGTCACTCGTCCATAATTTTTGCATAGAGCGTTTTTAATGCTCTCTAGCAATCTCACTTTTGTGATGACTGTATTTCGTCAACAGTTGATCATAGACATGCCATTGCAAATATAATAAGCCAGGGGCTTATTATGTACTTTTTGAAAAGACAATAAAACACTTTGCATGTTACCCATTATAGTTCATCTATGCTAATTATTGAATTTCAATAGCTGTACGGTTCAATGAATGTGGTTATTTTAGACCTGCAGATGGTACTGATGATGACACCAAGGATTCCCCTCGCTATTACCATGCTCAGTCCCCTGTCACATAAGTATTGCGTCAGTCCTCCGTGCGGCCCATACTAATGCGCGCTTAGCATGCGCTCCTCGGCCGAGGTCCTGTGACCCTGGTCGTCTGACCCTGGCGTGATGGTCATCTGACCCCGGCCAGGCCAAGTTTTCCTCAACCATAAACACTTTCGTCAAGTGCAGATCAAGCGACATGTAATGTCAAAGATAACATCTTTGATATCTTCCGTACTTAAAATTCACCTACTTATTTTTTGTTCAATGTTATTCCAAAAATACTTTGGTAGGTTATATAAAGTAGCGCGAATGCAACTTTACTAATACTTACTTATATTATTTTCAGAGAAATTTCCAAAGAACTCGTAGAGTCCACCCGAGAGTCGAGACCCTGGAGCTGGCACCTGTCTGGCTGAGTGAGCCACGCCATCTAGGGAGGAAAGTCTCGGTAGTCTGCGGGATGGGTGATGAGGACGTCATTGTGCGACGTGGGGTTTTCTTTTATTTGTAGCCGTTCAAGTTATATTTTTCGTTCTTTGGGGTATTTAGTTTTATTTATTCGGTTTTTTGGGTTCCGAAATATCAAAAGGAATAACTTAACCAAGAGCATGTCACGACATGTCTAAGGAGGGTTCCGTAACTATAAACGAGTAATATGTTTTTTTTTCAAATTACTTTAAAAGTTACTTTCCGATTTCGTTAAAAATAATTTTCCTAAAGAGTTTTTAGCATGATCCATCAGCATGGAAAATTGCAAGTTTCTAAGTCTCATTGTTTAGAAATCCCAGGGGGACCAACTTTAAACCACTTTGGAGACCGATTACTTGAAAATGGTTGATTGTATAAAAAGGTCATGTATAAAACCTTCCCTTTATTTTAGGAGACCTACTTACCGATGTCCTATACGAAGGGGTAGAAAGAACTACATATTTTTCATCTTCACTTCATATGTATGGAGATTGGAGAGTCACCCCTTAACTATAAAATTATTATTATTTTATGAAGTCTGAACCGAAATCTATACACATTATATAACTATACTAAATTTCATCAATTTACATTATTAATTACAGAAGCTAGATGAGTGGACAGACAGACGTACGGACGGACGGACAGAGCGAAACTATAAGGGTTCCATAAGAATTACGG
Organism: Phengaris alcon alcon; assembly: GCA_037179445.1. NCBI lineage: Eukaryota > Metazoa > Arthropoda > Insecta > Lepidoptera > Lycaenidae > Phengaris > Phengaris alcon. The sequence continues at coordinate 295,823 of JAYRCH010000154.1, read as the reverse complement.
AACCTCAAAACAAACCTTTATAAAATCACTCAATCACGGACAATAAGTCCGTTCGTCCGTTTGTCTGTCGGTCGAGACCCTTTACTCTACGGGAACTCGATACCTCTACGGTATCGAGTTGAATTTTAAACTTTGCAGCTTAAAACTCCTTCTAAGTTCCCTTAAAGCTGTGAAAAAATGAGACTTCTAAGTTGACTTAAAAAAAGATATAAAAACACTTTCAAGGGAATCAAAACTCGAAGGGTAGGGGAAGGTACATCCTGTTGACCTAGAACTATGAAATGTGGCGAGTAACTTCTTAACATACCTACTACAACTACAAGAAAAAACTCTGAAAACTTCACGTTTATAATTAAATCATAAAAAATAGGGGGATCTAAAGCCTGAAAGGGAGTCGAAATTTCAAGTTGAAGTTACTAGTTCAAATGGCGTATCATAATATCGTATATGAGCATTACAAAATATAATATTATTATATTTATCGTAAATTATGAATATTTTTTTTAATTAAAACGAAAAATGTCATAATTAATAGCATCTCCATATACTTCTTCACCCTTTTTCAGGTTCGACAAAACCTGCGAGACTCGATTCCTAGTAGGAATATCATAAATAGTTTATATTATATAGTTTATATTTATGATGTTCCTACTATGTACGGAACCCTCGGTGGGCGAGTCAGACTAGCTCTTGTCTTTATATTATATACTATGAATTAAATTATTAGAATTCTGGGTGTTTTCGAGGGGCGTGTAGCATTTATTCAGATAGATAATATTATAACATGGCTAATTATTCAGCACTTAAATATTTAGGAAAATGTTAATTGTGTTGTTTTATTTTATACCAGCTTCCAGCGGGGCTAAATTATGTTTTGTTTTAATGAAGTAATTAAAAAATGATTTATAATAGCAAAACGTGCAGAAACTCCGGTTTCATTCTTATGTTTTTTCAATTAATCAAAATCGCCATTTTTGTTACCTACACTATTAGGTTTCACAGGCGAGGCGTGCATATAAGCCGGCTTCCCTTATGTATATTATATAATATATTATTTTTTTAAATACGGTACTAAGCCAAAAAAATTGCGCTAACAGTATGTGACGAACCAATTCCGTATTTTAAAAATTAATATATATTAAATAATACGGTTTCAATTATAATATTTGACGACCTCTGTGGCTCAGTGGTTCAGCGCGTTGGTGCTCAAGCCGGGGGTCGCGGGTTCGAATCCCGCCGAAGGAACAAAAAGTTTTTCTGAGTTCCTGGGTCATGGGTATTAAATATGTGTATAATATAATAAAAATCTTAAATATATGTATAGTATAAAAAGTATAAAATATACTTCCCGTTTTCTGGTACCTGTAACACAAGTTCTACGGATACTTAGCACGGGGCCAGATTAACGTCGTGTGAAGCGTCCATAGATATTTATTTATTTATTTATTTATTTAATATTATCAATTAAGATGTTTAATTTATTGTTATGTTGGTTTTTTGGTTCAAATTGTATAATTTTCGTCTTGTTAGCATTAACTGTTAAGTTTTTAGTGTTTAACCAGTCAATTGTCCTCTTTATTGTGTTATTAATTTCATATTATCGTAGTCTGTATTTTTATTACTTTTAATTATAATAGTCGTGTCGTCAGCAAATAGAATAGTTTCATATTCAATTATTTTTGGTAAATCATTAATGTGAAATAAAAATACCAAAGGACCGAATATGGAACCTTGAGGGGCGCCGCAATCATTAATTAAGTAAGATGATCTACACATTACTTTTGGTTTACCCTTTAAGTCACAAATTTCTACACATAGACGTCGGTCCTGAAGGTAACTTTTGATCCAGACATTTGCAACGCCTCTAATTCCATAATTATTCATTAAATTTAATAGAATAGCATGTGAAACAAAGTCAAATGCAAAAAAAAAAAACAAAAAAAAATTGACAAGTCTAAAAATTTGGCTGTAATTGAAGTCTTAAAATTGAAACACTGAGTCAAAGTTTTTATAAGAGAAAAGCAAGATTGCGCAGTTGATTCTTAAGCCAAATTGTACAGGAGCTAGAAGATTAGAAACAGTAAGAAAAAAGATAGTCTTGTCGTACATTAACATTTTGAAATATTTTTGAGATTATAGGTACTATAGTTATTGGTATATAATTATTAAGATCAGAGTTTTTACCTGTTTTGAATACTGGTTTTACAATCGATTATTCAGAAGAGAGGGAAAAACACCTTCAGTCAGTGAGATATTAATTATGTGGGTTAATGGTTTTGCTAACCATTTGCTACAATTTTCCAAAATTTTTGTATGAATATTATCGTAGCCAGTAGAATTCGTATGTTTCAAATTGTCAATGTATTTTTTTGTGTCCATATGTGTTATAGGAGTAAGGTAAAGGTAAAATGTAAAGGTAAGGTAAGCTATTAATACTTTTGTCATTAATTTTACTTCTATTGGTTAAATTTATAAAGTATGAATTAAATAGATTAGTTAAGTGATAAGGATCAGTGAAAGTTTTACCATCTAGTTCAATTTCCTCTATGTATTGGGTATCAAATGAGTGATTAACATGAGAGGTTTTTACAATATCCCAAGATGCTTTACACTTGTTCTGTGCTACCTTTAAATATTTTGCATTACTTAGTTACTGTGACTTATGTATACATCTATTTAGTATTTAAGAGTATTTTTTATATTTTATTTTATTATAATTTTTATTAGATTTTGAAAGACGGTTATTGCGGGTAAAGTTTTCTCTTATGTTTGCAACACCTCTTAATGCCCTTAGTTAACCATTTATTTTTCATTAATGTTTTTGATTTTTCATTAATAATGAAAGGAAAACACGAATTATAGAATAGTATTAGTGTTTCACAAATTATTTTAAACGCTGTTTCTTTATTATTTTCTTGTAGGACATCATGAAAAGTTAGTATACTCATGCATTCATAAAATTTATTTACGTTTTCACAATTGAAGTCTCGTTTGTGGATAAATCCAAATAATATACAGACTTGTGTTTTTAAAGCAATTGTAGCTAGTGTCGAATGATGCATTGTGATGATTGTGCTGTTTCATGATCGGATAGAGCAAGATAGTGGACCTTAGGATTTACAGATTGTTCGGAGTGATTGCTGAGAAATGAGATCAATACAAGAGTTTTTTCGTGTAGGGTGTTTTATGTGGCTGTTTAAATTATAGTTAGCCAGAATTATGTTGAGGTTCTTAGAAGATGTAGAATTTTTTACCACGTCAATAGTCCAATAACCACAAATTACTACATTTCTGTTCCATTTAGTAGCAATTTTTCCTAGTAGCAATTTTTAAAAGATTATTTAATTTATTAAAAAAATGCTTATGTTAGAATTTTGTGTTCGGTATACACATATTATAAATAAATTTAATGTAGCCAAATCGATTGCACAGTACTCAAAAGAGAATTTCAGGTGTTTTAATTTTAGATAAATCTTATTAAAACCAATTTTTTTTGGACTAGTAAACAAGAGCCACCTCTTTTTTAACTGTGACGACAATATGAAGAAGCTAATTTATAATTATGAATATTAACATTCGATCGACAGCCATGATTTAAAAATGTTTCAGTAGGACATCAAATCTGGATGTTTTTTTATGTAGGTAATTGATACTTATTTCCATTAAATGTTTTTTGTTTAAGACCGCAGCTATATTTTGATGCAGTATTGTTAATTTTAAGTTATAGTTGCTAACGAAAAAGACTGTATTTTTATTAATTGCCTTTTTAAACATGTATGAATAGTATATTTTTTGTGATTATTTAATTGTGAATATGCATTATCTATTTCGACATTAAGTTTTAAGAGCAGTTCGTCTAGATATTTATGAGGCGTTCTTATATTATAATTCTTATTATAATAGTTTATTTCATTGCTGATATTAAAAATGTCAATAAATTTACAATTGTCATAATTATTACACAGAGATCTTATATGATAATTTAGTAAAATGGTATTTAGGTATTTATTATACCTTACACTAAAAACTAATATTAAATTGTTCTGAAACTGGTAAAGGGTGTTGCAAATATTCGACATTAAAACAAACGGATTCCGATCATTATTTTCTAAACTAAGAACTTTTTTTTTAACTTTAAACTATTAATTCCATTGCACATTTAACTTAAGTTCTGACAGCTGTTGGCAATTTGGGTGGATGTTGCACCGGATTTCACGACAGATGTCGGAAAAAGTAAAAATTAATTAGGTATGTAGGTAATTTAAACTAATGTTGTTACTTTGCTCCTAATTTCAAAACTAATTCTTTTTACTTTTATTAAGTTTATATTTTTTTTATTGTTTAAAAAAACCATTTTGTCAAATAACCCATGATAATAATATTACTGTCGTATGGCTGATGAGTGACGACAATGGAATATGGATCTAATATTAACGGATACTAGAAGCTTTGTTTGCGTAGAACTTGTATTGTTTGTTTATTAAAACAATTATTAGGTATGCACATTTATCTCCATTTTCCTTAGTTCATGATACATTAGATGCTGACCCGATCCGAGCTTCCGCTAAAAGCACGACGCCCGTCAGTGTTTCCGCTCATACTCCTTATAACATCAGCTATCTGCTAGTGAAAGACAAAAACAATGATTTTATGGTGTAAGCTGTTAATTTGAAATTACAAACAGACACCACAATATTGTTTATTTATATATAGATAATTATAATGGTCAATTTTGTGTTATCTCAGAGCTATCTAGCGGTTAGTAGTGAAGACAGTAGAGTCCCAAGGATTAAAGTAGTAGCGCCATCTAGTATTCAATAGAAAAAATAAAGATACGCTGAAAAGCGACATCTATTAGGACAACAAAGTATGAAAAGTAGTTACCTTCCAGTTAAGTTATCTAAACATAGATGGCGCTTAAATACCTAACAGGTAATACTTTGTATCTGAAAATAAAAATAAAAACTATTAATTTATGTGAATTTAAAATATTTTTGAGATTTATCGATTTGCTGACGATGGCACAATATTATATATTGGAAAAAATAAAAATCATCTGGAAACTGATATATTGAACTCCCTTGACAAAATTATAAAATGGCTAAACATGATTTACTTTAAAAATTAATTTAGACAAAACCAATGTTATGTATTTTAAAAAATTTTAACAGCCTAGTGTAAATATACAGGTGGAATATATGAATACTAAAATTAAGCAAGTATATATCTCTAAGTTCTTAGGAATATATGTGGATAGTGAACTGAATTGGAAAGAGCACTGTTACAATATTCGTGGAAAAATCAACAGGTTGTCGTATGCCTTATATATGCTCCAAAAAATTGTAGGATTAAATACAATTATAACTGCATATCAAGCTCAAGTAGAGGCTCTGTTGCGATATGGAATAGTATTTTGGGGCAACTCTTCTGAAAAATATACAGTATTTAAAGCCCAAAAGAAATGTATAAGAGCTATAAGTAGAATAAGATTAACGGACAGCTGTAAGCCACATTTTCAAAAACTTAAACTTTTGACATTTCCATGCCTTTATATCTTAGAAAGCGTAACATTTGTCAAATCCAATTTACACGAGTATGAGACTTTTAAAAGCATTAGAAATCGCCATAAGGTGTGTTATCCAAGCAGCAAAACTGCCTTACTTAATAAGAGTCACCTAGGCATGGCAGTTCGCCTGTACAATAAACTACCAAAATGTATACGAGAGATAAATTCGTCACAATTATTTAAAAATACGATTAAGACAAAAAAAGCTCTCTGCTCAAAAAAGCTTATTATGATATTGATGAATATTTAAATGATAACGCTTTTATTATTGAATGATGTATTATTAACATATGTATATAGATATAATATTATTAACTGTTATTTTTATGTATGTTGACATTCTCTACTATTTAATTATTATCGATGACATGTAAATATGGCCATATTATTAATTAAATTAATTTGCTGAACAATTCCTAACATAATATTTTGTACTATTCTATTGGCTGCTGTTATTTAAATTCTATATACGAAATTGCTCTAGATTATTATTTTAATGCATACATAATATAATATTTAAAAAAAATATATTTATAAAATGTAATTAATAGATTTATATTACAATGTGAATTTTAATGTAATCATATAGTTTTATCAACAATCAATTGTAATTATAGTAACTAAGTAAAATAACTTTTGCATGCCCCAAGTGGCCTATGTTCTGCAACTAAACTGAATGTAAGACCTATATCCTACACACATATGCAAAATAAATGATTTGATTTGATTTGATATCTTATACTTTTCACTAACTGTGGTGTGGGACTAAAATATAGTGTAGACGTATGTGTTAAGCATCTCTCATATGTAATACGTATCCGTGTTAAGCATCTTTCTCATAAGTACCAATAAAGGAGAATATAACAATTGTTGCTGTATTATTATTACCACCACTCAAGCGTAAGATGGATCTGTAAGAGCCAAGACGTCGCAGCCCACACCATGGTGTCAGGTGTGCAATAAGAAAAACAAACGAAAATTATGAACGCAAAAGAGAGATAGGTACATCGGCAATTACGGAAGCTTCGAGACAATCTGGGTGCGGTAATTTGACAATAGCAGGAAACGGAGTGCAGAAGCTCGAAATTTCTACTAAAATCATCAACAATAATGCTGAAAATTCAAAAAAATGGACGCAATCATTCGAGGATTATTCCTATTGGCGTCGGGGATGGAGAAAACGGAAGACAAAAGGAAAATTACAATCATGCTGCATTCCATGGGAGAAAAAGGTCTAAGTATCTACAATACCTTCAATTCGGACCTAAGCGCTGCTGCATTCTAAGAGTTCAAGGCAAAATTAGTCGAGTATTTTGAACCCAAAAAGAATTTGACGGTGGCACTTTAAATTCTTTACGTTGAAGCGACGTGTGAACGAATCCTTGGAAAATTTTCTATTGGAATTAGAAAATGCAAGTCATGACTGTGAGTTTGGGTCGCTACGCGATTCCCTTGTAAGGGACATTCTCATTCCTAATAAGGCCACAAACTTCTCGCAATTTCGTCAGAAACTCCTACAAGAGCAAGATATATCCCTAGAAAGAGCCAAACTTCTGTGTAGAACACTCACGATGGCGCAGAAAAGTGAAGAATCAATCAATGCAGCAGATGTAAGAGAAGAAGCCACAATATACAAGCTACACAAAAGTCGTCAGGCCAGTTCTCCCCCATACCAGAAAAGAAGAAAGTCAAGATCTCCATCACGCCAAGGCACCCAAGGTCAGCTACACCTGGATTCAGAACAACGTCGTGTGTAAAGTGCAACACAGATACATCTACACTATATATAGCCTTTTGTGTAACTAAAATAAACTAACTAGATAGGCTGTGCTTGTGACATCTGTCAATATGACATTGATAGTTCTACTTCATAAATTACTGCTATATTATGCAACATACTGTAAGGTTTAATTAAGATAATTATAAGAATTATTATAATAATATTAACATATAAAAAAATATTCTCAATCGTCATACTCTTTAACTAAAAATAACACATACATAAATAACTAAAAAGAACACATAATAATGACTATAGTTTTTAACCTATACATTTTTTATAATTTAATCAGAAAATCATTACTTATTTGGGGAAGAACCGCGCACCTACCTATTTACCTAAACGCCCCGGTCGTTGAGGACAGCGAACGTAATCTAATATAATATAATTATCATTACATGTATTATCTTATAAAATCTATACTAATTACTAATAATAAAAAGAGGTAAAGTTTGTTAGTTTGTAAGGTTGATGTGATGTGTTTTTGTATGCAGGAAAGAATTATTATTTAAACTAGCTGTCCCGACACACGTTGCTCTGTCACATCAATAATATATATAGTAAAAATAAATATTCCACAAAATTATTCAAATCTGTCCGTCCTAGGGATTGCAATCCGGAAGCTTCGAAATAAAAAAAAAAACTCGAAAAATCTGGATTTTCGGGCAATAAATAAAATTCGGATTGTAAATGAAAATCTGGATTTTTCGAATTTTCGAATCTTGATTACTATTATGAAAAATTACATATAATTAGGTAGTCTAGACGAACAATATTGGAATGATTCTATATTTTTTGTTGTATTGCTGAATTTACTGTCACATTTATATATAGGTTATTTGGTAGGACGTAGTCAATCCGTTAAATGGAGATCCGAGTGATGAAGATCCGCTATATGTATGGCCAATATTGGACTATTTCTAAGATTTGCCATTTTATATTTTTTCAGTAGTAATATAAGGGGTGACAGCCTTCGTGGTCCAGTGGTTTAGAGCTTGGCTCTCGACTTGGAGGTCGAGGGTTCGATTCCCGCATTGCAACAACAAAAAATGTTGTTTCCTAGTTTGGTTAGGACAATGCAGCCTGATCACCTGTTTGTCTGACAAGAAAGATGATCCATGCATCGGATAGGCATGTAAAAAAGTCGGACCTGCACCTGATCTCTCTGCACCTTTACTCTCGAAACCCAGTGGGACTGACAGACCGAAACGACTGGAGAGTCGTTTCGGTCTGTCAGTCCCACTGGGTTTCGAGAGTAAAGGATGAGAGAGTGATCTTGTGTACTGCGCACAAACTTGGGCACTGTAAAATAACTCCTGTGTGGCCTGGTTTCTATGAAACCGGCCATCTTCACCGACATCGGTGTGGGGTGCTATTATAAGATGACCCATTTTATTAAAAAACTGAAAATGTTTTAAATTGCTCAAGTAGTAAAAAGTACAATTAACAAATCTAAGCACAATTTTAACATGGATTTTTTTCATTTTATTGAATTTTACAAAACAACAGTTAAACATACTTATTGCACTTTTAAGTTAGTACCATCATGACAAAATATGATAACTTAAAAAAAACTAGTGGTTTTCAAACCATTAATTAACTTCTAAATAATGGATACCGAACACCTGATTCTTATCTCTATGATATCTGAAATAATTATTAAAAAAATTTGGGAAGCATTTTTTGAGTCTATAATTACGAACGAATAGAGCTAACTAAAAATAACAAAATACTTTTGTTTATAAAATTTATTCGATTCTCATATTCCTAGCCGGTCAGTAGAAAACCCGAATGCAAATCAATGCTCCTGTTTGTGCGTGAAAGTAATTATTTTTAGATATAATAGAGATAAGACGTAGGTGTCAAAATGGGATTACGATTTTTTTAAACCAGTGTAAATAACCGTTGCTATAGAATTGGCACTTTACGAAAACGATGATGATGGAGATATTTTTTAAAACCTTTGAAAAGGTCACTATTCCGCACTCGGCTATTCCGCTTTTTATATTTCTTTACTGCGTTAGTATCTAACAAGTTAATCTAGCCGTAGCGAACAAAGACTTGACGATTTTATGTTTTTAAGGTTTCTAAGTTATCAGCTATGCATATTAAATGAATATTTTTAATAGATACAAGTATTATTAACTTTAAAACTAAACATGAAGCAATAAAAAATTATATTTATAAATTTTGATATGTTCAGATTACGTTTTTATCTATTCAGATTGTAATTTTAAATACCTACGTATCATAAATTAAATCTTTGTCACAAAGAACTTACTAAGTTCTTTGTGACAAAGAAAATATTGCTTTAAATATAATTAATTTTGCATTTGTTAAAATTAATTTACAATAAATTATAAAGTTACTGATTTTTTTAATAACAAGTGTAGGTTTTGTTAGTAAGGAAAACGTCAAAGTTTTATAAAACATGCAAATATTTAAAACATAAAAAAAATCCGGTTTATCCAGATAATCCGTATTTTAGTGACAAAAATCCAAAAAATCGGGATCTAAAATAAAATCCGGAATATGTAATCCCTAGTCCAAGCCTTTCTCTAGTTTTAGACTGGGATTTGAATTGCAATCCATTTTCACATATAAGACGATTATGATATGCTAAATAAATGGAGGTACTAAATCTCGTTAATAAAATGTTCATGTTTTTAATCCATATATTTATCCACATATTATTTATTAATTAATTAAATAATAAAAATGGGACAAATAAAATTAAACAACAGTATCACTGACTGAATAATATATAATTATATTAATATATAATAATAATATCTCGACTCGCTTATATTGACGGGTATTCTTTCATGATTCATATCATTACCGTTACGAAAGTTGGTCCAACATTGTGCAACTTGCGGTGACTGACGGTGCTCGAGTCGACATCAAAATGCATTGCTACTGCAGTGTATCTGACGTAAAGCCGATGCAATATTCGTAGTATGGGAGAGTAGTTTTGTTATGATTAAGATTAGGCATAAAAATGGTCGTAGCATAAATTGTTGAAAATTGTATCTAGTCCAACTTTATAGAACATATATAATTTTCATAGTAAAATATGTCTGTATACAGAGATATTTTACGATGAAAATAATATATGTATACGATCGAGTGGTAGCAATATGACGTTGCAAATATATGTATACGATCGAGTGGTAGCAATATGACGTTGCAAATATATGTATACGATCGAGTGGTAGCAATATGACGTTGAAAATATATGTATACGGTCGAGTGGTAGCAATATGATGTTGCAAATATATGTATACGATCGAGTGGTAGCAATATGACGTTGCAAATATATGTATACGATCGAGTGGCAGCAATATGACGTTGCAAATATATGTATACGATCGAGTGGTAGCAATATGACGTTGCAAATATATGTATACGATCGAGTGGTAGCAATATGACGTTGCAAATTTTAAATTCGGAAAGAGTACATACAAATCTTACAAATCTATTAAAATCGCGCTTCAAAACGTGAAAATTACTCATTATTTACTAGTGAACATCACAGGAGGTAGCTTTATCCCGATCTGTCTGAGATTTGGGCAGGTTAAAGGATGCCAGACCGACAGTTTTCGAAAAAGGATTAGGAGACGAACAGATTGATGTATAACTTGACCTTGTTCCCAACGACATTTTTGAACTAGTCTTCACAAAATACTTACTAGTTCAGGGCGGTCTGTCTGGAAACTGGTCAAGAGTAGGAACGCCCGACTTGCATATTTATTGGTGACTAGTTGGTGTATCAAAACAGTTTTCTTGTTCCTTAAGATCTTTTGACACAAAAATCTTCACACATTTTGGTCAATAAAAAAACTGACAAGTTTAGAACCGCCAGGCCGACGGTTTTATATCAAACTGTTGGGTTCCAAGCGATCTACAATAGTCCAATGCTTATTTGCGATGATCATTTTATTCGACGGCAAGCTCTAGCTCTAAAAAGCTTTTTAGAGCTAGAGCTTTAGGCCCTCACTTTATCCTGCCCTACCTTCCCCTATATCTCTACATTTTCATGTAAAAATATAAAAGTAAGTATTCGCGTTAAGTATGCAGTGAGTCAACAATCTCTCGTCGTTTCCTACTAAAAACTACTAAAAGAGACCAAGAACTACCAAAACTGCTACTAAACATGAAAATCACCAAAAACTACAAAAAAAAAAATTACATTTTCGAGTTCATTATGCTGTAAACTCGAAAATTTACATATACTTATGGTTACTTTACCGTTAAAAACAAAAAGAAAAGATAGTTTGTGGCAAATATTACGTGTAATTGAAATGAAAAGTTTTATGATGTGTTATCAAGATAACTTATAAAGTGTCGGTATCCTATCTATTGGAGATACCAAAGCCCGCACTCAACAGTGCGGGCTTTGGTATCTCCAATAGACAAAGAGCCAGTGAACCCCCGACCTTCGTCATTTTGTTGAGGCTGAAATTTTGTCAGCACATGCTTCCAGCACAGGTAGGAAAGACGACCAATCATGAAGGCAGGTCCATGGTACTAAAAGTGTATAAAATACCCAGATATAAACATTCAACCCTTATTTTACAATCTCAGAAGGTAAATTCTAATAAACCCTAAAAGGGATATATGTTACCTATATGTTGTAATGAAATGTATTTGAGAGCGTGAATCTCAATTTTCATCGATTTTCCGCACAAACTTGGATTTCACCCCCATAGGGGAAGAACTTCGGAAAATTCTTTCTTTTCGTACACCTACGTCATACAAGAAATACACCCTACAATTTCCTGGTCTCAGCGATCAGCGGCTTGGCTGGGCGTTGATACGTCAGTATATGCCGTCACAATTATCCTTGCAGCGCAACTTCAAAGTACCTTAACTCTTTTATTTCTAGTTTCTTCTTCTTTGAGGTATTTGTTTTTATTTTACTTTAGTTATTATAATGTATTAAAAGAAGAAAAAGGTATACTTCACAGTGGCGAAGGCTGGTTCTCCTTCATAGGGAAGCCCTAACCTGTATAATATAGATATGTATAATAGATAGGGATTTTGATGAGGCTCTTCAAAAGGTAAGTGGTAAGTGAACCCGATAGGGATGGAGCTATAGGGACCCCACGCCACTGATACTTCATCATTGAGAGGGTTATGGTGTGACGTCACAACATCCTGATCGCGCAAGGCCAATTCTTCAACGAGTATTTTTCATTTTACACGGAGAATACAGAAGGCTTATAATATTATATTTAAACAAAATATTAAAATCTACTTCCAAAGTAAAATTGCACAAAAAATATGAAAGAAAGTTTATTTTCTAAATAATTTCTTTACTCAATCTTCATATTTTTGTTCATATAAATATATATATCTATATATCTATAACAGCCGAATGTATAACCGCCTCCTTTTTTTTGGAAGTCGGTTGAAAATTAGTGAATATTCTTTATTTTAAATTGTTATCGTATGCAAACACCTACATAGTATATATTTCTATATACAGTATAGATATACAGTATGTGTTAAACACGCGCCTCACACGAGAGGTATTCCTCCACCGTCGACGACGCGTGTTTGTAACGGAAAATAAAAAGTGAGTCTTGTGTTTATTTTTATATCACATGAACAAATTATATTACAATAACAATTATATTATATAATAATAAATGAAAAAATTAAAACAATAAAAATAAATTTTCAAAGTATTTTCCAACTCGAACGAAATGATATAAGTAGTAATTACAATTTTAAAAAGAATTTAATTGCGAAAATTGTTAAATTCAAAAGGGATGTAAATATTTAAATACATTTTAATAATTCAGTTTAATTTTCTAGTTAAAATGCGTTTTCCCCTGGTCTAAAATCTGAATATTTCATTGTATTTGCGCGGTATCTAAAGTTCTTTGTGTCTTACAGTAATGTGTTTGCAATTGTACAAATTACACACAGTTTGTAATCATTACAGGTTGCAGGCAACAAGTATTTTTGTTGTTTTTCCTGTTTAGTGCTAATTATAATGTTCTATCGAAACTGGTTGTCAATTAATTGAGGCGAAGACTTACAAATCTTCTTCTTCTTATAATATGTAAATAATAATTGTGCTTGTTTTGCCGCGCTAAAAGTTGACAACGGCTGGACCGATTTGGTTTACTGTGGTCTTGAAATAATTGTGGAAGTTCGAGGAAGGTTTACTTTAAACGGTGAGGAATATTGGAAAAAATTCGTGGAAAAGTTTCCCATTCTAAATTTGTCAAACATTTGATCTGTTCCTATTTGTCAAACATTTGATGTTCGTTGCGTAGCTCGTAGCGTGATTTCGGGTCTCCTGACACAGGAGATCTTGGCTGTCAAATATTTATAGGTGCTTTCAGTTTATCTGTTTGGTAGGAATGAAAAATTGTTCTATTTCATAACATCGGCCGGCCCCAGTAGGTTATAGGTGTAATGTAACCACAGCATCTCGCCACAGTCCAGTGTACAGAAGCTGTGGTTACATATACTAAGATGTAGGTGTAGCTTATAGTTTGTAGGTGTAGCTGTACGATGTTATAAAAAACTTTATCAGCAGATAACGATTTTTATATAAGATTTTACTTAATCATTTTAGTTGAAAATAAAAATAAAAAATATAATCAATCGTATAAGAAACTAATAACTTTTGTTTAAAAATATTGGAACAAATTGATGTCTTAATGATTGAGATAGTTTAAAAAAATAGGTTTTCAATCTGTCAAAAGTGTGGTCAAAGACCAAGTAGAGGACATAAGGTCAAAACTCACGAGTAGAGGACACTGTTGATGCATTTGACCTACAATTATGTAGTCAAGGTATATCTGAAGGTCGATTCTGCTCATTAAATACTGCAATAATAAGCTTACAGTCCAGTCCCGATTTGTTAAAACTACAAAATGGTATTCTCATAAACGTCAATCCAACGTCAAACCGGTTATGACGATTCATTTATCTATACATACAGATAATTAAAATTGAAGTGTCTGTTTGTAATTTCAAATTAAAAGCTTTTCACTTAATGCATATGAAATTATATTCGGTACTTACAATAAAATATCAATTTTTAAATTTATTACTGTCCGTCTGTCTGTCTGTTTGTTCCGGCTAATCTCTGAAACCGATTTTCACGGGACTTTCAATGGCAGATAGCTGATGTTATAAGGTCTAATATAGGCTACTTTACCTTTGGGTTCCGTTTAAAAAAATAGTTTCCGTTAATTCTATGCAAACGAAGTTGCGGGCGTCAGCTAGTAATACAATAAAAGTGAACTGAAAGTGTAAGTTAATTATGAAAATTGGAGTTCAGTGGGAGGAACATTTGACAGCGGCGTGAACGTAACGGTATCGAATGAGAATCTGTCAAAATCATGACACCGCCCATACAAATTTTATTCGATAACGTGACGTTTACGCCGCTGTCAAAAGTACCTGCTAGGCCCAGATGCATATAACTATAGCCACAACATTTAAATTTTTCTTCTATATAAGAGTCAAAAGAGCTCTTATAAAGTTCAAACTTAAAAATTATATTAATTATTATGAGGCATTTCGACCTCAGGGCGACCTAGAGTCTAGTCTAGCAACAATAATTATAGAACCTATATTATATTGAGATTAGATACAAAGCTTCGATCACACAATCGATTGATTACGTCATATTCATTTCCATACTGTTGACTACAGCAGGCCTAGCATGCGCACCCTAGAAACACCGAAGAATCGGCAAAATGACAAATTAAAGAAACATTAATACCATTCGGAGCAAGATAGGTCTTGTTGTAAGGCAGCAAGGTCGATGCATCGTCGATAAGAGAAACAACATTTCTTTTCTTCCCGAGCACAAAAAGGTGGCACAAAAGGCACACAAAGCTCACAAAATGGCCTCTTTTGACAGCTAAATAGAAACGCGTTCTTAATTCAATGTCAAATAGTCTTAGAATAATGTCAACTACTCCACATCATGGCGCTCCTAGACAAATAGTTTCTTTATGTTCAGTCATTTACTTGAAAAGTTGATCATTTTTGACAGAAGATTTCCCGGCAGCCATTATAAAAACATGGCTATTTAGAAATCTTGACTTCTATTGACGATCTTGTTACCATTAATTAATAACTATTTTGCAACGAACTGTTTTGGATAGAATATTTCTTCTTTAATACTATTTCTTCCTATCGCCATGCTAAGCCCGCAGATTACTTTACATCTAATACCTCGGTATTGATTCAGTCAAGCGGTGGGAGGTTTACATAGTGAATAGATACTAGTTACTTTATTTACTCTAGAAATACATTACATGTCTATAATATATTATTTATATGAAATGTCCTCACTGACTCACTGGCATATAGACGCTCGCACAGTCGAAACCGCTAATGGTAGAAACGTGAAATTTGAACAGTAGTTTTAATTTGCAATGTAGACACGCACTAAGAAGGGGAAAATTCCATACTTAAAGGAGTGAGTAGGGGTTGAATGTTTATGTGGAAAATCTTTTATCTGCACCGATTTCGATGAAAATTGAGTACGTAGTTAGGATACAAAGGCGCACGGCGCGTGAGGCGCGTGAGGCGCGTGAGGCGGCGCCCCGTCGCCCCCGCAGTAGGGTAACCTTTCAATTTCGTCGTCGACTCCCGAGGTGAACGGACGTGTTTCGTGTTGTGTGTTCGAGTGGTGTATTTTTTGTGCTGTGTACTCTCTAAACATTGGAGACCCCGCAGGGTGCTGTCTCCTTGGAGCCTTCGCCCCTTCAGGATTGGGACTTCGGATCGTGAGTGTGGCGGCCTCGGTGCAGGTTTGCTGTTTTTGGAAGTGTCGAAAAGTTGAGGAGTCGGCGGGGTTCGAACCCGGGTCCCTCGTGCGGTGTACAGTGTTCCTAGCCGTTCGACCACTTGAACGTGAGCCGCCGCCGCGAAATTTTCATTCGCTTTCGTACTGCAATCTCCTAATATTATGTCAGCAGACATGAATTGCCACGGTTGTGAAAACTCTCTAAGTAAGAGCAACTTCTTGAAATGTAATGGATGTCACTCAAAATATTGCTACGAATGCCTCAATGTTACGATAGAGGCAAATAAGCAATTAAATGCCGCTCAACTGGCTTCTCTGCGTTGTCCATTCTGCGAAAATGTTACAAGACGAAAATATAATGACGACGATACCCCTGTGCGTCGCAATCGCAAATACGATTTGTGCGATGAATCCTTGAATGTGTCTTTCAGTCAAATAACTACTGAGTCAAATGTTGCTCTTAATATTCCGTCAGGCGTCGAAAAAGGTAGCGAACCTGTCACTTTGGAAAATATAGGGAAGCTCATGGATCAAAAACTTTCTCTTGATTCGTCTTTTATGACCAACTTAAGATCTGTTCTACTAAAGGATATGAAGGACATGGTAGCCGCGGAGGTGGGGCAGGCTATTCAAGCGGTAAAAGCGGACTTTACGGCTACTACCGACTTTATCACAATGGAACAGAATGACATCAAAAAGGATATCGCTGAGAAAAATTCTCGCATAAAACACCTTGAGTCTGAGCTGTCCAAATCCCAAACTACACTGACAAAATTACAAAAACGGCTGTCGACTATGGAAAAAATCTCGCGGGATGTAAATCTCGAAATACATGAGGTCCCTGAAAGTAAATCCGAGAACTTGATAGCACTATTTAAGGGACTTTGTCAGTGTTTGGATGTTGTTATCCCCGAAAACGATCTTAAGGCGTGTCGTCGCGTGGCAAAGATGGACCCCAGCTCGAAAAGACCTCGTAATATCTTGGTCACTTTCTCGTCGCAACGCCTGCGTGACACACTTATATCCGCAGCTACCCGTTTCAACAAGTCTCACCCTAACGATAGGCTGTCTTCTGCTCATATCGGTTTGTCTGGCGCCAATTGCAAAATTTATTTGTCTGAACACCTGTCTCCCGAAGTCAAAGAAATACATAACATGGCCCGTAAATTCTGTAAGGACAATAGTTATAAATTTGTATGGATTCGTTTTGGCAATATCTATATTCGAAAAAATGAAACGAGTCCGGCAATATTAGTTAAAAATGCTGAGATGTTAAATAAACTTGTTTAAGCTTCTTCACTTTTTGTGGTTTCTATGTATAGTTTCTTTTAAGTTTTGCAATGATTAAAATATATTACCAAAATGTAAACCGAATAAGAAGTAAGCTCACACAATTTTATCTAAATGTATTAAATAGTAATTATGATGTCATCTGCTTGACGGAAACAAACCTTAACAAAAGTGTTTTCAATAGTGAAGTTTTTGATTCTCGCTACAATGTTTTTAGACGCGATCGTGTAGATACTCTATCGAAAAAAACCCAAGGTGGAGGAGTCTTACTGGCTATCCACAAAAAGTACCATGTAATCCGTCAGGCAGCTTGGGATAGTGATATGGAGGATATCTGGATAACTCTTTTGCCTAACTCGCACACTGAATCACGCTTTCATCTGTGCGTTTGTTATCTGCCACCTGACCTAAGCCATAATCTTCTAGAAAGTTTCTATAACCACTGTCAAAATTTGCTTATTAATTGCTGCCCCGCTGACAACTTCATGCTTGTGGGCGATTTCAACACCCCCGACTATTACACTGCTTGGTGTAATAACACTCTTAATACAGCGATACCTCATACACACAATAAAAAGCTCTACCTTCTAAGCGAATTTTTGTCTTTCTGCAATTTAATACAGTATAATATTGTCAAAAACTGCAATGATCGTCTTCTTGATTTAGTATTGTCAAACATGGAGACGGTAAGTGTTAACGAAGAGATCGCATTAAGCCAAGTGGATAAGCACCATCCCTCAATTTTAATTAGTTTATCTTTACCTAGAATGTCTAAAGAACTTCGTCAATGTCTCACTGAACGGCTAAATTTTAAGAAATGCGACGTTGTAAACTTAAAATCTGATTTAAATCGTGTTAACTGGCAGCATATTTTGCGATCTAATGATATTAACTCGTGCACAGATGCCTTTTATGACACACTATTTAAAATAATAAAAAAACACACTCCTACCGTATCTAATAAAACTTCATCATACCCTATTTGGTATAGTAGAGCGTTAATAAAATGCAACCAAGAAAAAAATAAATATCATAAGCTTTACAAAAAATTTGGAAACCCCCGCGACTATGATGTGTTTTCCATGCTTAGACATAGGTGTAAAGCTCTAACTAGAACATGTTATGACAAATATATTTCCGCGACCGAGAGTTCTCTAAAAACTAACATAAAATCATTTTGGCGTTATGTAAACAATAGAAAAGGTCACATTTCTATACCGAACACTGTCAAATTTGATGGTATATCGTCATCAAACGGTCAGGAGGTTTGTAATCTTTTTTCCCGTTACTTTGTTTCAGTTTTCGACAGCAGTCATGACCTCCAAAATGATCGTAACTTTTGCACTAGCTCTGATAGCAATTGTTCACCTAACACGTTGTCCAATTTATTAATCGAAGAAAGTGATATAATATTAAAAATTAAAAAACTAGATCCTAATAAAGGTGCTGGGCCTGATTTGTTACCCCCTTATTTTATAAAGCTGCTTTTTACGGAGTTATCTATACCTCTAACTATCATTTACAACAAATCTCTAGTCAATGGCGCTTTCCCTGATCGTTGGAAGACAGCACATATTATCCCAATATTTAAAAGTGGTGATAAGACAGATTGCAGAAATTATCGACCTATAAGCATTCTTTCCTGTTTCGCTAAAATATTTGAATCTTTAGTCTATAGTCATCTTTACAGTCACATGAAACCACTTCTTTCACACAAGCAACACGGTTTTATGAAAGGTCGATCAACTGTCACAAATTTATTGGAATATAAAAATTACCTCTGCCAAGCTTTTTCTATTGGTGGCCAAGTAGACACTGTATATACTGATTTTACGAAGGCTTTTGATATAGTAAATCATCGCCTACTTTGTCGTAAATTAGCGTCCTATGGTATTCATGGAAACCTGTATAGATGGATATGCTCTTATCTAAAGAATAGGAATCAACTAGTAGCGTTGAAGGGTTTCATTTCCTCACCAGCCAATGTTACATCGGGAGTACCCCAAGGTTCCCACCTAGGGCCTCTATTATTCGTGATTTTTATCAACGATTTAATACTAGAACTGTCTTGTATTTGTCTATTGTATGCAGATGACCTTAAGATTTTCAACTTGATATCTAAAAATGAAGATTGTTTGGCCCTTCAGCGAGACATTGACAAAATATCAGATTGGTGTAAAGCAAATCGTATGGACTTGAACGTTAGGAAGTGCTCTGTTATCTCATTCACTCAAAAACGTAATAAAATTAACTGGATATATAGAATTGATGGTCAAGCACTTACCCGCGTTCAAGTTGTTAAAGATTTGGGTGTCCTTTTTGACGAGAAACTTTCCTTTCGTGCTCATTATGAACACATTATACGCAAAGCAAATCAAATTCAAGGATTTGTCTTTAGGACAACTAAAGATTTCAAAAAACCTTACAGTTCTCTATATCTATTCTCCACTCTCGTGAGGACTATCTTAGAGTACGGGAGCCCCGTATGGTCTCCAAATTATAAAGTTCACGTAGAGGACATTGAGCGTGTACAAAGGAAATTTGTCAAGCTTCTTTTCTACCGTTATAACCCAGGACGTTCAAATTTAAATTATCACGATAGGCTAGTTAATCTCAAAATACAGACTCTTGAGAATAGGCGCATCTTCTCTGATCTTCTTTACTTCTATAAAATTATAAATAATTTATTAGACTCACCTAACTTACTCTCGCATATTAACTTCAATATTAAATTTAGTGCTCGTAGAGCAAATAACATAAACCTATTTGCCTTGCAAGTCTACAAAAATAATATATCCTATTTCAACCCCTTAACACGCATGGCTCGTCAATACAATAATTATTCAAAACAAAATAAAAGTTTAGACATTTTTGATAAACCTCAATCGTATATAAAAATTGTTAAAGACATCCTCCATATCACCTTAGAAGGTTCCAAATAACCAATTTCTAGTGTTCACCTTTTTTAATTCTTTTTTTTTTTTTTTAATCAATAGTATGCACATATTATGTTACCTTACAATCTAGGTCATAAACTGTATTTATCATTTTACTTCATTCCGATTGTAATGTGTTTTGTGCATTAAATAAATAAATAAATAAATAAAACCTAAATTCATGATCTTTTTCAGATTTTCCAACTTTTAAATACTTAAAAGTTGTTTTGGCATGAAAGAGTAACAAACATCCATCAATACATCCGTCCATCCTCACAAACTTTTACATCCTACTAATCCTACTAATATTATAAATGTGAAAGTCTGTGAGGATGGATGGATGTTTGTTACTCTTTCAAACAAAAACTACTGAACGTATTTCGATGAAATTCTGCATGGTATTGGTTTAGGCTCTGGATTAAAACATAGGCTACTTTTTATTCCGAAAAAGTACAGTGCTCCCGTGGGATACTGTAGTTACGCGGGCGCATCCGCGGGCAACAGCTAGTTTATAATATTCGTAGGATAGTAGGATTAGACAATGTCAGGAACAACAACATGTAAAAATTTAATGCGGTTCCGGGCTTGTCTGCGTCGCACTAAACACTCAAAATAAGCGGAATATCAGTGCTGATAACATTGTAAATACGCTATTAGCAAAGTAATAACTCAATTAAATTTATATATGAATGTAAACAAAAGTCGATTTGATATCTACGCTTAATTTTTTTGTTGTATTTAAGTTTATTTCGTTTTTTTATGTTTTCGTTGCAAATGTCCAGTTTCACAAGGTTTGTTGTAATGTGTGTATAATATGTTGGAGAATAATTGGAAAATTACGATCTCTGCGGAAATCCTAAGATTATTATACCCGACTATACTAGGATAATAACGAAAAATCTCTGACGCTTTATATATTACTAGCTGTTGCCGGCGGCTCCGCTCGCGTAAATACAGTGTCCCACGGAAACACTGTATTTTTTCGGGATAAAAAGAATCTTATGTTTCAATCTAGAGCTTAAACTACTACCTTACCAAATTTCAACGAAATTCATTCAGTAGTTTTTGTGTAAAAGAGTAACAAACATCCTTACTGTACCCTCTTAACTGTAACTTTCTGTTACCCATCCCAATCCTACAGATTGGGATGGGTAACAGAAACACTTCTAGACTGCAGTGCTGTATAAACAGACCCACTCGCTCGGTCGGTGGTCGGTTTTCGAATGGCAGTAAGAGCTTGCGCTCCCACCTAGTACACAACTAGCTTACCCACACCACCGTACCACACCACAAGTGTGCGTGTGTATATTTATTATTATAAGTGTCAATACACTACACCATCCATCCATCCATCCTCACAAACTTTCACATTTATAATATTAGTAGAATGTCGTGATCGCTAATTGGGCGTCTATAGAACTATACTCGCTAATTTTTTCCGCTGAAAGAGTATGACGCGGTGACAGCAGGAACTTAAAACATAATATTTTTCGATTGTATAATCGTACCTTATTATATTGGAATTACATTTATTATATTTATTTGTTATATTATAATATATTTAAATACCGATACAATAAGGACAAAAGATGATACAGTCGAAAATATTTTTAGTTCCTGCTGTCACCGCGTCATACTCTTTTTTGCCAAGCTGTATATTCTTCTACTTGAGGAAACTTTCCTTGTCCGACACGTCATTGTCCCAAATCAAAGCCGCAGGTTTTATTTTATTTATTACATATACATAATATCTAGCGCCTAATTCTAAGATAATATCTCACTTTATTTATATTTTTATAAAAGTGCATCCTCTATAAAATCACTTTTTTCACAATCATTTAAACAAATGAGGTCAGATTTGTTCAAAAACTCGTAGGATCATCAACTGTCACAACGGTCGATCGTGAGGTGCTAGAACGAATGTGCTCGGTCTATCGGAAACACGTGAAAATCTCTAATATTATTTGCAGGCTATGATATATCTACTCATTTGGGTGGCTGCACTGGTCGCAGCGATAGCCCTTTACTTCAGACAAGCGTACTCCAGATTTAGTCGTTATGGGGTGAAGGCCAAGCCCGTGGTCCCACTGATGGGCAACATGTCCCAGGTGATATTCCGCATGAAACACTTCACCGACGACATGGACAAGGTCTACAGCGACTTGGCAGGAGAAAGGTTAGTTTTTTTAACGGACGCTTCACACCACGTCAGTCTGGCCCCGTGGTAAGTATCCGTAGAACCTGTGTCACGATGATCAGACAACGGAAAGTATATTTAATACTTTTTTATTCTATACAATATTCATAATATATTATTTAAGACTTTTATTATATTATTCACATATTTCATACACCTGCATGACTCAGGAACAGAAATCTTTTTGTTCCCCCGGCGGTATTCGAACTCGCGACCTCCGGCTTGTGTACTTGATATTTAGTCGTTGTTCTCGTATTTTTGTGTGCCCTTCCAAAATTGCTAATTAAGATAATTTAACAACAGATTTTGATTTTAAAAAAGCATAAAGCTAGTCCCTTGT
The DNA here is from genome assembly GCA_037179445.1 of Phengaris alcon alcon. Lineage (NCBI taxonomy): Eukaryota > Metazoa > Arthropoda > Insecta > Lepidoptera > Lycaenidae > Phengaris > Phengaris alcon. Next base: position 272,926 of record JAYRCH010000154.1, on the reverse strand, counting down.
CCTATTTTAAATTTTGTATGTTTTTACAGATTCATAGGCAGGTATGAATTCTTGAAGCCGTCGGTTATCCTGATGGACCTAGGTCTAATTAAGCAGGTCACGGTCAAAGACTTCGAGCACTTTCTGGACCACCGAGGCTTTGTCGATGACTCCGTAGAACCAATGTTCGCGAGAAATTTGTTTTCGCTAAAAGGTAAAATTATATTGACGATCTCTGTGGCTCAGTGGTTGAGCGTGTTGGCGTTCAAGCCGGCGGTCGTGGGTTCGAAATCCGCCGAAGGGACAAAAAAATTTTCTGTGTTCCTGGGTCATGGATGTGCATTAAATATGTTTATAATATCTCTACCTTGACCACGGCTCTACCTTGACCATTTTTGTACCTGTGCATTTCTGGGTTTCTACGTGAATTATTTTCTTGTTTCGGCCTTTTTAGACCCCCTTTTTACGTAGTCGGGTTTTAGTTTTTTTAACTTATTTTTTTATTTCGTATTTTTCTGTTTCCCAATCGAACATATTTTTGGAATAATATTAATATGTAATCAAAACACTTGAATTTAAAAAATCTTCTTCGCCAGCGCGGAGCGAGACAATTTTTTTTCTATATAGTATAATATGTTTATACATATTTATAATGTGATTGCCAAGATATTTCTTTAGATGCCAAACACGTGATGATAATGTCGGTTAATTTTTTTTAGATGTTCAAATTTCAAAACACAAAATTTGAAATTAAATATATGTCCTATGTTACCCGCGGCATCATTACGAATGAATGAATGAATTATCAAAATCGGACCAGTAGTTTAGACGCTACGAGGGAACAAACATACTTACATAGACTGCCAAAATCCCTTCCTTTTCGGCTTCGCCGTAGTCGGGTAAAATGTATTTTTTTTTAATTATTTTGTTCAATATAGGTGACGAGTGGAAGGATATGCGATCTACACTGAGCCCCGCCTTTACCAGTTCCAAGATTCGACTGATGGTGCCTTTCATGGAGGAAGTGGGCAAGCAGATGATACAGGCACTGAACAGGGATCTAAAAGAGGCTGGGAGTGAGTAATTTGCAATACATAAGTAATGAGTGTGATGGCTGCCTTAAATTTCCAAAATAAATTAATTAATAAAAATAAAAAGAAATAATAATTTATATAAGCACTAGATTTATGAGTTACTGGAAAAATGAAACCGTTTTTCCTGTAACTCATAAAACTAGTGATTAGATTCCGTCCTCTGTGGTGCCAACTGGCAGTAGATTCCGTCCCTGGTTTGATTCATCTTCCAAAAAGCTTCTCGCCGGAAGCAGGAAGCTTACCAAACCTGGGCTAATGCAGTGTCATCAGGGGATTTAAATACCATATAATTTTTAACTGTTAAAAAAGGAGTACAACCTTGCCTCTAGGTCCTTCAAAAGAGAGATTGCCTGGGCGAAGAAACAGCACATCAGTAGAATTGGCGAGAGACTCGAGCGTCTCCCTTCTATCGAAGGGAATTTCTGTAAGCCATCCCTTCCATCCCTACACGTAGGAAATGGCTCGTTGGCCTATGACGCAAAAGAGAAAGCCAATCTTCTTGGCAAGCCCTTTGCGTCTAGCTCGACCCTCGATTACGTGGGACAGAAACCGCCGACTATACCGCTATGCAAGAGCGTCATGTAGTATATTCGGTTCCATCAGCGATCAGTGCTAGTTGCTCTCCGTTCCCTCGATACCTAAAAGTCCAGTGGGCCTGACGGAAACCCTCCTATTGTGTTAAAAATGTGTGCTCCAGAGTTGGCACCGAACTTAACGCGTCTTTTTCGGCTCTCCTACTCTTATGGGTTAGTCAAGGCATCTTGGAAGACAGCTTTGGTGCACCCGATCTCTAAAAAAGGTGATTGCTATAATCATTCCAACTACAGACCAATCACTATAACCTCCCTCTTCTCGAAGATAATTGAGTCCATTATCAATAGCCAGCTCCTCGGATACTTAGACGTTCAGCATTTGCCAAGTGACAAATAGTACGGGTTCCGTAAAGGTCGCTCGGCTGGTACCTATATATTGGCGTACCTGACTCATCGTTTGGCACAGGCCATCAAGTATAAGGGAGAGGCTTTGGCTGTTGTTTGGATATAGCGAAAGTAGTAAATTCTTTCGAAGCTTTCTTCCTATGGGCTCCCCGAGAAATTATGCAAGTGGGTCACGAGTTTCTTAGCAGACAGAAGCATAAGGGTCGTAGTCGACGGTGAATGCTCTGATACTCTGTGGGCTCTCTACAAGGCTGTGTGCTATCGCCTACCCTGTTTATACTGCATAACAATGATATGTTACAATCCAATGGCATTCATTTCTATGCAGATGACGGGTGCACTTTTTTACGCGTGATGCCTTAGATACCGGCCGCCCGAACATCTCTCGGCAACATGTCATTGAAGGTAGAAACGAACTTGTTTCTGAAATTGAGATTTCGTTGGAGAAAGTCTCTGGATGGGGTAGACTTAACTTTGTCCAATTCAACCCCGCTAAGACACAAGTTTGCGCGTTCATCGCTAAAAAGGTACTGATGGTCGTATGTCCTCGTTTTGAAAGCAACCCCATAACTGTCTCCTCTAACATTCGAATACTTGGTGTTAACATATCGAGGAAGGTCCAGTTCCGACATCATCTGGAGGTTAAGGCCAAGATAGCCTCCAAAAAGCTTGGTGTTCTGAACAGGTCGAAGCAGTAATTCAGTCCGTTCAAACGCTTACAACTCTATAAGACGCAGGTTCGGCCTTGCATGCAATACTGTTTTCATCTCTAGACAGGGGCGCCAAGTACCAGCTTCTCCCTCTGGATCGTATCCATCGAAGGGCGCCTCGAATTGTCGACTGCTATAGTGTTTCAAACAGGCTTAACCCCTTAGAACTATGTAAAGATATAGCATCGCTCTGCATCCTCTATCGGTTATATTACGGGGAGTGCTCCGAGGAATTGTTCGGACTTATACGTGCTGCAGCATTGCGCCACCGTACCAAGCGACTCCTCGTAAACAAAATACTTATCATCATAAATATTTTGTTTACGAGAAGTTTTGAGGACTGCCCCTTTATAAGTGGCAGTCCTCCACCGTGCGCTTTACCCGAAGCTTTCTGCCGTGGACTGTAAAACTCTGGAATAATCTGTCGCCAGCGGTATTTCCGGACCATTGCGACCTGCAAACCTTCAAGTAGAGAGCGTATTCCCTCCTAAAAGGCTGGCAACGCGATGGTAATCGCTTTCAGGTGATCCGTTTGCTCGTTTGCCCCCTAGTTTTATTAAAAAAAAAGTTATTGTGATGTGTGTGTAAACTTATCTAAATTGCTTAAACAAAATTATATATTAATTGATTACATGTAAACGTTGTTCTGTTTAAAACATGTAATATTTTTTCTATCTCTCAATGTAACTTATTCTTGTAATAAACGTATATGTATATAGGTTACACTACACAGTATACACTGATCCCGAGACCTCCATCGTAGGGCTAAGGTACACATGATGTAAGACGTAATGTAATATTTGAAGATGATTATTAAATCTTAATACGCAAGAATTTTATGTAATCATTATTTCCAGAGCTATTGTCATTGTTATAAACAATTAACTACTACTTTCTTTCTTCCGAGAACACAACGATATGGATTAATAATACATATGTGGATAACGATGTGGGTGTCACACCTACTTAAGCAATAGTATTTAAAACTATTATTTGTATGATCACTGTTTGTAATCCCAAAAAAAGAAAAAAAAAAAAACAAACATTTACTTCTGACATTGTTCTTCTAGCATTGGAAATATCTTAAACGTTTATTCAACGTTCAAATAAATGAGCGTCATGATTTTTCGAAAATATTTACTATGTTGATTTCCTACGTTTAGACGAATATTCATTTTGAACTTTTCTTGTTGCCCACGTTTCGACTACTTTACGGTCACGGTCAGTCCTCCCGTAACCACGGCTGCTGGAAAGCACCAAAGCCGAAACGTCGACAAAAAGAAAAAGACACCGCGACACAATCCGTAAGGTTCACATTTCCTCTCCGTAAAATCAATTATTTCGGCGTTTCCCGCGTCATCTATGTTTTGTATGCTTAATTATTTTAGTCATTCAGAGGCTTTAGCGCCATCTGTCGGCGCACGTCCTTTAAAACGGCGTTAGCCTTTGTTTAATATTTGTTTCATAGATCGATTTTACTTCCGTCTTAAATCTTAAAAAAATATAATTTAATTTTGAATAATAATTAAAATACAGTAGATTTGTATTATTATATAACATAATATATTGATTATTATTATAATATCTTTTTATTTTGATTTGATTTTTTTTCTCTTTACGCTTTAGTTTTTAGTTGTCAAATATTAAGAAAAAAAAGACGAAGAAGGGTATTTAAGGCACTGCTTCGATTGACGTTTTCCTTTAAGAATAAAATTTTCTATAGACTCAAGATGTAGTCGTTATATATCTTGATCCCGTTTTCACGGCGAGTTTTTTTTATATCTGTGTTGTGAATATTTGGAATCTATATATAAGATCTCTTATGGCTGGTTTTCACACATCCGGATTTCTGAGTGCCGCTAGTTATTCCGGAATGAACTGACTGGTTTTGGAACCAGTCCGCCCCTTGGACGATCTACGTCGCGTGAACATACCGGCCTGAACGACAGAGAGACGTTACCGAAAGTTGGAGCCCAACTCGCTCGTGCCACGTGCTGACTACACTCCTGGACCCAGCTAAGTGCCCGCGTGGTTAAAGCCCCTCCGATTTCCACAGACACCAAAAGGCTAAACCAGATCTCTTGGCCTTCTGCCCACGTCCCCTTTTTTGACGTGACAACATCTTATAATTCGATGGAGCCGGCTGCACGCACGAAAAAACATGACTCATTTGGCGTTACCGGCGTTACCGGCGACTGGACGACTTGGACGATCTACGTCGCGGTGAACATACCGGCCTGAACGACACAGAGACGCTACCGGAAGTTGGAGCCCAACTCGCTCGCGCCACGTGCTGACTACACTCCTGGACCCAGCTAAGTTGCCCGTGTGGTTAAAGCCCCTCCGATTCCCACAGACACCAAGAGGCTAAACCAGATCTTTCGGCCTTCTGTCCACGTCCCCTTTTTTAAAATATATTTGTCACGTTGGTAATTCCTCGTTTCGTTTAAATTACCCGTAACACACATTAAAATATTAAAAAAATAATAATTAAAAACTAGTAAACATACCCGTAAGTGTTGAAGACAATGTTTACTCTGCCTAATATTGAATTATTTGCAGCTGGATCTATTGAAGTAGACTGCAAGGATCTGACGGCGAGGTTCTCGAATGATGTTATAGCTACCTGCGCATTTGGCCTGAAGGTGGACTCTCATATGGATAAAGAAAACAAGTTCTTCCAAATGGGCAAGACTGCTGCCACCTTTAAGTTCAAGCAAATGGTCATGTTCTTTATTTCCGCTGCATTCCCAGGTCTTGCAAAGGTTAGACAGATTTGGGTTAAAACATTACTTGTTCTTCATCATGTTATGTACATAACAAAGGTACATAACAACTTCATGTTATGTACCTTTACATAACATGAAGCTACATAAAATGGCATTTCTATTTCAGTGGTTTAAGCTAACGTTTTTTACGGAAGAGACCAAGGATTTCTTCTTCAATCTTGTGCTCAACACGATGAAGGATAGAGAGAAGAGAAATATCATCCGACCTGATATGATACATTTGCTTATGCAAGCTAAAAAAGGTGAATTTAGCATTTGCACGTATTAATTGTGAATGGGTTACTAAATTAAAACAATATACAGTCTATGTTTAGTCAATATTATTATCATTGATATTATTATTGATTTAACATAACTTTTTCAGGTAATTTAACACATGACGATAAAGGCACAAGTGATTCTGATGCTGGATTTGCTACTGTTGAAGAATCATCCGTTGGAAAGAAAAATACTGACAGAGGTAGGTTTATGACTCCAAAGATTACTTCAAATTTTCAATGTTAAAATCGGATTTGCACAATAGTAATAAACATGATGAATAATGATGTTATAATAAAATCATGTTCGACTTGAAATCTAAGCTCAAAATGTTAATTAAGGAAAATATCATGACTGCATCGACGGCGCCTACGTATATTATTGTATCTGAAAAAATGCTACTTTTTCAGAGAGCGATTTAAAGTTTATTTTTCGTATAACTTTGTCCTTTATGGTTTGATCCTTATCAAAATTTGCATAAACATTATTGTTAGGATACCAAATTAGTACATTGTATCAAAAATCCAAAATGTTAAATAGTTTTCGCGAAAATTGAGTTACAATAGTAAACCACGTAAATGAGCTTGCTCTTTTAATCGTAACTGGCACTTCCAATTATTTTCTAGAAACTGCATAAACAAAATTGTATCGGATTTGCCGATTTCGATAATCTACGTTTTATCTGGAATATTTTACTGTACGAGGGCGGCACTGAAAATTTCGGGAATCAAGGAAGTGACACAACATTACTATATAAAAATGTATTTATTGCTTTTCGAAGTATTCTCCGCGAAATTTGACACATTTTTCCATACGATGGAACCAATCATTGAAGCAACCATTCCATTTGGAAGTTAGGGTCTCTAAAATGGCCGTTTTGTAGGCGTCCACAGCTTCTTCAGGTGATGAAAATCTCTGACCACGCAATTTATTCTTTATTTTAGGGAAAGTATAGAAATCATTAGGGCTTAGGTCGGGGCTGTACGGCGGATGGTCTAATAATTCTATGATTTCTTGCTCTAAAAACTCTTTTGTTCTGTGCGCGGTGTGAGAACTAGCATTGTCGTGATGGAGGATGATGCGGCGGTTGCAGTTCTCTTTACGGAGTTCAGAAACGACCTGTGTCAAACAAATGTTAGCATACCATTCTGCATTAACCGTTCTTTGTCTCTCAAGAGGAATAGTCGCAACATGGCCGGTTTTGGAGACAAACGTGGCCACCATTTTTTTTGCAACACTCCGTGAATGAACAATTTTTGTTGGCTTAACTCATTTTTGAACACCCAAAACTCGTGACTGGTTTTTTGTTTCGGGTTCGTACGCGTATATCCAGGATTCGTCACCTGATACGATGTTGTATACAGCATTTGAGGATCCTGCGTGGAATCTTTCGAGAGTTCTGACGCACCAAGTAACGCGAGCCGCTTTTTGTTCTTCACAGAGCAAATGCGGTATCCATCGGGAAAACAACCTTTTTACACCTAATTGTTCATGCAAGATTATTTATATTTGACTCATGCCAATGTCTAATGTTGCCTGAATTTCGCGGTATGTCACATGTCGATCTTCCTCAATCAGCTTACGCACAGCATCAACGTTTTCTTGGGTGACTGCAGTTTTTGGACGACCTTGACGGGGATCATCACTGAGCTTGACACGTCTACGTTGAAATTCAGCAAACCAGCGATAAATTGTGGTTTTGGATGGGGCTTCATAACCAAATGCAGAAATCATCCGGTCAACACACTGTTTTTGTGTTAAACCACTTCGAAAGTCATAATAAATCATCGCTCTAGAATTTTCTCGAGTCAATTCCATTTTCTCAACGACTAAACAAGTTTGAGAAGACCTTGTGACAAGACCGAGAATCTTTTTTAAAATAAATAAACGGTATTGGATTTTTAAAACCAAGAAGTTTTAAATTAAAAAGATTTTAATATGACAGGAACAGTGGAAATATTCCATTCCCGATACTTTTAGTGCAGCCCTTGTATGTGTCACATTCAATTATGTACTAGGTAGATTGCTTGTATTTACGATTAATTTTAATGGAATAAAAAGAACAAAATTTACATAAAATCTCTTTACTATCGTGGTTATTCACAGTACTTTGCTTGGCGCACTTACTTGTTGTTCTTTATTTTTAAAGTACTGTATTACAGTAACAAAAAAAAATATTCGGGAAATACGTATTTTGTGTATATTTTGGTACTGAAATAACAAACAAATTTAAAAATCATCGTTTGTGGCACGTGTTGCGATAAAAGTAACCTATATCCTATTTAAGTTCTGACTTACCCCAAATTTTGTCAAATCAGTTCAGTAGTTTGTGCATGATTGCGGTACAGACTGACGTACTTTTGCATTGATAATATTAATAGTATGGATTCTATTTGTTAAGCGAAAAATATAAAAAAATAATATTATCTTTTGGTTAAATTAGGTATAAAGAACAAATAGTTCAAACAGCTTTTTGATCTGGTAAAATAGATTTAATGTATGATTAATGGTTTCTTTTACTATCGATATTTTCATTATCATTGTCAGATGAGAGAGCTAATAACGTCTTAACAAGTTTTTGGTGCCCATGACTCTTTGATAGCAGAAATTGGCAATACATAAGAGGCACCAATGAAGAGGAAAGAGTTAAATTTATTCCTATTGTGACCAATTTTATAACCTTTTACTGCACAAAACACAAGATCTGTAAATCTCTGTAAAGGCGAAAAGAATGTTTCCTACAATTAAAACTTCAAGTGCGGAAGAGGAAATCAACAAATCGTTAATTGAGACAAATCAAGATTGTTTTACTTCTATTTCTTTTATTTCATTATTCAAACCTTAATCGTCTTAACGTAAGATCACTTACACTTGAAAATATTAAAAAAATATCCTGAAATTTAAACTTGACAGTTAAGTAGTAACTTAGCCAGAATTTCTAAGCATATCAGTAGTATCATAGTATTTCAGAATATCAATTTTGAAATAACCTCGAAGAAGGCAAAATTATGATAAAAGCCTATTTGAATTTCTGATTTGATTGATGAATATGAATGAGTCATCTCTAACAGCTATGATAATTATTAGTTTTCTTCCATTATTTTTTTAACTCTTCAAGATAACTTAAAAATTCAAAATAACTTTGGAATTTTTTTACTACGTTTGAACTGAGCTGAAAGAGCGTATCCGACTAGTGAGCTTACATTAACACCATGAAAACTCAGAACTAATACAAATTACACCTCATACTTCATGGCAAAAGCTTTTATGTGAAGCCATACACCATACTGCCTATCGTTTAGCGTCCAATCAGCGCAACCGATTGGATCAGTTAGAACGCGTAGATTGCCATGACAGTTGACACTGTTTTATTTCAATATGGAACTGATCCAATTGATAGCATTAAGTCGATCGGATAAAGGGTATTATGGTGTATACAAGGGTACTGTAAAGTCAAAATCAAAGTCAATTTTTTTTATTCAAAATAGGTATTTTTATACACTTTCTGAACGTCGGTCTACATGATGCCTACCACCGGTTTGGGAACTAGCCCGGCGAGAAAAACCAGCGTAAGAAACTCGCGCGGGGCTATCTTTTATCAAAAACATGGAAAATTGTAAAAAAGAAAAATATGAATGATACTATTCTGCTGCAATCTTCGTTGTAACTACTTTTAAAATTACTTGCTGAAGTTACAGCTGGAGGACATAAGCTTCCAACTTCCTCATTTATAAAATACTTTAAATATCAGCTGACCTAATAATTTTCCGTCAAGTGATCTTTTAAAAGTATCTGACAAAGATTGATGAACTAATTGGTCGTTTAAATATTTTCAAACAAACGGGGCTCGGGCTTTTATAAAACATGTGATCGTTATTGCTGCCTGAAACTTTAAAACATGCTGATGAAATTTTAAAACTGTGAAAACCTCTTGTGCAAAGCTTCTATCCATCATTCATTTCATTCATCACTCACCAACTCCTTCAAATTATTCCAATAAGCCGGTAAATTAAATAAATACGTAATTTAATGTTCTTTTCATACAGAAATCAATTTCGTCCCTATAATTAAACATAAAACTCAATTTGTACATAAGTACTTATAACGAAGCTGTATAACTACTGTAAAAAAATCCTCAAAATCGATCGTCAGTGGCACTTTCGATAAATATCAGAATTTTAAATCCCACGTAAAGTATCGTATTTTACAGATTCGATACAAATACGTAAAAGACCATGTAATTTGCCGGAACTGCCACTTACGTTATTTTTGGAATATGAAAATCCATCTTAAGCAATCAATTCAAGTAAAACAATATGATAGCTAATTGGTATAACATATTTAATTACCTAACACTTAAAAATAAAAAATCTCACGTTAGTGGCAGTAACTGCGTGCGGCAGTAGTGATGCCACGTACGTTGGTATTGATCGGACAGTCTTATATGTTACGATAATATACGACTCAAAGAAACGCACTTGCAATGGGTTTTTAAAATTTTTGAAACGTGATACTGAATATACCTAAAATATATAGACTCCAAAATGCCCCTTTGCAGTTACAATAATGTACGTAGGCGCCAAATGATTGAATGACGACGTTTTTAACAAAATATAGTTATTAGTTTATTGAAACCGGCCATTAGCCTAGCCCCTATTGTATTAGATAATGATAATCTTTTTTTTGCAGTTTGGACAGAGATCGATCTTGTTGCTCAAGCAGTATTATTCTTTATCGCTGGATTTGAAACTATGTCTGTGGCTATGTCGTTTACATTGCATGAATTAGCTTTACATCCTGATATCCAAGAACGTCTTGCCCAAGAAATCAAGGAATATGACTCCAAAAACAATGGGAAAATAGATTACACGAGCATTCAACAGATGCGATATATGGACATGGTTGTATCAGGTACAACCGTTGTAATAATAATCAAATCTAAACGTCTTACCCTTAGCTAACAAAGTAATTTTATTAGTAACTAAAATATTTTATTGCTTTTTTCTTGTCACTTGATAGATATTCTATTATATTGAGCTTCTAATCTATGTTCGACTTCAGGAATCAGTATCTGGAAATGCTTCGTTAACTTTTTAGTACATCACTAAGTGTATTTTTGCAGAGGTACTAAGGTTATGGCCACCAGCGATATTTACAGACCGACAGTGCCTGAAAGACTATAATTTAGGGAAAGCGAATGATAATGCAGAGGAATATATTGTAAGTACTATTCTTGTAACTAATTGTACTTACACTTCTTGTCTATTGTTCTTTATAATATTACTTCAATAGTTTCATAAAACTGTAGACCTGTAATTGGCCTAGGTATATATGTATTACATAAGTCATGACGTACATCTGCGTTTAGTTTTCAATGTTTTGTTATCAACGTATTTGTATCGCTAGTGGACAGAAATTGTACAGTCCATGATATGAATAAAGTGTATGAATTTCGAAAATGGTTTTATATTTCACAGTAATAATACACAGGACTTCTTGTACTGTTTCCACTTTATTAGTCCTGTGATTATTACTGTGAAACATGAATTTCCACCAAGAACTTACAGTACAATCATTAACATATTATATGGTTTTATATGTTCCGATGTTTACGTATGCTATAAATACTCAAACATCTGAACATTCAAAACCATTTTCGAAATTCATACACTTTATTTATATCATGGGCTGTACAATTTCTGTCACCTAGCGATTGTGTCATCTTGAGAGTCCATTTGCTACTTTGTCCGTTTGCGCCGTAGAGGAAACCAAGACCAATGGTTTCCTCTGTGTTTTCAGTGTTTCTGTGATTTAGACAAAGTTCTATAACTAAATACTTTGGTTTTCAGGTCCGCAAAGGAGAAATAATTGGAGTACCGATCTGGTGCATCCACCACGACCCCCAGTACTACCCCGACCCGCTGAAGTTCGACCCTGACCGGTTCTCCGACGAGAACAAGCACACCATACACTCGATGGCGTACCTGCCTTTCGGCGTGGGCCCCAGGAATTGCATAGGTTGGTGATGCTTATATTTGTATATCTTATTGTATATTACATTTATAAATATGTCTCCTATTATCTTGTCCCCTAGTTTAGACTTTGGATTAGGTTTAAGGTTTAGGTTTAAATATTTATATGTCAAAAGTTTACAATAATCACTTGCGAGAATAAATTTGGAACTTAATGATAAGTAGTCCAGTAACTAAATAAAGAGCGAGCTATTTTTTAGATAACAAATATATACGCAGTTGTAACATGATGTAGATAAATCATCATTATCATCATATTATAAATGTATATTAACACGTGAAGCAAATACTTTGTACCCAGTTTTGAGAAAATTAGGCAAATGGATGAGTGTGAAATTTGGCATGATTAAAGTTTATGTAGAGGAAGAAAATACTGCTAGTAAGAGAAAAAGTTAACAAAAACAAAAAACACGTTACATCAGATTAATAACTCGCACTACTATGCGTTCGTGTGTCAGCGTGTGTTCGTGTGTCAGCGTGTGTTCGTGTGTCAGCGTGTGTTCGTGTGTCAGTGTGTGTTCGTGTGTCAGCGTGTGTTGGTGTGTCAGCGTGTATTGGTTTGACACTTTAACTACGACTATTATTATTACTTATTACCTAAAGTACGCAGTTTTTTGATGTAGACAGTTTGATAATGTTACGTTTTAGAATGAGCAATTGAAAAAAGTTAATATAAATTTTAAAATCTATTCTTTTTCAGGTTCAAGATTTGCACTCTGTGAATTAAAAGTTCTCCTCTACACAATCCTTCTTCACATGCACATATCTCCGTGCAAGAGAACCAACATCAGCAGGACTCTCAGCAAGGATTCCTTCAACCTTCTTCTGCAAGGAGGACATTGGCTGGCGTTCAAACACCGCAGCTAAATACAAGAGAGATAGACTATGTCGACTATTGGGCTGGGACTATATTATGATCCGGAATCCGGCGGGCTCGGTAAAATTCAGAGCACTGAAACTAGAACTCTGCGCTAATACAATAGAGCTGAAAATCGAAGTGTCGAGTGTCGAGCTGTCATATTTTATGACATTGACATTTGTCTCGAAAGTTGTGTGTTCGATTTTCAGCTCTATTGTATTAGCGCAGAGTTCTAGTTTCAAGACTCTCACGACTGAGACCTAACTAATGCCCGCTACAGACCACGACGATAAAACTGCACGGTCACAGTACAAGATATAGAAGCATACGTCTACTATGACCGACCTGTGTGCCTAGCAGTAACATTTGACAGCGGCGTTTGATTTGAAATTTGTACGAAAATCTGTCAAATTCATGACAGCAACCATACCTCTAGCAGGTATTAGTAGGTAGGCAGGTATTTATTTATATACATATACAGGTATTAAGTTAATTTTTATCGTTGTGGTGTGTAACGGGCATAAGACGAATCGAATGGTACCTGTCAAGCTCAAGTGCGACGAACCATTTAGGCCCTAGAGTCTAGAGCTTACCAAAGCAATATACATACATACACTCGAAAAACATAACTCTCCTTCTGGCTCAGTCAGTTAAAAATTGCAGGCATAAAAATAATTATATAACTGTGATATTCTCATTCTTTCCTTTAAAGAAAGAATTTGAACATAGGTTAGACATTTTGACATTTTAACACATAGATATATTAAATTAAAAAGTGTTTTCACAAGTCAGTTATGCGACCAATCTATTCCTGGCCTGATTCACAGATAGTAGATTGTGCAACATTTGCCCTTATAGGCATAAATATAACATAATAAAATTTTCACACTAATTGATTTCGTAATAAAAAAAATGATTAAAAGTAAATTAAATAGTTAATAATATTAGGGTTATTAAAAAAAAAACGAGCGAGCCTTACAGTAGTCGCATAATTATGATGTGTAGCATTTTATGAAAACCGCGGAAACTTTTCCATCAAGCTAGTGCTACAGCTCGAAATCAACGTCAAAATTTAAATTAAAGAAGCTAAATACTGAAATATTTTATTCGAACCTGACGGCAAACTCTACCACCGCGCGCTCATTCGCCAAATCATTCGTCCATTCCTGTTACACACTTCCGTCCCATTTCACGAAACCACTCCCAAAAATTGCAAGAAAGCGAGTCAAAAAGTTAAGCTACGCTGATAAACTTGTTTGAGTTAAATACAATAATGGTTTTGTTGGGTCTGCCGGTTCAGCGTCGCGGCGGGTATGTTTGCAAACGAGCACACTTATGACATTCATGCTATAAGGAAAAAGGCATGGTCCCTCCTGAGCAGGCTGTGATCGAGTACCAACTGTATCCTGAAGATGTTGGCTGACAAACTAGATTCGCCGATACTATAACCACACTGACACTATACTAACACTTTCTGACAGTTTTTGTTACGTGAATATTATAAACTAAATTAGAATTAAATATGTAACTTTAGCCATTTAATTAATCTACTAATATGTGTAAACATTACATTGTCATATGTAAACCTAATTGGGCCAGAGTTGATCTCAATAAACAATTCGTTTATTTATTTATTATTTAAACCCCCGACGCAAAAAAGGTGTGTTATAAGTTTGTCTGTCTGTGTATCTATCCGCGACATCGTAGCGCCCAAACAGATAAACCAATCTTGATCCAATTTTTTTTGTTTGAAAGTGAACATGACCGTTATTAGCTATAATTCATCATCATCAGCTCGTTCACTGCTTGACTAATCGGTGCTAACTTAATTTTTTTGTTTTTGTTTATTAATATGATAAGCTTTTGTTGTTATACTTTTTTATTTGTAATTTTAAATGGCGCTGCTCATAGCTTGGATGTATTTTGAAAACAATAAGATTCCTCACAATCACATGTTCTTGACGGCCAAAACGATTGTTAATCTGTTTTAAGGTTGTATTATCATCATTATTATGTTATCACATTTTTAATAAAATAAAACGTTGTATTTCTTTTTTTGTTTCATTTATATGTTATTAAAAGTTCTTGATTAAAATTACAGCTTTTAGAAGAAAAAATGATAACTATTGTCTATTACATATTTTAGTTATTAAAAATTATTTCTTGTAATTTTTGTACATATTACATGTATTTTGCCCTTTAATAAGCTAGTTGACTGGATTTTTTATTGCATTTGAACGAATAGTACTCCTGAATGTGAGTAACTCCTCAGAAGAAACAGTAGGTATTTAAAATAACAATATTTTCAAACGATCAGCGATTTGTATTACATAACTAGCTGGTGCCCGCAACTTCGTCTGCGTAAAGCTAACGGAAACGGAACCCTATTATTTTAAACGGAACCCTCAAATAAAGTAGCCTGTGTTATACCTTGTAACATCAGCTATCTGCCAGCGAAAGTCTCGTGAAAATCGGTCCAGCCTTTTCAGAGATTAGCCTAAAAAAACAGCCAGACAGATAGACAGACAGACAAACATTTTAAGAATTGATTTTTTATCGTAAGTACCGTATTGACTTTTAAATGCACTAACTGAAAAGCTGTTGAATTAAAATTACAAACAGACACTTTAATTTTATTTATTTGTATATTCTGATTTCGCAAGTCTCGTGAAGACGCTCCATATGTATAAAAGTCTGACGTCACGAGTTCCTACTTCCTGCAGTCGTTTGAAATAAATCGGTCGCAATATCCATAATATTAGCTAATAATAAATATCTCCAAAATTATTGAGTTTAATGGTCTCTAGTTACCATCTACATTTTTTTGTATTTGATGTAAGCAAACTAATAACGTAGGTATTTTATAGTAATTATGTAGTAAAATATTCCAACTTTTTGTAACTTTGAAATGCACCTAACTACAATACTACGCTTATAATGTTATTACACTTATCAAGTAATCATATAGTACTTCAAAATATACATAAAACTAAATGTATAGAGATATGAAGTGGAAACACAAAACATTATAAGTTCATATCAGTAGGTCTGTTATGATGCGGTCATATATACGGTATTCTGGTAATTAAATTTAACAATAACACAGTATCGATGCAACATGTTGTTAAAACTGCAAAAAGGTATTTTCATAATTTTCAAACCAACTTCAAACGCGTTTTGATTGGTCCAAACTCCCAACTCCAAAAATCACTGTATGATATCACGACGATTCATTTATAATTCATTGAATTGAATGTCTAAGTTATATACAAGAATTGGGCTACTGGTCTCTGTCACAGACAGTAGCCAAACCCCATTTTATCACGCAGCCAAAGAAAACTGATTTGATTATCTTCTATATATTCTATATTATATTCTATATCGCCAGTCTGATTGGCATCTTGGTATGCGTACCTACGTATAATTTTTGCATTTTTTGGAAATTCAGAATGTGGTGGGTTCGAATCCCGGTAAGATGAATATTTTTGTGATTCTTACTTACTTTTTTTATATATATATAAATATTTCATAAATTATTTTATCGTTCTACTAAATACTGAGCAGAGCTCGGTCTCCCAGGTACATGTTATTAAGCAAAGTCAACTGGGATCAACGAGTCCAATTTAGTTTTCAGTGTCCGAGACAACTCGTAAATTTTTTTTCCAGGTTCAAATACGATCATTACCTACTGAGGTTACTCATTTTTTATCACCTAATCTTTCTTATGTAACCTCCTTTGTTTGTCAGATGCATTCCACAGGTTATGTACGATCTATTTACATATTTAAATGTCACTAAAGTAGCTGATAGTGCAAACATAAGTGCATCTGCACTGACTAGAAAAATGTTACTCTATAACTCGTTTACAATATAGAGACGGACTAATGATCAAATCAAATCAAATCAAATCAAAAATTTTTTATTCAAAATTGGTATTTTTAAATACTCTTTTTGAACGTCGATACTACGTGATGCCTACCACCGGTTCGAGAACTAACCCAGCGAGAAGAGCCGGCAAGAAACTCGTCTGGGGCCATCTTTTACCAAAAAGATGGAAAATTATTCTTTTAAAATCAAAATTATTACAATGTTTACTTATGTCTATGTAACAAATAATAAGATAAGATAAGGAGCCACCTTATTCCCAAGGTGTGCCGTCTTGAATAAAGTCATTAATTTTATAATACGCTTTGGCACACAAACGCTCTTTAACTACTTTTTTAAACTTATTAATGGGAAAGTTTTGAACCTTTACTGGGATTATATTGTATAAGCGTATACATTGGCCTTTAAAGGATTTACTAACTTTGCTTAGTCTGAACACTGGCATATCTAACTTGTTCTTATTTCTAGTGTTTACACAATGATTATCACATTTCTTTTTGAAGTTGTTTAGATTCTTTCTTACATATAACACATTTTCCAAAATGTATTGAGATGCGACGGTCAGAACTTTTATTTCTTTAAACTTTTCCCTTAGAGATTCAAAAGTCGACATCTTATAAATAGAACGTATAGCACGTTTCTGCAGCACAAATATTGTATTAATGTCCGCAGCGTTTCCCCACAAGAGGATGCCGTACGACATTATGCTATGAAAATAGCTAAGGTAAACTAATCGCGCGGTCTCTATGTCGGTAATTTCTCTAATTTTTTTAACAGCGTATGCTGCAGAACTCAGCTTATCTGCCAATTTAGCAATATGTGGTCCCCACTGTAACTTACTATCTAATGTTATACCTAGAAATACAGTGGTGTCTACTAATTTCATTTTCTCATTATTTAATAGTATATTGGTTTGTGCCTGCGTAACATTTGGCAAGCTGAACTTTAAACATTTTGTTTTATTAGAATTCAACAGTAAATTATTAGCATTAAACCAATGTACTATTTTTGAGAGAGCACTATTTACCTCGTCATTGTTAGATTGTCGTCGCTTCACATTAAAAATTAGTGAAGTGTCATCAGCAAAAAGTACTATCTCATGCTTATCATTAACTAGATAAGGTAGATCATTTATATAGATGAGAAATAGAAAAGGGCCCAAAATAGACCCCTGTGGTACTCCTAGTTTTATTTTAGTACCATTAGACCTTTTGGAATTAACTTCTACAGTCTGTGTTCTATTTATTAGATAAGAGCTTAGAAGCTTTAGTGCCGTGCCCCTTACACCATAATGGTATAATTTCCTGAACAGCGTATCATGCTCCACACAGTCAAATGCTTTGGATAAATCACAGAATATACCAAGTGCATCCTGTGACCTATCCCAAGCTTCAAATATACTGCACAGAAGACTGATGCCTGCATCTGTTGTGGACCGACCTTTAGTAAAACCAAACTGATTACTATGTAACAATTTATTCGAGTTGAAGTGAAAAAGTAATTGATTTAGAATAATTTTCTCAAAAATTTTACTTAAAGTCGGTAATATGGATATTGGTCTATAGTTGGCTGGGTCTGATTTATTCCCAGCTTTAAAGAGAGGCATCACCTTGCTGTGCTTCATCAAGTCAGGGAACACGCCACTTTTAATACAATTATTAAAAACTAATGCTAGGTGAGGGGCAATGATGTCAATTACTGGTTTTATAACTTTTGTGGACATACCCCAGAGATCAGTTGTACTTTTAATATTAAGTAATTTAAATGCCTTGATAATGTCTCTAGAGTCTATTTCTTTGAAAATAAAATTTACATCACATTCCTTCACATTATCTCTAAGTAATTTTTCGGCAACTGTAGGTGATGAATTTAAGTTTTTTGTAGTTGAGATCGGAATGTCTGCAAAAAACTTCTCAAATACTGTCGCAACTTCAATGTCAGAACTAACTTTTTTATCATTAATATAAAGTTCAAATTTAGAGTTGCGACTGGCGACTCTTCCAGTCTCATCTGCAATTATTTTCCAGATGGTTTTCACTTTGTTTTTAGAGTTCTTAATTTTTTCTTTGATGTGAAGAACCTTCGCCGCTTGACATACCTTCTTGAAAATCTTCGAGTATTTCTTGACATATAGTTTAAAAGCTTCACTCCTGTTCATTGACTTCTCGTTATACAAGTCATACAATCTTTGTCTACTAACAATAATACCTGCAGTTGCCCAGTTACTAAAATTATTTCTTTTATTACTAAATCTGACCGATTTAGAAGTAAATACAGAGTCAAATTGGTTTTTTACTACTTTAAATAAATTATTAAAAGTTTCATTTGGATTAATTGACTCATTCAAACATTGAAAACTTGAAAGTAATTTACTTCTAAATTTCTCAATACGTTTTGTGTTTACAGGAATAAACTCAATATTTTCTATCGGATTATTATCACATTTAAGATCAAATGATGCTAGCTGTCCACAGTGATCAGAGTTAAGTACATTAATTATGTCTTTCCTAAAAGGAGTGACATTTGTGAAAATATTATCTATACAAGTAGCTGTTGTTTCACATATTCTTGTTGGTTCATAAAATAAATTAATTAGATTATACGATTTGAACAAAGATGTGAATCTAACAGTGGTGGAGTTAGAGTCTAATAAATTAATATTAAAATCACCACATACAATAATCTTCTTATTAGAGACACATACTTTCGTCAGCACTTGATCCATTATTTGTTCAAAAGAATCGTATAAGCTTGATGGAGGCCTGTATACACATACAATAATAAGGTGGCTCAACTCAATACAAGCCAACTCAATAATTCGTTCACTAGACAGTTTTACAATATCTTTACGTTCTTTACATTTCAATTTATTATTAATCAAAATTAAGGAGCCACCCCTAATGACATTTTCTCGACAGAAAGAGCTCCCTACTTGGTGATCACAATAGTTAAATATTAATTCATGATTTTTTAACCAATGTTCTGTTACGCATATAATGTCAATTTTAAATTCATTTAAAAATAACTCAAGTTCTAATTCTTTCCCTATTATGCCTTGTAAATTTTGATGCACCAAGTTTATATTAAAATTACAGTTTTTCCCAGAGTTCTTACTAGGCCCTTCGTAGGAGGCATCAGTATAAATATTTCCAGCTAAGAAATTGCTAGAGTGAGCCTCTGTTGTCCTATAATCTAATTTAAATTATTTGGATATCTTGGCATCCGATACGTCTACTACACTATGTACCGAAAAGTAAAAAAAATAAGGTTGTCTGTTAGGTCGGTTTACGGACCATTTATTTTACGCGATAACGTCATCACAAGCCTAATGCTTAGGCCGATCGTGCCTCTCTCCGCGCTCTCGCTTGCACGCTCGCGCTCGGCTCAGGCGGAACGTGACAATCAGGTGGAACGTGAAGAATTTTCGTCCGTGCAGCCGGCGTTCATTGATTTATAAGACGTTATCACGTCAAAAACATCCAAGCAACAATGACAAAATGTAAATGTTTCCGTAGTCAGCATGTTACGGGGGAAATTAAAATAAAAAGAGATTTCCCGTGACAATATATATATTAAAAAAGAAATAGGGGTCGTGGGCAGAAGGCCGTACGGTCTGGTCTAGCCTCTTGGTGTCTGAAGGGTATCGTAGGGGCTCTAAACCACGTGAGAACTTAGCTGAGGAATCCAGGTCTTGAGTCCAGGGGTCTGGTACGTGGCAAGAGATCGAGATGGGGCTCCAACTTCTGGAAGCGTCTCCCAGTCACAACTGCGTCCGTTCGTCGTAGATAGTTCGTTCGATTTCAAAACCAAGTTTCAGTCCGGAACATCTAGCGGCACTCCGAACTCCAGACGTGGGAAAATAGTTGGGTATAAGCCCTTTTAATCGGTGCCTTGAACCCGTAACGAAGTTGGCGGTGCTTGTGCCCGTAACGGAGTTCCCTGAAAAATTCACGATGAACGTGTAGGTAGGAGTCCCGTCACACAGCCAGTGTGATTTTAACCCCAAACGAATCAAAATCACGGGCTGTGTGGCCATCACAAAATAAAAAGATGATATACAGAATAATTAAGGCATGGATACAAATATCCTAATATTTCAACAATGCAAGAACATACAAATGATAGCACGTGGTATGGCTGATCGAATAATTGACAACTAATTTTACCAAGATGATAGTTTACATGAAAGAATAATGCGTTTTTAATTACAAGCGTGATTTAGGAAATATTCACAACACAGATATTTAAAATTACTCACCGTGAACACGGGGTTAAAATATAATTATTATAAACTTGTATCTAGAAAAACTTGAACAATAAAATTCGGCAGGAGAAAAGGGCGCTGTCATGTCGCGACAACCCTTATATACTCCTCCTGACATTTGTTTTTTTTTAACCGACAATTAGCGGTAATGCGTAATACAAATGCCACAATTAAGAAATATTAGAGATGAAGCCCTAGTTAGAAGCATTTGCCAATAGATGGCGTTGTCTAGCACAAATTAGCTATTATTAATATCGACAACTGCTAATAGATGACGCTATACGCATCGTTATTAGTTATAACAATACGTTAAAAAATGTAGCTATGCTACATATCCCCCCCTGTTACCGAAGGATTTTGACTGTTCTCAGGAAAAATCTTGAAACAGCTACAAAATAAGAAAATAAAAAAAAATTGTAGCTTGTTAAAAAAAAAATTTTAAGAAAAAAAAAAAAAACTACGACGATGGAAGATAAATGCTAGTCTTGTGTCTACGCGCAAACAACCGACAACCTTTCATACTACGTTTCACACTATATTCATACATCCCATGCGTACATCCACTTTCATTATTGCATCCCGAACCGAATAATATGATCCGAGACGCCCTAACATGCGAGTATTGTTTCCCGTAAAGAGAAAAAAACAACACAAGGCGAAGATAATAATGTACACAGCTATAACGTTATACAACAAGATAACGAACAGCGTCTGAATAAAGCGCGAAACTACTAGCCTTTCTACAATAGTTAACCAACTATTTAGATAAAATTGGCAGCTTAAGGTCTTTCAAATGCCAGGCACCAAGATCTTTGCCTTGCATGTCTTGCAGAACGTAAACTAAGGGAGAACGTTTACCTACAATTTTACATTTTACAAATTTAGGAGCTAACTTTTTACTAAAATGTTTCTCCTTGTCGCTGAGAAAATAAGTTCTCTTAAAAACGACATCACCAACGTTAAATTCAGCAGGCTTTCGTCTCAAATTATATTGAGCAGTGCTCTTAAGATGAGCTTGCCAAAGACGCATCTGAACGCTGTCAAACAAAGATGACATACACCCCAAATTTTCGGCGAAGGCGTCACGAGGCGAAAACACGAGGTCTTTTATACTGTCGGTATCTAGGTAGTGAGTACCGCAAGACACTAGTTCCCTACCATATACCAAGAAAGATGGTGTAAAACCGGTTGCCTCATTCACCGAGTTGTTGATGGCGAATTGTATTTCGGGTATATGTACATCCCATGACCTATGATCTTCTTCCACGTCGAAATACAAGTGATGATAGTCCTATTGTAGCGTTCGACCGTATTTACCTGAGGGGTATAACGCGGTGTTAAATAAACTTTAGGTATATTATATTTTTTTTAAAATCTATTAGTTTCGTTACTAACTAACTGAGGGCCATTATCCATTATAATAGTTTGTGGTACACCATGCACCAAGAAAACACTATCTTCCAAAATTTTTATTATGATATCGGAAGTAGCACGTTTCATAGGAAAGATAAGGCAAAATTTTGAAAAGCAACAAGTTACAACTAAAATAAAATTATTACGTTTTCTAGTAGTAGGTAATGGTCCCATTATGTCGACAGAGATGACTTGAAATGGTCGTGAGCAGTCTTTAGGGCGACCCATTTCACCTATACATATTAGGCCAAAAGTAGTTAAGTGCGAGCCGCCTATAAGTTTTAAAAATTCCCATGTGACAGCAGTGGGCTCATCATGGTTAGCACGAATAATTTCCTCGCGAAAATCGTTAGGAACTACATCTTTCCTAGAAAATTCAGAAGATAAGTTATGTTTATTTTTAGAAAGCCTAAATAATCTATTATCTTTAATCGTAAAATTTGGAAAAGAAGATGGCGTGTTATTGCAACCGTTAAAAATATTAAGATACCAGGTATCAGCGCCGGTATAGTTTGTCCAAGCAGAAATTGCGTTGACGTTAACCGCTCGAGACAAAGCGTTCGGTATAACGTTATCACAGCCTTTCCTATGTTTAATTTCAAAATTAAATTCGGAAAGTCTGACACACCAGCGAGCTAGCCTACCAGTGGGGTTGGACTAAGACAAGAACCATTTAAGAGCACTGTGATCAGTATAAACTGTAAACTTTTTACCGTTCTCTAAGTAACAACGCCAGTGTTCTAAAGCTACTAAAACTGCTAACGTCTCACGCTCAGTAATCCCATAAACTTTCTCCTGTTTAGTTAAGGAGCGACTCATGTACGCGACAGGGTGTTCTTTACCTTCAAACTTCTGGGTCTGCATGGCCCCAATACCATAGCTACTGGCGTCTGTATGAACCTCAAAGGGTTCATTGTAATCGGGACAGAGCAGTACTGGCGCGGAGACCAAGCTCTCCTTAAGTTTGTTGAACGCCGAGTCCGCCTCAGGAGTCCACTCGAAAGAAGGGGCATTCTTACGTGTAGACGTCAGTTTATTTAGGGGCCCTGCCAGAGTACTAAAATTAGGCACAAACCTTCTGTACCAAGTGGCAGTGCCAAGAAAACGTTTTACACTTTTCCTACAAGTAGGCGTAGGAAAATTTATGATCGCGGCGACCTTATCAGGATCAGTACGAAGACCGTTGCCGTCGATTACATAACCTAAATATTTAAGTTGAGGCCGAAAAAATTTACACTTTTCAAATTTTACAGTTAGATTAGCTTCCCTGAGGACTTGAAGAACCCTCAAAAGAGTAGCTACGTGTTCATTATAATCATCACTAATAATAACTATATCGTCTAAATAACAAAATGCTTTATGACCGAAGTTACCAAATAAGGCATCTATTAAACGCTGCTGCGTAGCAGGTGCATTCGTCAAACCGAAAGCCATGCGTTTAAAACGAAACATTCTACGACCCGGAACATAAAAAGCAGTCATATCGCGATCAGACTCATTAATAGCAGTCTGCCAAAAGCTGTTAGAAAGGTCAATAGTACTTATTTTATTTTTATTTAACAATTTATTGTACACAAGAAACATTTAAAACATTACACTTTACATGGAAAAATGACACAAAGGTTCTGCTTATTTCTAAAAAGAAATTTCTTCCAGCAGCCCTACGGAGAGAAAGGGGATAAAAGAAAGCAGATAGAACGTGCACAATTACAAATACATTTACATATTATGTCTATACTAAAACATAAATAAAATATTATAATATGTAATAATATATATACTATCAAAATAATTAATATAAAATACAATACCTAAATACTATGAGTAATATAATAATATGCCTATAATATATAAATACTATATGTTTATATAATAACAGTATTTACATGGATAGAGATTCGAGGTAGTGCTCTTTCAAACGTCTTTTAAAAATAGTAACGGTGGGACTGTCTCGTACGGTGTGGGGGAGCGAGTTCCACAATCTGACTGCGTGAACGGTGAAGGAGTAGAAGTTGGAGCGATGGGATGGAAGGGAAAGATTAGTTCTAACATTGGACCTACAAGGGGTATCGAGGGGTCGAGAGAAGTTAAATCGTTCGAGAAGATAGGAAGGAGATAGGGGATTATATAAGATATTATATAGTAAACAAAGGATATGGGAGTTGCGACGGAAACGAATAGGGAGCCACTTGAGTTTTAATCGAAAAGCTGATATGTGGTCGAACTTTCTTAAACCAAAAACAAAACGGATAAAGAGATTCTGCAAGCGTTCTAGTTTTGTAAACACCTCTTTGGTAACATCTAAGTAGCAGGAGTCAGCATAGTCGAGGATAGGGAAAATGAGTGTTTGGACAAGGAAAATTTTGGTGTGCAAAGGCAAAAAGTTTTGGAGCCTCTTCAACATGTGCAACGAATGGTGTATCTTTTTGCTCACTTCATTAACCTGAGGATTCCAACAAAGATTACTATCTAAAATTAAACCTAAATTTTTAGCCGATTCTGAGTAATCAATAATGGTACCATCATATATAATCTTAGGCACATTATATAGACGTTGGGTCATATATTTGCTGCCTATGATCATGGCCTGTGATTTTTTCGGGTTAACCAGCAGACCAAAAGATCTAGCCCAGACCGCTATGCGCTGCAGATCCGAGTTTATACCAGAAACTGCAGAATGAAAGTCATCGATGTGTAAATGGCGATAAAGTTGCAAGTCGTCTGCGTAAAGATGGAAATTGGAAGTGATTAGTGTGGAAATTATATTAATAAAAATAGAAAATAGAAGGGGAGAGAGTACGCCACCCTGAGGAACACCCGCTACAATATCACACCAATCCGAGGTAGCCTCATCATAGCGGACTCGCTGCGAGCGTCCCCGAAAATATGTGTCAAACCAGTCTATCACTGAGGGAGGTATGTTAAGGGAGCAAAGGACAGAAAGGATGATGTCAAAGTCTACAGAATTGAACGCGATGCTAAAGTCAAGTAAGACCAGAATAGAAATGCATTTATTTTCCATGGCTAGACGGAGATCGTCAGTGACTTTAAGCAGCGCTGTGACAGTACTGTGACCGGGACGAAAGCCGGATTGGAATGGAGAAAGCAGTTTGTTGGAGTATAAGAAGTGGGAAAGCTGTTTATGGACAACGTGTTCAAGGACTTTAGAGAGGTAGGGTAATATGGAAATTGGCCTAAATTGAGACAAGGAAGAGGGATTATGGGTTTTAGGAAATGGAATGATATTGGCAAGTTTCCATGCCGAAGGGAAAGAACTCGTTGTCAAGGAATAGTTGAAAATGTGAGTGAGAATTGGCAAGAGTTCAGGAAGGGTAAGTGATATCATGCGGGGGATCAGGTTATCATTGCCTGCTGCAGTAGAAGTGATAGTCATGATGTGTTTATAAACTTCATCTTCAGAGACAGGCCTGAATGAAAACGGAGTACAGGACGGGAGAGGAAGAGAGCGGAGATGGGATATAGTTTGCGCTTTTGTATCCTGGTGGACGATTACTGGTGGGACTGAGAAATGAGCATTGAGCTCGTTCAAATTTATTGTATAGTTGATGCTGGTGGATGACTTGCCAATACCGAGTGTTGAAAGAAATTTCCAGAGTTGTGAGGGGTTGCTTTGTTCAATAGAGGAATGTATGTGACGTCTCTTAGCATCCCTACACAGACGACTACAACGATTTCGCAGATACTTAAATTTCGCAAAATTTTCCTCAGTTGGTCGTTTTCTGTATCGACACATGGCACGATTACGTTTTGTCATCATGGTAGTAATTTCTTGCGTGAGCCAAGGTGCCGGTACATGCTTAAGCTTAATTTTTCTCAGGGGAGCATGTATATGTGTACTTAGGTAACGAGTGTCGCGTAAGCTGTCTAAAATCTCCGAAATGTACGGTAAACTATAAGCGTCTTTTTTAGTGACAGAGTTTAACTTACGACTATCTAAACAAAATCTAAATTCGCCAGTATTCTTCTTAGGCACCACTAATACAGGAGAGCTCCAAGCAGATTGGCACGGCTCGATGACGTCCATAGCCAACATTTCGTCAACCTGTTCAACTAATATACGTTGTTTTTCAGGCGACATCCTATAATAACGTTGACGGATAGGTAACGCATCGCCTGTATCAATTTTATGAGTGATAAGAGAAGTTAAACCTAAACCTTTTTCTTCAAAAGAAATAGAACGAAATTGTTTTACTATGTCGTCAGCTACCGAGCGCTCAGACGGACTCAAATTTTCATAGCCGTTAATGGTCGGCTGGGTCACCTGATGAGAAGTGATTTGTTCGGTACCCGTACTAGAATTAATAGAATTTAAATATTTAGGACAAAGTTTAAAAATACGCCAGAAGTCAATACCTAAAATGAGGTTAGAAGTAACCTGAGGAACTACGTATAATTTTAAAATATGAAATTGATTTTCAAAACGAATTGGTAAATTTATATAACCTATAGACTTTAAGCAATGACCGCCCGCGGCGAAAATTGATATATTATTATCATCATTATTGATAGGATAGCCTAGCTCAATAATGTTTAAATGAGAATTATTACCTAACAAAGAAATGCAAGAACCCGAGTCTAAAAGACCGCGCATGCTAAAAGCGTCTATATGTATATTGACATAAGGTCGAGAATCTAAATTGTTGTCAATACATCGGACCGTATTAATGGTGTAATATTTAAAAAATGTGCCTACAGTTTTAATCCATTGTTTCCGATCATCAAGGTCGGTATGGTTAGGTATAACACGATCCGACAAAACTAGTTTTTTGAATGATGTTTATTAAGACAACAATCGAGCCGGCGCACGCCAGGATTGCCACAGCCAAAACAAAAAATCTTCGACTTATCAGCTGTGCACTCATAATAGCTGTGCGAGTTAACCTTACAACGTAAACAAAATTTAGGGATATTCGATTGCAAACTATTAACATGATTATGTGAATGTTTAAAAGCAAAATTATTATTATTATTAGGTGGATTATTAGAAAAATTATTATTTCGAAATGGTCTACTAAAAGTTTTATTAAAAGTTTGTTTGTTCTCTGTTTTATTACTATTACTAGTATAAGCTAGGTCCGGTGCCAAGGTATCCGACGTTATCCTAGGCGGTTCATGATATAAAGTTAGTCGAGATTGTACATCCTCATAGTTCTTACATAGAGACTTAAGTTGTTCAATAGAGTGGACCGTAGGAGAAGAAGCTAAAATGTTTGCATAGCAAGGTTTAATGTTGTGTAATAATATTTCCAACTTCTCACTCTCTGGGACAGGTTTAACAAGACGGTTGAACATTCCTTCCATTATAGCAATATAAATTGTAATGGTTTCTTTTTCGCCCTGAGTTCTACTACGGATTTCCGACATAAACCGATAATCAAAACTCGGTTTGTCAAAGTCACAATACAAAATATTTAAAAGTTATAAATACTTCTATACCAATGTAAGGCATCACCAGTAAAAATATCAAAAGCGTGAGAGATAATCTTAGAATCGCTAAAGTTATGCCGTGTAGAGTACTCATTCACTCTGGATATAAACGCGCGGACACAAGACTTGCCATCAAATTTAAATTTTTGTAAATCAGCTAGATTATTTTTTTCACATTGAACTGTAATATTTAAAGGAGGCATAGGTGGTGCTACAGCAGGAGCCAGCTGGCATCACTGTACAACTACTAGACCCCTTTAATTGATGTAATAAACCCAAATAATTTTGAAATCTTTGTAAGCAACTATTATATTGTACGGCAAATTGTTCTATATTATTAGTAGAAATTCTATTAATCCTATACTCAATGTGGTTTAAATTATTTTCAGCTCTAAGCAATGAGTTACCATCGGAGTGAGAATCTAATTGTAGATTTAGTTTTGTTAGGGTTTCCTCAATCACCGACAAATCATCTTTTATAGAAAGACAAGAGTCTAAAATATCCTCAGACAGGTAAAGCTCAGCTAATTTAACTATTTACTTTCTTAACTCCACAACGGTGGAAGCTGGTGTTTCATTTTTAACTAAAACTTCATACTCCAATTCCGATTTTTTAAGAAAAAAAAATTTAATTTTCTCCGGCATAATGAAAAGTTAAGTTGTCAGAAGAAAAATTTATTAAAAAGTTAAGTTACTAAGTAAATTCAATTTTAAAAGTTAAATTACTAAGTCAGTTCAAGAAAAAATATTCACAACCCTATCGGTGAGTATATCTGTGTTGAGAAATACAAGAATAATCAGATGTATTCTCTAAAAAATAATACACAAAAGAAATATAATTTGTAATCAGTACAATATAAGATAACTAACTACAAAACAACAAGTTCTACGGACTATATGGTACAGACCATATACAACAAGATGAAAAAAAAAAACAAACAGTATAAAGTTTATTAACAATTTTAAAACTTTACACTACTACAATAAGGTACTAGTTACTACACTAAGTATATCCAACGCTCATAGTAAGTTAATATTAAAATAAAGTTAAGTTAAAGTTAAAGTGATAAGTTAATAGCAAAATAATTTAGAATACGCATTTAAAGTTATATGTAAATATTTGTAATTAAATAATGTTGAAGAAGTAAAAAGTTAAATTATAATTTAAGTTAATCAAAGTTAAGGCCAAAAATCACATAAACATCATTGAAGATGATGCTGATGTGTGTGCATGTATAGTGTGTGGGTATGTGTAAAATAAATAGTATGTATGATAAAATAAATAATTTACAATAGATAACAAAAAAATTACTAATATCCTGCCAAAAAGGAAGGACAGGACAAAAAAAAAAAGAATAATAATAAATATATTTAATAATAAAGAATTAATTTAATAGATTTTATAAATTTAAAATTATGTCCACTGAGAAAAAAAAACACAGGGTTCCTTATGTATCACGGAACCCTAAAAAAAAAACAGTGGGTGTGTGCTGTAACGTTACCTGCCTCTTACACGTGTCCCACGTAGGCCCAGACGGGTTAGAGTACTGAGAGAGTTGGATATTAAGGACGGCACAAGACAAACACCAAATACTGGACACACAGACCCGGAAAAAGACACCAGATGCCAAACCAGACGAAACCACGTTTATGGGCGCCAATTGTTACGGGGGAAATTAAAATAAAAAGAGATTTCCTGTGACAATATATATATTAAAAAAGAAATAGGGGTCGTGGGCAGAAGGCCGTACGGTCTGGTCTAGCCTCTTGGTGTCTGAAGGGTATCGTAGGGGCTCTAAACCACGTGGGAACTTAGCTGAGGAATCCAGGTCTTGAGTCCAGGGGTCTGGCACGTGGCAAGAGATCGAGATGGGGCTCCAACTTCTGGAAGCGTCTCCCAGTCACCGCTGCGTCCGTTCGTCGTAGATAGTTCGTTCGATTTCAAAACCAAGTTTCAGTCCGGAACATCTAGCGGCACTCCGAACTCCAGACGTGGGAAAATAGTTGGGTATAAGCCCTTTTAATCGGTGCCTTGAACCCGTAACGAAGTTGGCGGTGCTTGTGCCCGTAACGGAGTTCCCTGAAAAATTCACGATGAACGTGTAGTTAGGAGTCCCGTCACACAGCCAGTGTGATTTTAACCCCAAACGAATCAAAATCACGGGCTGTGTGCCCATCACAAAATAAAAAGATGATATACAGAATAATTAAGGCATGGATACATATATCCTAATATTTCAACAATGCAAGAACATACAAATGATAGCACGTGGTAT
Source organism: Phengaris alcon alcon (assembly GCA_037179445.1). NCBI lineage: Eukaryota > Metazoa > Arthropoda > Insecta > Lepidoptera > Lycaenidae > Phengaris > Phengaris alcon. Next base: position 242,981 of record JAYRCH010000154.1, on the reverse strand, counting down.
GGCTGATCGAATAATTGACGACTAATTTTACCAAGATGATAGTTTACATGAAAGAATAATGCGTTTTTAATTACAAGCGTGTATAACAAATATTCACAACACAGATATTTAATATTACTCACCGTGAACACGGGGTTAAAATATAATTATTATAAACTTGTATCTAGAAAAACTTGAACAATAAAATTCGGCAGAAGAAAAAGGCGCTGTCATGTCGCGACAACCCTTATATACTCCTCCTGACATTTGTTTTTTTTTAACCGACAATTAGCGGTAATGCGTAATACAAATGCCACAATAAAGAAATATTAGAGATGAAGCTCTAGTTAGAAGCATTTGCCAATAGATGGCGTTGTCTAGCACAAATTAGCTATTATTAATATCGACAACTGCTAATAGATGACGCTATACGCATCGTTATTAGTTATAACAATACGTTAAAAAATGTAGCTATGCTACAAGCACAGTTAAGTGTCTCAATTCCCAAATATCACCTACCCTGAAATCCTTAGAAATTGACTTTTAAATCGATGTTATTAAGTGTCTTTTTTGCAATCTACGGATTAGTGTCATATAGCTTATTTGCAATCCAACTATTAAATTTGTCTGGATAACCTTTCCACTTCACTAACACTTGCTTTCTGTTACCTAAATATCGAGTACCAATTATTTTATCTATCTTATAACTAAAAGAGGGGTCATAAAACACTTTTTGCAACTCCTTTTCATAGAAAGTACCAGTTATATCTTCACTTTGCAAGTCTTTTAATGTATACACAACCCAAGGTGATCGATCTATAATTGAAGTTATAACAAATATTTCATCACTCCAGTTCGATTCATAGCCTTTTTGAAATATGTGTTTGTATTTAGTTATTCTAACGTAATCACCCATATGAAATTTAGGTGTTTGACAATTTGATGATGATGTGACTATTATACTACCATATAGGTTATTCCAAACAGTCATAATATAATTCACATCACATGGAGCCATCTTGATACTTGAGTGTTTACTATAGTTATAAGATTAAATCAAGTCTTGTAAATTATCTATATATGAGTTAAATAAATTTCATTTTAAGTGTTCTCTGAGACCTTTTAACAATACTTGCTTTATTATCAGGGTTATTCGTTGTATAATAGTTAATATTTTTACTTTTGAAAAACCGTTGCACATCTTTCGAAATGAACTCGGTCCCTTTGTCAGATTGTATATGTATTGGGGTAACTTTAGCTTCATTAAATACACTTTCAAAACATAGTTTAGTGGTTTCAGAGTTTTTATGTTTCATGGGTCTTGCCTTGCATATGCATATTTAGAAAAAACATCAATAACACACAATATGTAATTAAAACCATCGTTATATTTAGAATAAGTGCTCATATCATTTAAATCTACCTGCCACAACTCATTGAAGTTTGATAAAATATACTTGTTTCTAGAAAACCTATTTTGAACTGGTCTATGTAATATGTATATGTTTCTTGTGACTGTATGTGACTTCTGTGACTGTAAATGACTGTAAGTGAATGTGACTTCTTTACATCTTTTTTTTTTAATTTTACCCTTCACTGCATTTGCAAGTTTATCAATGCCACTATAACCAGCAGGGTGTGATGGGTCATAATAAATGTTATGCATTTCTAATAAGGGGTCCATTTTTCCCAGTCTAACTTTTTTCTAACTTTCCCGCTATACTTTTCTCCACCAGTTGTTGTTGGAAACACTGCTTCAGTTGATGCACACTCTCCGATATCTTTTATATGAAGGTTATTTATGTATTCACTTCTTTTTGGGTTTCCAATGTAAGTAAGAGGTATTTTAATTTCTTTTAGTGCCTTAGTAAATTTTTCCCATCCTATAGATAACTTATTTTTAAAGGTCTTAGAGAATCGTTTATCAAGTCAATAATTTTACTCCCAGGAATTTATTTATTATCTATAGTTACTGTACCGGAATCGTTCCAATTAATTTTATTTTGACTCATAGAAATTAAGTTTAATAGTAACTGACCCTTTCTTGAATATGATTTGGGTATTAAACTTAATATTTGCTTTGATGTGTATATAGGATTACTATTAACAGTTATATCCTGTTCACTTACGTCTTCAGTTGACGCTCAAGGAGTAACTGATTCTTTACGGGTCGTATCATGATTTTTATTAATAGTTGTAGGTTCACTCTGAATATTAGAATGTATAGGTAATTCATATGGTTGACGTTCTTCTTCTGTAAAATGCAAATATGTCTGCAACGTTTGTAAGTATAAAATGCATTTTTTACGATCTTCTACGTTACATTTAAAATGTTTTGCATTTCAGTATCTAGCCGAGATAAGGGATTTTCCACGCTACTAGGTAGTTTTAACTTTTCAATAAGACTTGGTTCAATTAATAACATTTTTTTAGCATTTTCCATCTTAAACAAGGTAATTTATCAATCCACTCAAAATAGAACCAAGAATTATGGGTAAAAATGCACCCCCTTTTTGAATTATATTTTTTTTTCTTAATATTTTACTTTTCCCTTTTCGTACTAATTTTCGAAGAACATCTTTATACTTGTTTAAATTTTTTTTCTCCTTTTCTTCGAGTGGTACTTTACCTTGTAGAACGTCATGAATACACTCACAAATGCAATTTATTTCTTCGTCATCACAAGATTTCAAAAGAGCTTTAATATATTTTGGTTTTAATGTATGTAATGCACGTAGCAAATCCTTGTGCGTCTTTACGCTTTGATGTATTATTTATAAATGCTTGGAATTTGTTTATTCCTAGCATATTTATATTCTTTAGTTGGTACATAAACAATGCAATGACCACCTAGAGGAAATATTTTAGTTTTCAATCGACACATGTCATTGGTTTCTTGTTTTAAATCCACCATTAGATATCCATGGGGTTCATTTGTTGCATCTCTGTAAGCATCTTCAATGAATTTTGGATTTTCAGGAGATACTTGTCGGGCTAAATACCGTATTTGTGTTTTATCCCGAGGATTTTTAAAATAGTTTATATAACCCGTATTCAATGATATATCTCTTTGTCCTTTACCTTGATGAAATAAATTTTGAGAAATATAAAACACACTCAAGTTTCTGTGGTGACTTCCTTTGGTGAATATATCAACAACACGACAATATTTCATCAAAACACCATGTTATTTGTGTAAAGTTTACACTACAAATTGATTTTATGTGTTTTATAAAATTTGTTACAAAAACGGATTTCCCACAACCACTTGGACCAGCAACTATGGCAGTAAAAGGATGAATAAAATGAAACATCTTAATAGTCAATAGTCAAATTATTTATTCAAAATGGGTTTTTACAACACTTTTTGACGTCAATTTACAATTTTGTTTTTAACACTTTCTTATTATTATTATACATTAACATGGTCATTATACTAATTTACATTTTCGTACATATTTAAAGTCATCTTTATATTTATTTAACATATTATATTATAAAGCCAGTATGCGGAAGCAGAGTGCAGATTTAGCTTACACCCATACATCTTTGTCGTCAATATATTCTTGTATTTTATAATAAGCTTTGGAAATTAAAACTTTAACTTGTTGCCTAAACTTAGTCTCAGTAAGGTTAGTTACACTAGTTGGTATTTTATTATAAAACCTTAAACAGTTACCTATAAATGATTTTTTAGTTTTGCTTAATCTATATGTTGGAATCTGAAGCTTATTCTTATTTCTAGTGTTACGATCATGATGATCACATTTCCTATTAAAGAAAGTTATGTTTTTTCTGGTGTACATAATGACCTCGTATATGTACAATGATGGTAAAGTATCTTTACTTCCTTGAATAAATCTCTAAGAGACTCGCTAGTCTTTATTTTGAATATTGCACGCACTGCCCTTTTTTGGAGAATAAATATGGAACCAAAGTCTGCAGCTGATCCTCATAATAATAGTCCGTAAGAGATTACACTATGAAAATATCAGTAATAAACTAATCTAGCTGTGTCAACATCTGTGAGTTGACGAATTTTCCGAACCGCATAGGCAGCGGAACTTAATTTATCAGACAGAAACTCAATATGCTGACCCCACTGCAGCCCAGCATCCAATCTAATTCCCAGAAAAGTTGTCACTTTTTCTAACTCAATTCTAACGTTATCTATTTTAATTAACGAAATTTACTTATTTAACATTAGAAGACGAGAATCTCATACATTTAGTTTTGTTTGGGTTTAAAACTAGATTATTTGTATTAAACCAGGCGTGAACTTAACTCTATGTGTTATTTACCTGTACTAGTTCCCTATCCTTACGACCAACTTTAAATAACAGTGATGTAGCGTCAGCAAATAAGACAGCCTCAGCATACCTATCCATCATATATGGTAGGTCGTTTATATATACAAGAAATAAGAAAGGGCCTAGTATTGAACCCTGAGATACTCCGATTTCGACGTATGACCCAGATGACATTACACCATCAATAGATACCTTTTGGATTCTATTAGAGAGATAAGACTTAATGAGGTCTAACGCATGATCACAAATGCCATAATTATAATATATATGCCATAGAAATAAAAAAGAAAGCTTCGATGTAAGAATATAGTGATCAACACAGTCAAATGCTTTGGAAAGATCACAGAATATTCCTATAACATCTTGCGATCTTTCCCAAGCGTCAAGTATTACTGATATTAATTTAGCACCTGCAGAAGTTGTTGATTTTCCTTTAGTAAATCCATACTGACGATCATGAAATATTTTAAACTTATTAAAATGCATTTCTAATTGAATAAGCATTAATTTTTCAAAAATTTTACTTAGATATGGTAAATAGAGACAGGTCTGTAATTATTTGGATTTGTCTTACATCCTGACTTGAACAAAGGTACTGACTTTCATTATTTTATTTATTTATTTATTATGAAAACCAACAGTTTAATACAAATAATTTCTTAAGATTAGTATTTTACAAAGAAATAGCCAATAACAGGTTTCCCATAATTAACAATAGCGCTAACGTGAAAAGATGAATGATAATTTAAAAGTAAGAAATGTCAATAGTGATTCTTAAAAAAAAAACTTGGTTTACAATTTTAATTTAAAAAAAAAAGTATACAGTAACTCTTCCTATGAGTTAAATTAAAATTTTACAGCTACCATGTAGATTAGGAATTTGTAAAAACAATACCTGTATCATTGTAGCAGTAGATACTACCCCAATAACACAGCAAACAAGCAATTAATATTTTATGAGTCAGCATTTTAGGGATTTTATTGTTTTTATTATATTATTTTTGAAATTAACTTTAGAGCTAGTAAAAAGATCAACGTCACTAAAGTATTTATTATATGATCGAGCGATTCGTGTCAGGACCGAGTTATGTGCATAGGTGGTGTGATGCATTGGAACATGTAGTAGAGTGGTGTTACGGGTTCGAAATGCGATGTTTGAGACAAGGTGAATGCAGTCTACCCTACTATTTATAATATCATACAGAAAACCCATATCGAGGATAATGCGTCTGTGTTCCAGAGTCAACATATCATACTCGGCGCAAGCGTCTTCATGCGTGTTAAAGTATTTGCGGTTACGATAGTTAAGATGGGATATGAACTTTTTTTGTATTCTTTCTAGTCTGGACTTATAAATAATGTAATGAGGAGACCAAATAGGGCAACTATATTCTAAGATACTTCTTACAAAAGCGGAATAGACAGACTTGAGAGCTGTAATGTTTGTGAATGGTTTACAACTGCGGAGAACAAAGCCAAGATTTTTGTGTGCTTTGGTTATTATTTTTTCGATATGATCAGAAAACATCAACTTGGTATATAAAAAAACACCTAGATCCCTAACACCTCGTTTCCTTGGAATTACGCTACCATTAAAGTTGTAATATTGGGTAATAGGTTTTTCTTTACGAGTAAAAGTTATACACTCACATTTGCTCGAGTTAACTGTAATGTTGTTCATTATATAATACGCAAATAAATTATCGAGATCTTTTTGAAGTAATAAACAGTCTTGAGCTGTGGTAATTTTACAAAAAATCTTTTTATCGTCCGCATACATTAGATATTTAGAGTGTTTTATGATTGAACCTATGTCATAAAGATACGCGTTGTATAGGAGTGGACCTAAATGTGAGCCTTGAGGTACCCCAGTTGGAGCATTAATGAAATTCGAGCGATAACCACCCATCACTACAGCCTGAGTCGGTTTGAGAGATATGACTCTACCCACCGTAACAGGTCACCATGAATGCCGAGTGCATGCAGTTTGTGGAGGAGAATAACATGGTCCACACGATCGAAGGCTTTCTCAAAGTCCGTGTAGACCACATCAATCTGCCCACCACGATCCATATTCTCTAATATATAATTGGTAAAACAGGCCAGGTTAGTTGTCGTTGAGCGGCCTTTTAAGAAACCATGTTGCTGATTGGGTATAGAACGGTATAAAACGGGATAGATATAGTTGTATACAATTTTTTCCAGTGCTTTAGCCGGTATATTTAGAATAGATATTCCTCTGTAGTTCTTCATGTCCACGCGCGACCTCTTTTTATGTATGGGTACTATTTGCGCGGCCTTCCATTTACGTGGGAAGATACCTTCTCGTAGGAACGATTAAATAATATTGCTAACGGTAGAGAAAGTGAGTCGGAGCATCGTGACCAGAATATGGCAGGAAGGCCATCACAGCCGGCGCCCTTGTTGATGTCTAAAGATTTTAAAATTTTTGATACTGTCGAGTTTGTTGCTTGTACGTTCGATACAACGTCTGTGCATGAAGGCAACGATTGATATGAAGTACAGATATCAGAAGGCTTACCAAATACGCTTTGGAAAAAAGAACTAAAGGCATCGCATATTTCTTTACCGTCTGTATAATCGACTCCGTTTAGGTTTAATTTTTTAGGATAACCTGAGCCTCCACGCAATGCTTTTATGTAAGTCCAAAATAGCTTCGGATGGTTTTTTAAATTGCGCTCGCAGTTTGTAGTATAGTCCCTAAAACATTTCCTTTGTATCAGACGTTCTCTCGACCTCAACAATGAAAATTCGTCGTAGTCCAATTTATTCCTATACTTTTTCCACCGTATATGCGCTTTGGATTTTTCTTTTATAATGTTTATAAGGGCAGGAGAGTACCACCTTGGATATGAGCGCTTGCCCGAGCTACGACTGATAGGAACATATAACTTAACGCACTCGTTGATAGTATCGTACATAAAGTCGACAGCTTCATCCAAGGTGCCCGTAGATAGTGCAGACGACCAATCTTGTTCCATGAAGTAGTCGTTAATCGATGAGTAAGGCGCCTTTCTAAAATTATACCTTTCAGTAGCGACCTCACGTAATGGTGTTACATTTAAATCCAACACGGTGAATATAAACGAAGGGTGAGCACGGTCTTCATTGAGAAGGGGTTTAGAAACTGGGATTAGATGTACTGGAAGATTTGAGAATACTAAATCTAATGTGTTATTGGAACTATTTTTTAAGTAATTGTATTGTTGAAGGCCATAAAAAGCTAGTGAGTCTATAAATTTGGTACCGGAAGCTTGGACCTCCACCGACCCTTTCCTAATCGAGGAGCTACCATATTCATCCCAATAAACACAGGGCAGATTAAAATTTCCAATTATTATGAAATTATCATCTGGACTGAGTTCTGCCATGTCGGTAACGGTTTTAATGACTGTATCCAAGTCGGTAGGCAGACTCCTAGGATTTGGTGGAACATAAACAGCGCATAAGTGCAGGTCCGATGTCGAGGAGCACGCACTAGATGGTATAGTAACCCAAAGCATCTCCGTGATGGGGCAGGCGCGCGCGCGCGGCACGGCGGCCAGCGCGCGGCGCACCAGCACGGCGACGCGGCCACCCAGACGCTTGCCGCTGGCAGCCGGGTCGCGGTCGGCGCGGAACACGTCGTACCTGTCGTCGCACAGCTCGCCGTCGAATACACCGTCGTGCAACCACGTCTCAGTCAGAACTATTACGTCGTAGTTGTTACTTAAAATGCTAAGTCTTAGGTCCTCGCATTTGGTTCTTAAACCTCGAACGTTTTGGTAGTAAAAATTTAAAGAAAAAGAAGCCATTTGTAATAGCATTAAAACCAGAAGTCATGCGTAAGTATAATACGAGTATTAAAGAAAATAGTACATTATGAATGTGTATATCCGTGAGAAAAATATTTGTATTTATATCGATTAACGACAAAATATTAATCAATAAAATTGTATAAATACCCAAGCGTAGTTTTAAAATATGTTCAATCCATATTAAATCTCTTCTACACGTAATAGGCACGCAGAATATTAGTAATTTAAAATAATAATTAGTCGAAACTTCTATTGTTATACTTTTAAGACGGTAAGATAATATTATAATAATCAGTATTATCGTTGTACGAGTACCTGTGAAATTAATTATATATCTCATAATAATAATATGGTAGTTTAAGTAAAATTCATCCACATAAAATATGTTAAATATTAAAATTCTGACTGTAAACGGGTGGTTTATAAAATTATTATATTCCGGCAAAGTCATGTTGTGGCCCGCGTGGTGACGACGGGAGCCGAACGGTAAATCAACTAACATCGTAACCGCAGTCACACGATACACGATATAAAGTGGTGCGAGCTTTAGGTGTGATTGAGTTAATTCCGTCGTGTGGTATAATTTGAGGCTATTATTAGTTTGCAAGTACCTTAATATCATATTAAGGCCTAAGAGGACGGTGAGATTCAAAACATAAAATTGTTTATCTGTATATAAAATAAAATCCTGGAACACAGTCTGCATTATGTAATTGTAACTAATATTTGATAGTAGTAGTGTAATGTGTAAGGTCAAAATTCCCTTAATTAAAATTAATTTTTGGGCAAGAGGAATTATAGTAGTCTGATTGTTATAAAGTGTCGCACTCTTATTTAGTGTATGTGTCATGTCGGTAGATTGAGAAAAAATATTAATGCTTGCTATTTTTTTATGTGGCAAAGAGTATGTTATTGCAAAAGAGAAGCAACTGTAAAACATTTCGATAGGACTAAGAGTTACTTTAACAAAATGCATAAAATTAATCATAAATGACTTTTTGAGACGTAATTTTAAAATATTTGAGCATGCATTAAGTGGAAAAAAGACTTTTTGTGAGACATGCAAAAATACGTTACAGACATATCTGGTGTTTTTAATGAAATAACGGTTAATTAAACAATCTTCAGTATATCCGCCTCTTGTGCAATTTGAAGTGCCCGTGCAGTGTCGCTTTTCCTCACAAAAATTCTTCCATGTTTTGTCCACACGTACTGATAGTTTTTTAGCTTCGCAGCTTCTCTGCACTTTTTCAAAAGCATCTTGCTTAGCAGCGTGAGATGCTCATTCACAAAAATTCTCGAGTTATTCCCTGTAAGTCCTAAAACGTTGGGGGTGAGATGGTTTTTACGTGCTCCAGATATTATGTTATCCTTTAGAAGACGTGATTTTAGTTTTACTATAATATTCCTGGACCGCCCTTGCTGCTTGTGTTTTGGCGTTACACGGTTAATCTCGAGAACGTCACCTAGTGATATATTTACACCACAATGCGTAGCTATCGCAAAAAAGATGTCCAATAAATTTTCATTCTTTTGTTCTGGAACTCCCACAATTTCTAAATTCAATAACCGTTCTCTTTGATTATTAGCGTTTAATTCAAATTGCAAGCGATTATTTTCATTTGAGAGTATGACAATTTTTGATTCCAATGCGTCAATAGCTTTATTTCCGATAGCTAAAGAATCCATTTTTTTATTGAATGTATCGTACTGATCGCTGTGAAACTGTAACGACTTCTCAATAGCTGTTACTTGCTTGATCGTGTCATTTTGTTTTAGCTCCAAAGATTGAACGTGATTTTTGACATCTTGATATTCTTGATGCATATGGCGTATATCCGATTTGATTTCAGCAAGAGAGACATTGAGAGATGCACTAAGTTTTTCGAGATCCGTTGTCAGTAAGGTGTTGAACTCAGATGTCATGTTTAGGAAGTTTTTTTGAAAATCACATTTCCAGACTTCCATAGTAGCCATAACTTTGGATGTAATGCTTTCAATAGCCTCCGTCAACTCATCGTTGTACTTCCGTTTCGTTCGTAGAGTCACATTACATTCTTCCAATGATTTTCTTATTTCGGGATTAGAAGCGTATTTATCCTTTTCGTCAGGCGATCGAAACATTTTTGCGCTTCTGACTTGATGTTACTCTTTGACCGCTGCACTTAACGGTAGTGATTTGTAAATTGTGATTTAAGTGAGTAGGGATACGGTTTAATTTTGAATGAAGACTTCGGAGTATTAACGATAACACGTCCGCACTGCTCAAGACTCACTGTCGAACTAATTAATTCCGGAAAAGTTCCATTTTCGACACAATAATTGAATACCTTTGCTAACATTGGTGCAATGGTATCTATAATAGATGCTAGTACTCTGACTGATATACCCCACATATCTTCTGTATTCTTTATTTGGATCATCTTAAACGCCTTTTTTACATCATTATCATTAATTGTCTTAAATTTAAATTCTTCTTCTATTGAAATGACTACATTACTTTTTAAGTAATTTAACGCTTTATGAGTTGATGGTGCGAGCCCTCTAGTAATATTCTGTGTTACACGGGCAAAGTAATTTTCAAAATGCTGAGCTACTTCGAATTTGTCATAAACCAGTGCGTCATTAATTTTTAGAGTTATTGTTTCACTATTGTATTTATTTCTGCCCGTCTCTGTATTTATGGCTTCCCATGTTTCTTTTATTTTGTTTTTTGATTTTAATATATTATTTCGGATTCTATTAGATTTAGCTTGAATCGAGCATTTTTTAAAGATTTTAGAGTATAGTCTGACATAATGAATAAATTATTTATCTTTACAATAAGATTTTCTGTTATAAAGTTCATAAAGTGTATCTATACTTTTCCTTAGCCCTGTAGTAGCCCAGTCATTGAAAACGGGTTTACCTATTGTTATTTGGCGTTTTGTAAATATATGATTAAATTCTTTTAAAATATTTTGGAAAAGAGTATTAAGCAATACATTAGGGTCATTATCAGGTGTAATAATATATGGTAGGATGCTATCTATTTTTCCTTTAAATAGCATCATTCTAGTCTCTGTTATATGCCTTACTTGAGTCTTTACAGGTCTATTATTTAATTTCCTTTCTAGTTTTATGATTTGTCCCTTATGGTAAGATAGCACACCACTTATAACATTCTTATTTAAAACGTTACAATTTGTCATAAAGTTATCAATACATGTTGCAGATGTAGGAGTGATCCGTGTCGGTTCTTTAAATAAGTATTCAAGGTTAAAAGACTTAAGTAAAGATAAAAAATTACTTTTATATGTAGATTCTACTAAAATGTCAACGTTAAAGTCACCACAGACTACAAGTTTTTTACAATCAAATATTTTATTTAAAATGTTCTCCATTATAGTCGAAAATTTATTAAAGTCAGAAGAAGGGGGTCTATAAACACATAAAAATAAGTAGTTATCTATCTCTGCACATGCTATCTCATATACTAGCTCCACCGAAAAGTTTACTATGTCATTACGTTGTTTATATTTAATTCCATTTTTAATTAAAATTAAACATCCTCCTCCTTCCGCGCTAACCCTATTAAACACACTGGCTATCTTGAAACCATTAATTAATATTAAATTGCATTTTACTATGTTTGAGCCAAGTTTCTGTAATACATATTTATCTATTAGAAGTTCAATGTCAAGTATTTTGCCAGAGAAGCGGTTAACATTCTGGTGTACTATTGTTAAACAATTTTTATAGTGCTTCTCTTTTGTCTCACTTAACAGTTTAAACTCTGAATATTTTGCATATTCGTCTTGTTACAAAAATCTTCGGCATTGATAATACCGATTAAAGCCGGTATAACCACAATATTATTTATATTAAATGCTAACAATGTAGCTATGCGTCTTAAATATTTTTATGTAGATACAAAGTATCTGGTTTCAGTACGAAATTACTAATAAACATATTAGTATCAAAAAAGGAAAAAATATCACTATGATACCATATCAATTTAGTCATTAAGCTATTTAAATAATATATATTGTCATTATATTTTTTAGAAAGTGTAACAGAATATGGCAAAGCACAGTATATTATATTTCGAGCAAGTATATTCTTTAGCACTTTAAACCCATCAATTATTTCTTGTTTTGACAATTTTAAGCTATTACCACAAAATATTATAATTGTAGTTTGTGAGACAGTGTTACAATTTTGTATGTCTTTAATTATATCCACGTAAGAACATCCTGGCTTGCAATAGTTTATTTCCTGACCCTTTACATGATTATTTAGCAATTTTCCAAGACCTTTTCCTATAGAGTCCGAAAATACTAGAGTTCTTGTTGGTAAATTGCTATTATTGCTATTTTTGTGAGAGATACACGACAACCTTCGATTTAGACTTTCCGAGGGCAATGGATTTTCGCTAGAGTACATTGTATTGCATGAACAAGATTGTGTATTTACTGTAAAATCGAAACGCTCAGCATTATATCGACCTAAGTATACTATTTCAGTCAAGGAGCCTATATATGCTTTTATTTCTTTTTGCGCGAGCTCATATTTATGCGACACATTTCTCAGCGAGTCCTCTAAGGACAAGATATTCAAATTTAGTTGTTGTGTCTCCCTCTCATAATCGCGCAAGCACTGGTTAAGTTCATTTGCTAAATATTTTGTTTGATTAATCAAGGTTATATTATTTTTTCGCAGTTGTGTAATATTTAGCCAGTGTTTCTGCTTCCTATATAATCTATTTGTTTTTAAGATAAATTTATTAATTTTAACGTATTTCTTAATTCTATTGCTTCCTTTGATTACCACACTAGGGCTGTCTTCACTATTTATGCATTTCTTTGAAGCCACCGTTGTAGATATACTTACTTATATCTCCACGTGTATATCCGAAAAGGTTTTTAAAATTAATAAAACAAGCTTTAATAAATTTGAAATATATATTAAAATTTTGTTCGAAAAGTAACATATTTAGTAACACATTTTATAAGTAACATATTTAAAACTTAATGTTTTTTAAGAAAATCTTGATTAATAATAATAATAATAATAATACTATGGACGCTTCACACCACGTCAATCTGGCCCCGTGCTAAGTATCCGAAGAACTTGTGTTACAGGTACCAGAAAACGGGAAGTATATTTAATACTTTTATACTATACATATATTTAAGATTTTTATTATATTATACACATAATATTTAATACACATCCATGACCCAGGAACACAGAAAAACTTTTTGTTCCTTCGGCGGGATTCGAACCCGCGACCCCCGGCTTGAGCACCAACGCGCTGAACCACTGAGCCATAGAGAGCCATATAATATAAAATACATAATATTTTATATTATATTTAACAATGTTATAGTATAATGAAACATTAAAAATTAAACATTTAGCACAATTTTATACATAAAAGTATAGCTACTCGAAACAAAGTATTACAAACTAGTTTACAAAAGGAAAAAAAAAATGTTCATTAGCATAAAATTATCTCATAACAAAGTATATCTTACGTAAAACAAATTAATCTTATTGACTAAGCTAAAAATACAGTTTCACGTTACAATGACAAATCACATACCAACACAATATTTTTTTAGAAGGTTTTTATTTCACATAACGTTTCTCAATTTATAATGACCCCAAGCTAAAGTAGATATCTATATTATTAGAGAAAATAAATCTTTTAGTATCATTGTATGATAAAATCAAAATCAAAATCAAAAAATTTTTTATTCAAAATTGGTATTTGTAAATACTCTTTTTGAACGTCGATACTGCGTGATGCCTACCACCGGTTCGGGAACTAACCCAGCGAGAAGAGCCGGCAAGAAACTCGTCTGGGGCCATCTTTTACCAAAAAGATGGAAAATTATTCTTTTAAAATCAAAATTATTACAATGTTTACTTATGTCTATGTAACAAATAATAAGATAAGATAAGGTCCACCTTATTCCCAAGGTGTGTCGTCTTGAATAAAGTCATTAATTTTATAATACGCTTTGGCACACAAACGTTCTTTAACTACTTTTTTAAACTTTTAATGGGAAGGTTTTGAACCTTTTCTGGGATTATATTGTATAAGCATATACATTGGCCTTTAAAGGATTTACTAACTTTGCTTAGTCTGAAAACTGGCATATCTAACTTGTTCTTATTTCTAGTGTTTACACAATGATTATCACATTTCTTTTTGAAGTTGTTTAGATTCTTTCTTACATATAACACATTTTCCAAAATGTATTGAGATGCGACGGTCAGAACTTTTATTTCTTTAAACTTTTCCCTTAGAGATTCAAAAGTCGACATCTTATAAATAGAACGTATAGCACGTTTCTGCAGCACAAATATTGTATTAATGTCCGCAGCGTTTCCCCACAAGAGGATGCCGTACGACATTATGCTATGAAAATAGCTAAGGTAAACTAATCGCGCGGTCTCTATGTCGGTAATTTCTCTAATTTTTTTAACAGCGTATGCTGCAGAACTCAGCTTATCTGCCAATTTAGCAATATGTGGTCCCCACTGTAACTTACTATCTAATGTTATACCTAGAAATACAGTGGTGTCTACTAATTTCATTTTCTCATTATTTAATAGTATATTGGTTTGTGCCTGCGTAACATTTGGTAAGCTGAACTTTAAACATTTTGTTTTATTAGAATTCAACAGTAAAATATTAGCATTAAACCAATGTACTATTTTTGAGAGAGCACTATTTACCTCGTCATTGTTAGATTGTCGTCGCTTCACATTAAAAATTAGTGAAGTGTCATCAGCAAAAAGTACTATCTCATGCTTATCATTAACTAGATAAGGTAGATCATTTATATAGATGAGAAATAGAAAAGGGCCCAAAATAGACCCCTGTGGTACTCCTAGTTTTATTTTAGTACCATTAGACCTTTTGGAATTAACTTCTACAGTCTGTGTTCTATTTATTAGATAAGAGCTTAGAAGCTTTAGTGCCGTGCCCCTTACACCATAATGGTATAATTTCCTGAACAGCGTATCATGCTCCACACAGTCAAATGCTTTGGATAAATCACAGAATGTACCAAGTGCATCCTGTGACCTCTCCCAAGCTCCAAATATACTGCACAGAAGACTGATGCCTGCATCTGTTGTGGACCGACCTTTAGTAAAACCAAACTGATTACTATGTAACAATTTATTCGAGTTGAAGTGAAAAAGTAATTGATTTAGAATAATTTTCTCAAAAATTTTACTTAAAGTCGGTAATATGGATATTGGTCTATAGTTAGCTGGGTCTGATTTATTCCCAGCTTTAAAGAGAGGCATCACCTTGCTGTGCTTCATCAAGTCAGGGAACACGCCACTTTTAATACAATTATTAAAAACTAATGCTAGGTGAGGGGCAATGATGTCAATTACTGGTTTTATAACTTTTGTGGACATACCCCAGAGATCAGTTGTACTTTTAATATTAAGTAATTTTAATGCCTTGATAATGTCTCTAGAGTCTATTTCTTTGAAAATAAAATTTACATCACATTCCTTCACATTAACTCTAAGTAATTTTTCGGCAACTGTAGGTGATGAATTTAAGTTTTTTGTAGTTGAGATCGGAATGTCTGCAAAAAACTTCTCAAATACTGTCGCAACTTCAATGTCAGAACTAACTTTTTTATCATTAATATAAAGTTCAAATTTAGAGTTGCGACTGGCGACTCTTCCAGTCTCATCTGCAATTATTTTCCAAGTGGTTTTCACTTTGTTTTTAGAGTTCTTAATTTTTTCTTTGATGTGAAGAACCTTCGCTGCTTGACATACCTTCTTGAAAATCTTCGAGTATTTCTTGACATATAGTTTAAAAGCTTCACTCCTGTTCATTGACTTCTCGTTATACAAGGCATACAATCTTTGTCTACTAACAATATTACCTGCAGTTGCCCAGTTACTAAAATTATTTCTTTTATTACTAAATCTGACCGATTTAGAAGTAAATACAGAGGCAAATTGGTTTTTTACCACTTTAAATAAATTATTAAAAGTTTCATTTGGATTAATTGACTCATTCAAACATTGAAAACTTGAAAGTAATTTACTTCTAAATTTCTCAATACGTTTTGTGTTTACAGGAATAAACTCAATATTTTCTATCGGATTATTATCACATTTAAGATCAAATGATGCTAGCTGTCCACAGTGATCAGAGTTAAGTACATTAATTATGTCTTTCCTAAAAGGAGTGACATTTGTGAAAATATTATCTATACAAGTAGCTGTTGTTTCACATATTCTTGTTGGTTCATAAAATAAATTAATTAGATTATACGATTTGAACAAAGATGTGAATCTAACAGTGGTGGAGTTAGAGTCTAATAAATTAATATTAAAATCACCACATACAATAATCTTATTAGAGACACATACTTTCGTCAGCACTTGATCCATTATTTGTTCAAAAGAATCGTATAAGCTTGATGCCTGTATGTATGCGGCCTGTATGCGCATACAATAATAAGGTGGCTCAACTCAATACAAGTCAACTCAATAATTCGTTCACTAGACAGTTTTACAATATCTTTACGTTCTTTACATTTCAATTTTTTATTAATCAAAATTAAGGAGCCACCCCTAATGACATTTTCTCGACAGAAAGAGCTCCCTACTTGGTGATCACAATAGTTAAATATTAATTTATGATTTTTTAACCAATGTTCTGTTATGCATATAATGTCAATTTTAAATTCATTTAAAAATAACTCAAGTTCTAATTCTTTCCCTATTATGCCTTGTAAATTTTGATGCACCAAGTTTATATTAAAATTACAGTTTTTCCCAGAGTTCTTATTAGGCCCTTCGTAGGAGGCATTAGTATAAATATTTCCAGCTAAGAAATTGCTAGAGTGAGCCTCTGTTGTCTTATAATCTAATTTAAATTATTTGGAACATATTCCAAGTTTTTACTAATAAAATTGTCAGTATAAGAACACTGCTCAATAAAAGTAGTGGTCGGCTTAGCCAATTTTTTGGATTGTTTTAAAAAATGTGCTTGTCTTAATAAACATGTTTTATTTATTTTTTGAGTGAAAATTCTATGTTTGATTGATTTGAATCTTAACATTGAGCATAATTGAATATTTTTATCAAACAAACACGATTTATAATTTTCTAAATTCATTGTTTTTGTGACACATTTATTGACTCCTTTTGCCTTGGCAGTTAAACGATTGTCCACATCAAACGCATACATTTTTGATCTCAATCCTACAAATTCTTTCATTATTTTTCCGTTGTTTTCATCTTTGAAAAAAACGATTTTTATCTTATTTATTTGAGGATAACCATACCTATAATCAGAAGGATAATCAGATGTATCAAAATATTTTGGAAGATCCTGTTTAATATCATCATAGAAATTTTGTGTGCATATTTGATATATTAAGCTATCAGTATCTGTATATAACAATTTAATATTAGTTTATAAATTTATTTATCATATAATTGTAGTGGAAATCATACATTAAAGTTTTTGAAATATCTAAAATACAAAAGCCTAAATAAATTGGTTTGTTGTGGAATATTTTGGTTTTACGTAACTGGACAGCCACAAAATTTTCTGAAAAAATCGATAAACTATGAAATTCTGGTTTTGCTATTAAATCTTGTGCACCTAGAACTTTACCATAATTATTCCAATGTCTTAATAATTTAACATTAATAATTCTTTTTTCAATATTTTCCATTGCTTTGCCAAATACCGAATTATTCATAAGTTTATAAAAATCTTTTTCGAAATCTGATTTGGCAATAGTTCTTAATTTGTTATTTAAATCTATATACTTTTGAACCAACTTTAATATTCTATGAACTTTAATTAATTTCAACCCCATTTTTATGCATTGTTTAAGATTCCTGTAATTAATTTTTTGAAAAAGATTTGTAACCAATTTAATCTCTTTTGTATTACCTATACATATATTTTCAGAACATAACGGAAAGTCTGAATGTGAATCATGCAGTTCATCTGGATATTCTAAATCTACTTCTAAAATAAAACCGAATTCGCTATTATCTGGTACATCAAAGTTAGTTTCCGGATCAATTCACTTAAAATCTCCTACAGGAAGATACTGCGACATGGCCCAACCATAAAGATTATTCGCATCAAAGTATGTTAAATAGGACTCAGGTAAATTTTTATTATGTTCTTCCATGAATCTGTTATTTGCCTTCGCATAGCGGTTACTACATTGAGATATACCTCCTCTTACTCCTGCTCTGATAAATGCGATCATGTCAATGTCCGTCAGTAATTCCAATTCGATTTTAGTATATTTCAACATGGCATCCCAACTTAAACCGGGGGCTGTATAGTAATGTGCTGGATCTAAGTCATATGTTTTAATACACAGATTTCTAAAGTTTTCAAATATATCGGTTAATAGTAAAACATCTGTTTTTAAATACAGATTCGAGTAATCCGACATATAGTAACATTTAAAATGGCACCAAACATATTCGGCGTGGGTGTAATCTTCAGTGTAAACATTTGAATCGGTTAATGAACTATAAAATTGATCTTTACTAGGGAGAGATGTCAACTTTCAGCTATCGTAGGATGTCATATACTTATATGGATAAATACCCTTCCGCCTAAGTCGTTTAAAATCTTGATCACAGGGAAAGTTTCTTTTTAACGTATTAAATTGATCGTCATGTAAATTTTTTGCTAATTGATCAAGACTACATGGTAAAAATTTTAACGAGTCCACAAAACGTAGACTTATTTGTTGATTATTTAGAGATATATTTTTTGAAAATGAAATGTATCTCTTCTTATTCTGTGGAATAATTTCAATGGTCCCTTCAATAAAATTTAATGCGTAGACAATGAAATGCATCATAATGACTAAGATTATGTAAAGCCGGTTGTCTGTAAAGTCGGTTTACTGACGATAGTTGAACGTGACAACGTCAACAACAACAAGAACAACAACAACAACAACAATAATAATAATAATAATAATGAGGTAAAGGCAATGCGAGGTAACGCTGGTACTTGGGTACTTGGTAACGGTACTTGGTAACAGGTAACGCATGAGTCATGTTTTTCGTGCGTGCAGCCGGCTCCATCGATTTATAAGACGTTATCACGTCAAAAATATTGGTATGTGACGTGGTGTACGAAATTTTTGAGCAACGTCTCTGAAACTACCAGTATGCCAATCGAAATCATGGCTGCATTCGCCATTTAAGTCATTTTCACATATATGACAAGTTTTAGCATTTAATTTATTTTTATCTTCAAGTGAAAGAGGCAAAGGGGATATTTGAAAGCAATTTTTTTTTATAAATTGTTTTTATATCTCCATAGTTTATATGAAGATATAAAATTTATAAAAGATTTCATAAATTGTTCAGCACAGTCAGGTCCACTATAAGTAACATATTTGGACAATCTGTCATCATAAGAACATTTTACGTAGTAAGCGAAATTGTACACATGTTTATGAGTATTATTTGTATAAGATTTATATGGATTATTTGAACAAGTATGGATCGGATTTAAAAATGCTTCAAAATCAGCATAAGCAACAAACGGTACTTTTAATTTTTTAACGAACTTATCAAACTGAAGTTTATGGTTTGGTACTAACTGTCCTAACCAATTTCTTGATGTTGTATCCCCCGTTGGTAATTACGTGTTTATATGTGAACAATCATGTTCTTGGTGGTTAGATAATCTTTCTTTTGTTGAAAAGTGCAACAAACATCCATCATAAATATGAACAGATCTTTCTTGACTTGAAAGTTGTTTACTTACTAGTCGCGACATGTTTTTAATATAACAATAATGATTATTTGTTCCGTTTGAGATCAATAATAAATTTACATGAATAGGTTTACGGCATTTTGTCATGAACAATGGACCTATACATCATGCAACTTTTTATTTGTGTTATATTCTAACCCAAACACATTTATACTAATGTTGTTTAATTTTTCTACTTTTGTAAATGTTATAATCTAACTTTCCTTTCCTTTTATTCTTATGCCTATTACTTTTTAAATGATTAGAGAAATACCGCTTTTTGATGGGAACTTGACATGTACTGCAATTAATCTGGTCACCATCATTGTCTTCTGTTACTTGATCTACCTCCACAGTTCTCGAAGTAGATGCATTAATGATGCAAGGTTGGTCTTTGACCTTGTTAATTCGCTTTAGAGCTCCTCCAGTTTGTTGTGTTGATTGAATGTGAAACAAAAATCACATTAAGTGCACCTTTTGCTTTGTTAACTCGCTTTAAAGTTCCTCCATATTGTTTTTTCAATTGTCAGTGAGACAAAAAATAAAAATAAGTTGAGTAAAATCTATAATGTACATACAGTATAAAATTACCTATAATTTACATATACTATGATAAAAATAGACATATTTATTTCAGTAAACTTACTTGATTGATGTTTCAACCGCAGCACAAATACTGATGAGCTCATCGTCGTAGATTGGATCAAATAGTTCACATTTTTCGACTTCTTCACACAAGTTGCCCAGCTCCACATCCATGTTATCGTTGAAGAAAGCGCTGATACATATTTCGTTGGACTTCTCCATAATGTTTGCTGTATGAATTCGAAATTCAAGTGATAGATTTGAGTAAATCAAATCTAAATTACGATTCATGGTTTATTATATAGAATGGACTTTAATAAATCAAATGTAAGAAGTTATCAAGTTAACTTAAAATTAAGACATATATAAATTTATAATAATTCATTATTTATTATTATATTGATATTTCCTACAGTTAGTTTTTCCTGCGATTTCCTTCGTTATTTTATAAATTGGTTCTTTTGTTAATTTATAGATAATATTATTATTTTTGTTTGTATAGTACTTTGTCCTAGAGTAAGCATGTTTCCAATGTTCCGATTGAGGGATCTTTTCTAATTTTTTGAGATCAATATCTCGATTTTTATTAAATGGGTTGCTGTCTTTCCATCATCTACATTAGTAGATATGTAACACATTCCACCATCCCCATCGGGTCTTGAAACATTTGAGGATTGTTTCTTTTGCTGTTTTTTGGTGCAGTGTCAAAAAATTCATCAAGACATTCACCTCGTTTCCTTTTAGTGGTATGTTTTTCGTTAGGTACACAACCATTACTTTCCACATCAGTCGGGGATTGTGGGTAATAATAATCCTTAAAAGTATTTTTTTCGTGGTCAATTAAATTGAATGAATTCTGCAACAATGGAAAGCTAATCTATTATAACAGTCCATAGAAACTATCAGTTAAAATATTGTAAACGCAAAATTAAATTAGACAAAAAAATAAAAAAATAATAACTTACCTCCATTGGGATGTAGTCAGAAGTTGAACAAGAGTTTAACTACACTAATCACTAGACTGATTTCACCCACTCACTTACTCGCACAGTAATGGTATCCACAATGAGAAAACAGAAGGTTATATAGTAAAAATTCGGGTGGCTAGGAATGCGGTTTTGCAATCTTATCTAATGCCCCAACCATTAAGTTATCCTGTTCTATATGCTTTATCACTAAAAGGAAAAGGATGTTAAGTATGACTCAATGATTGTGAATAATCGTTTGTGACATTACAACATTCCACTAATGAGAAAAAAAAAACGCTTGATAATATATTCCTGGGGCAAGTACCCAAAAGATGTATCATAGGATTTGTAAATAATGCAGGATTTAATGGTAGCATTAGTAAGAATCCTTTCAATTTTGAAAATTATGGTATGAATTCATTTTGTTTATACATAGATAGACAACAAGTGCCTTCAAAAACCCTACAACTATCCTTCAATGGTAATATGTTCACTTCAGCCTATCATACATTATTTTCCGGCACTGGTATACATTTCTATAATGAAGGAAATGGGATATCAAGAAAAAAATATGCAAATGGTTATTGTCTATTAGCATTTGATTTAACCTCTGATTTATCATAAAACACGAATAGTCATTGGAATCTGATAAGACATGGTAATGTGAGGTTAGAGGTTCGATTTGATTCTAGTCTCCCTCAAACGATTAACTGTATTGTATATGCAGAGTTTGATAATGTTATAGAAATAGATAAAAACCGTAATATAACTGTAGACTATAGTAGCTAAGAAAAGTCACATGTATGATCTATTTAAGTTATAATGTGTAACGTGTGTGTACCTATTAGTGTGTGCGTGTGTATTATGAAATAAAATTATTGTACCAAATTTATGTTTCTTTTATTTATTCATTCATTATTTTCATATGTAATACACCTCTTAGTAAATACATAAACCATACATAATACGGATATGTGACATAAATACAAGATCCATAGACCAGATCGGTTCTGTGATAATACAGTATGAACACAATAGAGATCCGTAATTATTTGAGAAGAATTTGTGAAGGAATAATGTATACGCCGCGAATCGTCTACCTATTATATTCAAACCCCTACATACATTATTAGCAACTTAGACCCTGATAGTAAACCTGGATCCCACTGGATAGCCATACACATCAATGAAAATGGCTTCGGACAATACTTTGACTCTTTTGGACGTGGTCCTATGCGATATCACAAGGCTTTTATGGGGCGAAATGCAAGAGATTTGGTTTTAACACGTGTAGATTACAAAATGATTTCACATCGGTTTGTGGAGAGTATAGTTTAATGTATTTGTATTATAAATTTAATGGGAAAAGTCTATTAGAGTATCACAAGTTATTTAGTAGCAACACTTTATGTAATGATATAATATTATACAGTATGTTCAATACATGTTTAAATGAATGAAATAAAAGAAATGTAATGAAAAGTTGTTTTGTTTTACTCATATCGCGAGAAAGTGCGGTGACGTAAGTGATAAGCAGATAGTGATTCGGGGACCCTCATTAGGAACAATAGGACGCCGAGGCGAGCATTAGATAACAAACAATAGAGCCTGGAGATAGTGGATAATGAGGTTTAAATGCAAAACGTAACTTTGGAACCTCAAGAATGTTGTTACAAAAATATTTCAACTTTTTTGTGACTTCGAAATGCATATACTTAATTACAAAACTATACATAAAATCCTAATTCTTTTAAATTTTATCAAGTTGTAATACCTAATTATTTCTTAATTTATTTAAAAAAAACTAATTCTGACATGTAGGAAAATACCCAGTTGTGTAGCTTTTTTAAATTATAATTAGAAAAGAAAATGGCAATGGCAGCCAACATTTTCTATATTTTTTGTTTGATTTAGTTTTTAAAAAAGGTATTTATTTAATTAAAAATTAAAGTTTGTTATTATATACAAAAATATGGAAATTCTTATACTTTCAACAGCTGATTGTCAGCAGAAGGAATATTTTTTGGTGTTCTGTTTTACGTCAAATTGTGGGCTCATCATCAGAGATACTGACAATAAATAAACTGAGGTTTCGCTGAAATTTTGGGGTGAACAGGCTAGATTAAAAACTATTTACAACGTATGAAAAAATGTAAGACAAAAATTATTTGTTTTTGAGATCCAAATGAATTCTTTTGGTTTTTTTTTCTGAGCACGTAATAAAAAAATATTTTTAGAAATAAAATCAGAAAACCTTTTTGATGTGTGCAGGTCATAAATTAAATTATATATGTAGGTTTATTCAACGTTGGGTAGTAACCAAAAACAAAAGGGGGGTGTTTTGTCGATAAAATTAAACCTATTTACTGCTGTTAAAATCTCTTAACCTCGAGACGAAAGATTACTTGTAGATGCACGTTACTCGTAGGTACACGTTCCTCGTAGATACACTTATAAAAAAAATTCGCCTTTATTCCTTATAGATCCATTTTTTAAAACCGGTGCAGCGTTTCCTAATACATACACTTTTGGGTACAGTTGTGTAAACAAAAGTGTAATTAACAAATTCACTGCCGGTCATGACGGCATCATGATCGGCAGTATATGTATATATATATATATATAATATATATATTATACAGGGTTACAGGAAAAGTCGACGTAGATCCGTTAAGGGCGTGTAGTTAGCATCGTTTCTAACTGATTTAGCTATGAAACACCCTATCCTAAACCCAACCGTTTTCAAGATATTCGACTTTAATTTTTTTTCATAAATTTGCCGAATTTTTAGATATTTGATTGTATACTATGAAATTTAGTAGTCAAAATCGCATTATTTTTTGCTTTTTACAACTAGGACAAGATGCCTTATGACTTCAATAACCAAAATTGTAAGTAAATTAACTTAACAGGTCGTACTAAGACATTGAAAGTTAAAAAAAGTAATATTTATTTATTGAGTTTATTTTTCTTTAAAGGATATCCAAAAAAAATATTATGGAAGATGTTCTGCAGATCTACTTTTAAATATCTACGTTTCATTAGATATCCAACAAGGTATAACAATCAAAGATTTTATTGGAATTGGTGCAAAAAACTTAGCTAAACGGCAACTAAGGAGGTAAAAAATTACATTAGTTGATTACGTTTAATTTAACCCTTGACCCCAGAAAACAAAATAAAACAATAAATAAGTACACAATAACATTTATTACTTAATAATATGTTTAAATTTCATGTTCAATATGACCACCTCTGTTTTGCACACATTTTCGCAGTCTTTATCTCAGTCCACTTTTCACTACGCCAGTTGTTAAATTGCCTCTTATTTCATTCGCCGCGTTAATTATTATAGTTCTCAATTCTTGTACAGATGATATCGGGTTGGGCTCACTGTACACCAGACTCTTCATGTGCCCCCATACATAAAAATCCATGGGGTTAGGTCCGGACTTCTCGGTGGCCAGGGTGTAGGCCCATCTCGCCCAATCCATTTGTTCTGGTAATTTCTATCCAACCATTCTCTGTCACCTCTCCTGTAATGAGCAGGGCAGCCATCATGTTGGAACCATATGTCTCGGCGCAGAGTGACTGGCAAATCTTCTAGTAAATTATTGATGTCTCCTCTCAGGAAATTTTCATAAAATTCCCCATTTAAATTATCAGGGAGAAAATATGGGCCAATCAAATGATTGGAAATGATACCCATCCACACCTTCAAGCCGAATCGGCGTTGCGATCCCTTAACCATCTTCTTGTTTGGATTTCCCTGTTCTTTCGGGGCCCAATAATGGACGTTATGGTAGTTTGTTTCCGTCTTTGTCAAACTTTGACTCATCCGTCCACAAGATTTTTTTAAAAAAAGTCGGGTCTTCTACATCTGCATTCAACATTCAACATGATTCAACATGATAGTTATTTGATGACAACTACGTCGTTTATCGTAGAGACCGCTGCTCTACTTCCAATAATAAGTCTGACGGAGGAGGAGTCCTAATAGCGGTATCGCGAGACATACAATCCGTTCGTATGAATGCTTGGGAGACAGACGGCGAGGATCTATGGGTCCAATTAAATGTGGAAATTAATAATACTCGAAAGAAACTCGCATTGTGCGCTGTGTACCTCTCACCTCCAGTCAACCCATCAAGCTTATCAATGTTCTTGAATAATGCCGGCAATGTACTTAACCTTATGGATGATATTATGATGATTGGAGATTTTAACGTTGGTTTTATCGATTGGTCAAGCGTTGGTGACTTCAATTATTTGATACCTAATAACTGCAATAATACTCTGGGAAATGCTTTAATAGACTTTATTGATTGCAACGGCCTATATCAGTTTAACGATATCCGTAACTGTGATGGTAAATTACTTGATTTAATACTTACCAATCTCCAGGGAGCGTCAGTAAAACAAGCCCCGGATCTTCTTAGTAGACTTGACCCTAAGCATCCCAATTTATTAATTTCCATGCAGCCAATCAATACTAATTTTTTGAAACGCAAGTGTCGTCAGGGTTATAACTTTTTTAAAGCTGACTATACCAGCATCAATGATAAACTTAGTACTATTAACTGGTCGGATAGCTTATCAGGCTATAGCGACGTTGACGAAATGGTCGATTATGTAAATTGCAAACTGTATAATGTTTTCGAAGGTTACGTTCCTAAACATAATATAGCACACTCTCGCTTTCCACCTTGGTTTACTAAACCACTTATTAAGCTCAGACGCGAACAAGACAAAATAAGACGTCGTTATCTAAAATATAAAAATCCCAGAGATAAGCTCGAATTTGATATCATTAGGAGTCGTTGTCATAAACTACTAAAAAGATGTTACGTTAACTACATAAATAAATTGGATAGTAATATTAAAAATAATCCCAAGGCCTTCTGGAGCTATATCAAGAACAAACGAAAGGGCAAATCCTATTTGCCCAGTCAAATATTTCTCGACCAGAGTAGTGCTAGTACCGGTCCCAATATCGCCAATCTCTTTGCTTCTCACTTTTCCTCGGTTTACGTCCCCAGTACGGTCTGTGTCCAGCGACCAGTTGTGAGTAATGGGCAATCATTGGGAGGAATTAGCATCACCGACTCAATGGTCCTTAGACAAATTAACAAACTGGACATTAACAAGGGGGCAGGGCCCGATGGCATCCCACCTATTTTTATTAAAAAATGCAGTAAAAACTTAGCATACCCTCTTGCTTTCATTTTTAACCATTCTTTGAGCACTGGCAAGTTCCCTTCGCTCTGGAAGAGAGCTAGAGTGGTCCCCGTATACAAAAAAGGCGATGAAAGCAACGTGTCCAATTATAGACCAATCTGTATTTTGTCCTGCTTTTCCAAGCTCTTTGAATGTCTCGTTTACCCAATTGTTTCGTCTCACTTTGAGCCAATTCTCAACGACTTCCAACACGGTTTCAGAAAGAATAGATCAACAGAGACTAATCTACTCGCATATACGTCATACATTTCGCATGCAGTCGACTCGAGGTTGCAGGTTGACGCAATATATACCGACTTTTCCTCCGCATTTGACAGAGTGGATCATGTGTTATTGATTTGTAAACTGGAGACGTGTGGTATCTTCGGTGCCCTACTAGCCTGGTTTACTTCATACCTAAATGGCAGAATACATTTCGTATGTATAGATGGTTTTGAGTCACTGCTCTATCTTGCTCTATCTGGAGTTCCTCAGGGATCCCATCTAGGTCCCTTACTATTCTCAGTATTCATAAACGATGTTGTTCAGGTGATACAATACTGTATGCGTTCAATGTTCGCAGACGATCTCAAATTGTATATGATTGTACATTCACCAAGGGAGTCGCTACTTCTGCAAAAGGATCTAGACAGTATTAGCAAATGGTGCTCTGACAATAAAATGACATTGAATCCTAAAAAGTGCTTTCATGTTAAATTTACTAGAATAAAGTTACCATATCCCTCCAAGTATCTGTTGGATGGGTGTACTCTCGATGAAGTGAATGAAATACGTGACCTCGGTGTCACTCTGGACTCGAAGCTCACCTTTAACTCTCACGTGAATAACATCGTTAAAAAGTCGTCGCAGTTGATGGGATTTATAAAACGTAACAGCAAGGATTTCTCTATTAATACAAAGGTCACCCTTTATAACTCACTAGTAAGGAGTCATCTCGAATACGCTAGCTCCATCTGGAACCCTGCTACCGCCGTTCTGTCGCAGCGAATTGAAGCAATACAAAGGTCGTTTACAAGGCATTTAGCCTTCAGAAGCAGCGGTATATCTCATAGGGCACCGTATATCCAGCGTCTCGGGTTCTTCAAAATCATTTGCCTTAAGATGCGGAGAACTACTCACTGTCTTTTACTCCTCCACAAAATTGTCAATGGCCATACAGGTTGCACCGAACTCCTACATTATTTGTCACTGACCGTACCTTACAACTTACCACGTAAACCTATTACTAAAATCCTACGGGGTCCTGATTCCAAAACCAACCTAGGGTCTAATGCTTCTATCTCCAAAATGTGTAGTGAATATTGTACGATCAACAACGCATTGACCGATATCGATATCTTTCATGATTCTTTTAGCCAGTTCAAAAACAAAATTTGCAAGCACTTCTATGTGGTAAATGACACCGGAAGATGATAATAATGAATGTAATATGTATCACAATAACTCTATCAATTAATTATTATTATTTATTTCTTTTAATGAACTCTATGTCGATTAAGTTACGTAAACTGTGATGTTATTTGCTTTAATTTAAATTTTCGTAGATTTTCCTTTTTTTTAATAATTATGATTAGTATTAATTTATTAATTATTGTTAACTAAAATTTATTAATATTGCCTAAAATTTTAAATAATTTTACTGATATGGCCCATTTGATCTTGTTTTAAAATTGTGTTTTTATTTTCTAATTTTATTTCATTTAAACTGCTCTTAGTTAAGATGTAAATGTATTGTCGTAGTTTTAAGTTATTTATTATTATGAAATTTAGCTTGTTATTACTGTTATAATTAATTTGCATGAAATCTTAATTTTATTTAATTCAAAATCATATTTTATCGATTTAATTGTGTTGTTAAGAAATCAATTTTTATATTGTATTTGTAGAGCTATAATCGTGAATGCTGTGTCGCCTGTTAAGGTACATGCATCGGTACAAATTACTATTATTGTGTTTAACAAGGTTTTAATGTATGTACTGTTTGGTGTCCTTAATTTAAATAAATAAATAAATAAACATGAATCGGCAGAAACCCAATCGTCTTACGGGATCATCCTGTCCAATATCCTGTACAGGCGTGTAGTGGTATGGGTATAGGCCCGCAGTGTGAACGTTATAACACACTTTCCATTGCGAGACTCCCAGTTGAGCGGCAACAATATTTGTAGAGGTGGTTGGATTCAATCGGAATCGTTGCACTATTTCGTTGTCCTGTTCTTCGTCATCATCAATAACACTGAATCTGTCCGTCGTCTCGATACGGAGCCCGTTTCTCGAAGCCTTCGATAGAGTCCTTCAAAAACTCTCACATCCGGTACTCGACGGCCGGGATAGCGTCTTATGTACTCGTTACGAGCTTGCGCGGACACACAATTGCAGTATCCGTAGCAAACTAGCATATCTGCATATTCCTGGTTCGTGTAGGTCGTCATCGTCAACAGTTCCGTATCACCAGCTAAATCAGAGTCCAGTAAACAAGCACAATAGTCACAAATCGGAAGAAACAGTCCAGAAAAAACAGAAAGCAAAACGATAACGCATCTACCATGGACGAATCACATAAGCAGACTAACAACCAAACACAAACAATAGGGCATGTTGTATTCCCATTCCCAATCTCCTTCGGCATCGGCACATTATCTTTCTCACTCATACCTGCATAAATCGTAAGTTGTCTTGCTTGCACGCCCCGAACCAACTCAAAGGACAATAGGCAAGGGCAGGGCCGTCTTAAGTCTATTCTGCGCCGGGGTGTGGGACAGCCTGCGCCCTCGTTTTTTTACAGTGCTGCGTGACGTTAAGTGCGAGCGCCCGGTGGCTATGTCAAAGGATGCAACAGACGTACAGGTGCCGTGCTTTGCGCCCATTTCAAATTAATGAACTAACACTTTATAAACTTATTACTTAGAGATCATTTTACTTCAGGTGCGGGCGACCGGGTCGCAATGTCAAAGGGCGCAATTACTCGCCTATGACAGACGCACAGATGCCGCGCCGCGGGCCCATTTCAAATGAACTTATACATATACCCTATTGACTTAGAGATCATTTTGCATAAAGTGCTGGTGACCAGGCGGCAACGTGTCAAACGTACATACATACACTCTCTTTGGATTAAAGATTTTGCCGCACGTATATTGTATTAAATAAAATTGTAACTGGGCAAGGGACCGAGAATTGCTACCTGGGTGCTTTTAACCAAGTGTTTTTTCAATGACTTTTGACAAAACCCTTGATTGTGATACCTTGTTGGATAGCTGATGAAACGTAGATATTTTAAAGTAGATCTGCAGAACATCTTTCATAATATTTTTTTTGGATATCCTTTAAAGAAAAATAAACTTAATAAATAAATATTATTTTTTTTAACTTTCAATGTCTTAGTACGACCTGTTAAGTTAGTTTACTTACAATTTTGGTTATTGAAGTCAAAAGGCATCTTGTCCTTGTTGTAAAAAGCAAAAAATGATGCGATTTTGACTACTAAATTTCATATTATACAATCAAATATCAAAAAATTCGGCAAATTTATGAAAAAGTCGAATATCTCGAAAACGGTTAGGTTTAGGATAGGGTGTTTCATAGCCAAATCAGTTAGAAACGATGCAAACTATACGCTCTTAATGGATCTACGTCGACTTTTTAAGAGATTTTAACAGCAGTTAATAGGTTTAATTAACACATTAAGAGATTTTAACACTAGTTAATAGGTTTAATTTTATCGACAAAACACCCCCTTTTGTTTTTTACTACCTAACGTTGAATAAACCTAAATATATAATTTAATTTATGACCTGCACACATCAAAAAGGTTTTCTGATTTTATTTCTAAAAATATTTTTTTATTACGTGCTCAGAAAAAAAACCAAAAGAATTCATTTGGATCTCTCGTTTTTTTAATAGCATCTCCATATACTTCTTCACCCTTTTTTAGGTTCGACAAAACCTGCGAGACTCGATTCCTAGTAGGAATATCATAAATAGTTTATATTTATGATGTTCCTACTATGTACGGAACCCTCGGTGGGTGATTCAGACTAGCTCTTGTCTTTATGTTATATACTATGAATTAAATTATTAGAATTCTGGGTGTTTTCGAGGGACGTGTAGCATTTGTCCAGATAGATAATATTATAATATGGCTAATTATTCAGCACTTAAATATTTAGGAAAATGTTAATTGTGTTGTTTTATTTTATACCAGCTTCCAGCGGGGCTAAATTATGTTTTGTTTTAATGAAGTAACTAAAATATGATTTATAATAGCAAAACCCGCAAAAACTCCGGTTTCATTCTTATGTTTTTTCAATTAATCAAAATACGCCAATTTTTGTTACCTACACTATTAGGTATCACAGGCGAGGCGTGCATATAAGCCGGCTTCCCTTATGTATATTATATAATATATTATTTTTTTAAATACGGTACCAAGCCAAAAAAAAATCGCTAACACTATGTGACGAACCAATTCCGTATTTTAAAAATTAATATATAATTATTAAATAATAGATTTAAAGTAATATTCATAAGGGCCGGCTTACGTGCACGCCCCGCCTGTGGTAGTTATATCTTTTTAGTGGATAAGCCAAAATATATATTAGGTCCTTACATATGAAATTGGCGTTTTGTCTCAAAAATTTTGATCTCAAACATATCTTCTTTGGTTAGGAATTCCAATTTCAAATTAATACCGCTTTTTACTCATGCATTTGTGATTGGAAAACCGTAATTCATTTGTTTTTTCCTCTTTTGGTTTTTTTTTGAGTCACTCTGTTTACAAAATGGAAAACTTGAAATATCGTATTATTTTCGAGTACGAGTTCCACCGTGGCACCAGTGCTGCAGAAACGGCTCGAAGGATTAATGATGTGTGCCATACACATTATTAATCCTTCGGTCGGCGGTGTCGCAAAAGAAAACACAGTGCGTTTTTGGTTCCAACCTTTTCGTTCTGGACGAACCTCTTTTCGACCCGCTGAACAATCCCCGTGGACGGAAATCTGGCCAGACGATTACGGCAGATGTCTATTGCTATGCAACTACAAATGATGATGAAATAGCTAGCTGCTAAACAACCGAAGATGGTCATTGCCTGTAGGCCACTGCTGCTTCAGAACAACGCTAGACCACAATCTGCACAACAGACTGCTACAAAATTAGAGGAGCTTCAATTGGAATGTCTAAGAACTCTAAGACATCCACCGTACTACCCCGGACCTTGCTCCTACAGACTACCATTTTTTTCGAAATTTGGATAACTTCTTGCAAGGGAAAAAATTCAACTCCGATGGGGCAGTCCAAACTCCAAAGCGCCTTCAAAGATTTTATTGAATCCTATCCGAATAGTTTTTTAGTAAGGGAATCAATGAACTACCTATGAGATGGCAAAAAGCATAGAAACAAAACCCCAATTTCATATGTAATGGTCTAATATAACATATTGTATCCATATGTAAAATATTATGTGAACTTAAATTTTGAACAGATTATCCAAAACCAGATTATATAAAAACACCCTCTATAATTAACTCATCGATATATTAACCTGAATATAAAAATATTTAAACGGCTATTCAATAAAATATGTCCTCGTTACTTCTATCAAGCGATGTTTCGAACTCGTATTTGTCGAAGATATTATATAGGAGCTCTGTTAATAATCTATCTAGAAAAGATAATAATAACCGATTTCCCGGTTGTGAAGTAAACTGTTTGCGGTTAACGAATTCACAGAAAATGGATACAAAATCAATAATATTCAGTATTTTTCTGTTACCTCGTAGATTTTACCGGCGCGATCGCGTAGCATCATAATAGGAGGGTATTTGCCTGTAAATTGTTTAATTACATAAATGAATACTGCTCTGATAAATAAGAAAGCTTACTACATGAATAAATTCACCAAAAATTCAATATTTCTAAAGAAATTGCGGATTGTTTGAGGCTCACTATTGTGAGTTGTGAAAACGCCCCATACAAAAGTCGGACCGCCAGGTGGCGTCACGCGCCATATTAAATGTGTTTGTAATTGATGCAAGTAAATCATAATCCATGATCTTTATTTGCATTGAATATGGTACAATTAGATGTTGCAATTTACATCTAAGGTTCATCACATTCTGCTTTATGCGTGCAAATATTGTTAGGCCTAGGTAGTAACTACATAATAACAGTTTCAAGCTACAGTCGTCTTGTCAAAAATGAGTATTAGGGTTAATTAATATAAATTATAGACATTAATTTGTTGATAATAATAATCAGAGTAACCATAATAGAGATTAGAGAATTTTAATTCGATTATTATTGACAAATAATCAAATTAAAATGTCACATAGAAATAAACTACTTATTAAATAAACAATCACATTAAATTACTTATAATATTACAAATTATTTTATTATTACGTATAATTATTATTGCATTCTTAAATTCGGTAATATAATGTTATATGTTCATAATTTTTACTGTTTCATTAATCATTTAAATAATCCTTCACATCATAATACATGTTTGAAATGAGCCAGTCAAATAGAGCCTTTTTAAATCTTTTTCCTGCTTTCTTCTAAATCTTAACAGCCATACAATATGCGTTTCTACTACAAAGTTGTAATCGTTGTTTAGGAACACACAATTTATTATGGTGTCTCCAGCTTGTGTATCCAACCTAACTTCTCGTTTCAAAATATATATCAATGTTTTTATTTACAAACATACACATCTCAAAGATATATAGACTTAGGAGAGGAAGTATATTGTGCTTTTTAAATAATGGCTTACATCTGTCAAGATATTTTGCACCACTCAAAGATCGGATGCAAGAATGGCATCAACTGAGTTACCCCATATTATTATGTGACATCTCAGAAGGGAAGCTACATAACCATGATAGGCAAGAAGGGCTGCGTTTAGGGACACACATTTTTTAACATTAGATAATACATATACAAATATTTCTAATTTACTACATAAAACACTTATATGATCCTTCCATGAGCAGTGGCGGTCTATTGTGATACTTAAGAACGTCTTTGACTCTACGGTTTCAATTATGATATTATCAATTAAGATGTTTAATTTATTGTTATGTTGGTTTTTTGGTTCAAATTGTATAATTTTCGTCTTGTTAGCATTAACTGTTAAGTTTTTAGTGTTTAACCAGTCAATTGTCCTCTTTATTGTGTTATTAATTTCATATTATCGTAGTCTGTATTTTTATTACTTTTAATTATAATAGTCGTGTCGTCAGCAAATAGAATAGTTTCATATTCAATTATTTTTGGTAAATCATTAATGTGAAATAAAAATACCAAAGGACCGAATATGGAACCTTGAGGGGCGCCGCAATCATTAATTAAGTAAGATGATCTACACATTACTTTTGGTTTACCCTTTAAGTCACAAATTTCTACACATAGACGTCGGTCCTGAAGGTAACTTTTGATCCAGACATTTGCAACGCCTCTAATTCCATAATTATTCATTAAATTTAATAGAATAGCATGTGAAACAAAGTCAAATGAAAAAAAAAAAACAAAAAAAAATTGACAAGTCTAAAAATTTGGCTGTAATTGAAGTCTTAAAATTGAAACACTGAGTCAAAGTTTTTATAAGAGAAAAGCAAGATTGCGCAGTTGATTCTTAAGCCAAATTGTACAGGAGCTAGAAGATTAGAAACAGTAAGAAAAAAGATAGTCTTGTCGTACATTAACATTTTGAAATATTTTTGAGATTATAGGTACTATAGTTATTGGTATATAATTATTAAGATCAGAGTTTTTACCTGTTTTGAATACTGGTTTTACAATCGATTATTCAGAAGAGAGGGAAAAACACCTTCAGTCAGTGAGATATTAATTATGTGAGTTAATGGTTTTGCTAACCATTTGCTACAATTTTCCAAAATTTTTGTATGAATATTATCGTAGCCAGTAGAATTCGTATGTTTCAAATTGTCAATGTATTTTTTTGTGTCCATATGTGTTATAGGAGTAAGGTAAAGGTAAAATGTAAAGGTAAGGTAAGCTATTAATACTTTTGTCATTAATTTTACTTCTATTGGTTAAATTTATAAAGTATGAATTAAATAGATTAGTTAAGTGATAAGGATCAGTGAAAGTTTTACCATCTAGTTCAATTTCCTCTATGTATTGGGATCAAATGAGTGATTAACATGAGAGGTTTTTACAATATCCCAAGATGCTTTACACTTGTTCTGTGCTACCTTTAAATATTTTGCATTACTTAGTTACTGTGACTTATGTATACATCTATTTAGTATTTAAGAGTATTTTTTATATTTAATTTTATTATAATTTTTATTAGATTTTGAAAGACGGTTATTGCGGGTAAAGTTTTCTCTTATGTTTGCAACACCTCTTAATGCCCTTAGTTAACCATTTATTTTTCATTAATGTTTTTGATTTTTCTTTAATAATGAAAGGAAAACACGAATTATAGAATAGTATTAGTGTTTCACAAATTATTTTAAACGCTGTTTCTTTATTATTTTCTTGTAGGACATCATGAAAAGTTAGTATACTCATGCATTCATAAAATTTATTTACGTTTTCACAATTGAAGTCTCGTTTGTGGATAAATCCAAATAATATACAGACTTGTGTTTTTAAAGCAATTGTAGCTAGTGTCGAATGATGCATTGTGATGATTGTGCTGTTTCATGATCGGATAGAGCAAGATAGTGGACCTTAGGATTTACAGATTGTTCGGAGTGATTGCTGAGAAATGAGATCAATACAAGAGTTTTTTCGTGTAGGGTGTTTTATGTGGCTGTTTAAATTATAGTTAGCCAGAATTATGTTGAGGTTCTTAGAAGATGTAGAATTTTTTACCACGTCAATAGTCCAATAACCACAAATTACTACATTTCTGTTCCATTTAGTAGCAATTTTTCCTAGTAGCAATTTTTAAAAGATTATTTAATTTATTAAAAAAATGCTTATGTTAGAATTTTGTGTTCGGTATACACATATTATAAATAAATTTAATGTAGCCAAATCGATTGCACAGTACTCAAAAGAGAATTTCAGGTGTTTTAATTTTAGATAAATCTTATTAAAACCAATTTTTTTTGGACTAGTAAACAAGAGCCACCTCTTTTTTAACTGTGACGACAATATGAAGAAGCTAATTTATAATTATGAATATTAACATTCGATCGACAGCCATGATTTTAAAAATGTTTCAGTGGGACATCAAATCTGGATGTTTTTTTATGTAGCTCATTGATATACTTATTTCCATTAAATGTTTTTTGTTTAAGACCGCAGCTATATTTTGATGCAGTATTGTAAATTTTAAGTTATGGTTGCTAACGAAAAAGACTGTATTTTTATTAATTGCCTTTTTAAACATGTATGAATCTTTTTAAAGTATCTTTTTTGTGATTATTTAATTGTGAATATGCATTATCTATTTCGACATTAAGTTTTAAGAGCAGTTCGTCTAGATATTTATGAGGCGTTCTTATATTATAATTCTTATTATAATAGTTTATTTCATTACGGATATTAAAAATGTCAATAAATTTACAATTATCATAATTATTACACAGAGATCTTATATGATAATTTAGTAAAATGGTATTTAGGTATTTATTATACCTTACACTAAAAACTAATACTAAATTGTTCTTAAACTGGTAAAGGGTGTTGCAAATATTCGACATTAAAACAAACTGATTCCGATCATTATTTTCTAAACTAAGAACTATTAATTCCATTGCACATTTAACTTTAGGTTCTGACAGCTGTTGGCAATTTGGGTGGATGTTGCACCGGATTTCACGACAGATGTCGTAAAAAGTAAAAATTAATTTGGTATGTAGGTAATTTAAACTAATGTAGTAACTTTGCTCCTAATTTCAAAACTAATTCTTTTTACTTTTATTAAGTTCATATTTTTTATATTGTTTAAAAAAACCATGTTGTCAAATAACCCATGATAATAATATTACTGTCGTATGGCTGACGACAATGGAATATGGATCTAATATTAACGGATACTAGAAGCTTTGTTTGCGTAGAACTTGTATTGTTTGTTTATTAAAACAATTATTAGGTATGCACATTTATCTCCATTTTCCTTAGTTCATGATAGATTAGATGCTGACCCGATCCGAGCTTCCGCTAAAAGCACGACGCCCGTCAGTGTTGCCGCTCATACTCCCTATAACATCAGCTATCTGCTAGTGAAAGTCCGGTCAAAATCAGCTCGTCATTTCGTCCGGACAGACAAAAACAATGATTTTCTGGTGTAAGCTGTTAATTTGAAATTACAAACAGACACCTCAATTTTGTTATTTTTTTTTTTTATATATAGATAATTATTATGATCAATTTTGTGTTATGTCAGAGCTATCTACCGGTTAGTAGTGAAGACAGTAGAGTCCCAAGGATTAAAGTAGTAGCGCCATCTAGTATTCAATAGAAAAATTAAAGATACGCTTTAAAGCGAAATCTATTAGGACAACAAAGTATGAAAAGTAGTTAAGTTATCTAAACATAGATGGCGCTTAAATACCTAACAGATACTATTTTGTATCTGAAAATAAAAATAAAAACTATTAATTTGTGTGAATCTAAAATATTTTTGAGATTTATCTTAGATAATATTTTTACTGTGGTGTGGGACTAAAATATATAGTGTAGACATATGTGTTAAGTATCTCTCATATGTAATACGTATCCGTGTTAAGTATCTCTCTCATATACACCAATAATAGAGAATATAACAATTGTTGCTGTATTCTTATTATCACCACTCAAGCGTAAGAAGGATCTGTAAGAACCAGGACGTCGTAGCCCACACCATGGTGTCAGGTGTGCAATAAGAAAAACAAACTAAAATTATGAACGCCAAAGAGAGACAGGTACATTGGCAATTACGGAAGCTTCGAGACAATCTGGGTGCGGTAATTTGACAATAGCAGGAAACGGAGTGCAGAAGCTTGAAATTTCTACAGAAATCATTAACAATCATGCTGAAAACTTAAAAAAATGGACGCAATCATTCGAGAATATTCCTATTGGCGTCGGGGATGGAGAAAACAAAAGACAAAAAGAAAATTGCAATCATGCTGCATTCCATGGGAGAAAGAGGTCTAAATATCTACAATACCTTCAATTCGGACCTAAGCACTGCTGCATTCCATGAGGTGAAGGCAAAATTAGTCGAGTATTTTGAACCCAAAAAGAATTTGACGGTGGCGCTTTAAATTCTTTACGTTGAAGCAACGTGTGAACGAATCCTTGGAAAATTTTCTATTGGAATTAGAAAATGCAAGTCATGGCTGTGAGTTTGGGTCGCTACGCGATTCCCTTGTAAGGGAAATTCTCATTGCTAATATGGCCACAAACTTCTTGCAATTACGTCAAAAACTCCTACAAGAGCAAGATCTATCCCTAGAAAGAGCCAAACTTCTGTGTAGAACACTCACGATGGCGCAGAAAAGTGAAGAATCAATGAATGCAGCAGATGTAAGAGAAGAAGCCACAATATACAAGCTACACAAAAAAGTCGTCGGGCCAGTTCTCCCCCATACCAGAAAAGAAGAAAGTCAAGATCTCCATCACGCCAAGGTCACCCAAGGTCAGCTACACCTGGATCCAGAACAACGTCGTGTGTAAAGTGCAACACAGATACGTCTACACTATATATAGCCTTTTGTGTAACTAAAATAAACTAACTAGATAGGCTGTGCTTGTGACATCTGTCAATATGACATTGATAGTTCTACTTCATAAATTACTGCTATATTATGCAACATACTGTAACGTTTAATTAAGATAATTATAAGAATTATTATAATAATATTATTATAATAATATTAATATATAAAAAATATTCTCAATCGTTTGAGAATATTTTTTTATATATTAATTCTTTAAAAATTCTCAAACTCATTAACTAAAAAATAACACATACATAAATAACTAAAAATGAACACATAATAATTGCTATAGTTTTTAACCTATTCCTTTTTTATAATTTAATCAGTAAATCATTATTTATTTGGGGAATAACCGCGCACAAGTAAACGCCCCGGTCGTTGAGGACAGCGAACGTAATCTAATATAATATAATTATCATTATCTGTATTATCTTGTAAATCTATATTAATTACATAATAATAAAAAGAGGTAAAGTTTGTTAGTTTGTAAGGTTGATATGTTGTGTTTTTGTATGCAGGAAAGAATTATTATTTAATATTAGCTGTCCCGACACATGTTGTTCTGTCGCATCTATAAAATATATAGTAAAAATAAATATTCCACAAAATTAGTCAAATCTGTCCGGCCTAGAGATTGCAATCCGGATAATTCGAATTAAAAAAAAACTCGAAAAATCTGGATTTATGGCAATAAATAAAATTCGGATTTTAAAATGAAAATCTGGATTTTTCGATTTTTCGAATCTTGATTACTATTATGAAAAATTTCATATAATTAGGTAGTATAGACGAACAATATTTGAATAATTCGATATTTTTTGTTGTATTGCTGAATTTATTGTCACATTTATATATAGGTTATTTGGTAGGACGTAGTCAATCCGTTAAATGGAGATCCGAATGATGAAGATCCGCTATATGTATGGCCGATATTGGACTGTTTCTAAGATTCGCCTCAAGAATCATGAAAAAAATTTGGGAAGCAAATTTATATACCCTACAGACTTTAAGCATTGACCGCCCGCTGCGAAAATTGAAATATTATTATCATCATTATTGATAGGATAGCCTAGCTCAATAATGTTTAAATGAGAATTATTACCTAACAAAGAAATGCAAGAACCCGAGTCTAAAAGACCGCGCATGCTAAAAGCGTCTATGTGTATATTGACATAAGGTCGAGAATCTAAATTGTTGTTAATACATCGGACCGTATTAATGGTGTAATATTAAAAAAATGTGCCTACAGTTTTAACCCATTGTTTCCGATCATCAAGGTCGGTATGGTTAGGTATAACACGATCCAACAAAACTAGTTTTTTGAACGATATTTACTAAGACAACGAGTACAATCGGGCCGGCGCACGCCAGGATTGCCACAGCCAAAACAAAAAATCTTCGACTTATCAGCTGTGCACTCATAATAGCTGTGCGAGTTAACCTTACAACGTAAACAAAATTTAGGGATATTCGATTGCAAACTATTAACATGATTTTGTGAGTGTTTAATAGCAAAATTATTGTTGTTAGTAGGTGGATTATTAGAAAAAATATTATTTTGAAATGGTCTACTAAAAGTTTTATTAAAAGTTTGTTTGTTCTCACTTTTATTAATATTACAAGTATTAGCTAGGTCCGGTGCCAAGGTATCCGACGTTATCCTAGGCGGTTCATGATATAAAGTTAGTTGTACATCCTCATAGTTCTTATAAAGATACTTTAGTTGTTCAATAGAGTTGACCGTAGGATAAGAAGCTAAAATGTTTGCTTAGCAAGGTTTAATGTTATGTAATAAGATTTCCAACTTCTCACTCTCTGGGACAGGTTTAACAAGACGGTTGAACATACCTTCCATTATAGTAATAAAAATTGTAATGGTTTCTTTTTCGCCTTGAGTTCTACTACGGATTTCCGACATAAACCGATAATCAAAACTCGGTTTGTCAAAGTCACAATACCATAGATTTAAAAG
This sequence comes from Phengaris alcon alcon, assembly GCA_037179445.1. Classification (NCBI taxonomy): domain Eukaryota; kingdom Metazoa; phylum Arthropoda; class Insecta; order Lepidoptera; family Lycaenidae; genus Phengaris; species Phengaris alcon. The sequence goes on along the minus strand of JAYRCH010000154.1, from coordinate 202,633 downwards.
TTCTGACCAACTGTTAACATTTTGATAAATACTTCTATACCAATGTAAGGCATCACCAGTAAAAAGATCAAAAGCGTGAGAGAGAGTCTTTGAATCGCTAATGTTATGCTGTGTACAGTACTCATTCACTCTTGATATAAACGCGCGGACACAAGACTTGCCAACAAATTTAAATTTTTGTAAATCAGCTGGATTATTTTTTTCACATTGAACTGTAATATTTAAAGGAGGTATAGGTGGTGCTATAGCAGGAGCTGGCATCACGGAACAACTACTAGACCCCTTTGATTGATGTAATAAACCCAAATAATTTTGAAATTTTTGTAAGCAACTATTATATTGCACGGCAAACGGTTCTATTAAATTAGTATAAATTCTATTAATTCTATACTCAATGTGGTTTAAATTATTTTCAGCTCTATGCAATGAGTTACCGTCGAGAAGGGCTGTCGCGAGATGACAGTGCCTTTTTCTTCTGCCGAATATTATTGTTCAAGTTTTTCTAGATACAAGCGTATCTTATATTTTAATCCCGTGTTCACGGTGAGTTTTCTTTTATATCTGTGTTGCGAATATTTGGAAAATCACGCTTGTAATTAAAACACATTATTCTTTCATGTAAAATTATCCCATTGTAAAATTGGTTGTAAAAATTTGATTGCCCACGTGCTCAATTTATAGTTTCATCTTTCCGATCTTGAATTGTTAGAATATTAGGATATTTGTATCCATGCTTTAATTATTCTTTTCTTGTATATCATCTTTTATTTTGTGATGGTCACACAGCCCGTGATTTTGATCGTTTGGGGTTAAGATCACGCTGTGTGACGGGACTCTTACCCACACGTTTATCGTGAATTTTCCAGTGATCTATATGTAGCGGGCTACGACCTCTTGAACTCGATAGGCTTTACTTCATGACATCTGTCAATGTCAAAAATGTCATTGACACTTACTTTTGTCAATATGCAACATCTCCCTTTTCGAGAAAAAAGCAAACTAAGATTATAAGTACATAACTAATAACAATACATTACTTATCTACTAAAATTTCTCATGTATGTACAATTTAGGATGTCTCACACTTCTACCAGACCTGGTTACGTAACCGGTATTTTCTAGATTCTCCACAGGAATACAGTTATCATCGATAATGCAATTTTGAACAGGACCATCTCCGAGCTGTGCCGAACTCATGGGATCTATACTCTCCTGCATGGGAGGCATATTGTCAGTGCTTCCGTTGCCATAAAAAGAAGGTGGAGAATGTGTTCCTTTTAAATTATTTTTTCTAGGTCTAATGTGTCCCCTATTCCTCCTATACACAACACCATTTGGATCCACAACATAATATGATCTACCACATCCTTATTTCTCTTTAATTATTCCCGGAGACTAAAAAGATTTAGAATTTTTTTTGAAGTAAATGTCATCTCCCGGCTGAAACTCATAAGATGTATACTTCGCATTCCTGTCAAAATAAAAAGACATTTTGTCTCTGCTTTGTCTATGACATCTTTCAAACGTCGAAAATTTTACAACTTTTGGCATAAGTTTTCTGTTTAGAATTGGTAAATTTACTCGCAAGTTTCTAGACATTAATAATGCGGCCGGACTGGGAAAATCTCCCTTGCCAGCGTTGCGGTAGTGTAGTAACGCCAAATGTTTATCCGAGCCATCTTCCTTGCATTTTCTTAATATGTTTTTGACAATTTTAACTCCACTTTCAGCCTGGCCATTAGACCTGGACCAATAAGGACTGGTAGTAATGTGTTCTACATCCCAATCAACAAGAAAAGACTTGAATTTGCAAGAGTCTAATGGTGGACCATTGTTAGACACCAATTCTTTCGGGATTCCATGTCGAGCAAAGAAGAATTTGAGGTTTTTAACAACGTTATCGACAGTGTAATTCTTATGCAAAGAAGCTAGCTCTATGTACTTGGAATAATAATCCATGCAGAAAAGGAAATTTTCTCCATCAAAATATAATAAATCTATACCTACCTTCTCCCACGGAAGATAAGATATCTCATGGCATTTCAACGGTTCATTGGGTGTGTTTGCCCTAAATTTTGCACACGCCGAACATTGATCAATTAAGTTTTTAATATCCGCGTTTATATTTGGCCAATAAACTGTTTCTCTAGCGATGTTACGTGTCTTATTAATACCTAAATGCCCACAGTGTATTTTATATAAAATCTGTCTTTGCAAGGTTTTGGAACAATAAGCCTATTGCCTTTAAATATTAAGTCGTTCATTATATGTATTTCATTTTGAATGATCCAATATGGTTTCACAAGGCATCTTACTTTGTCTTTGCTTCTTGGCCAACCATTCTGAATATAAGACTTGAGCAGATTTAAAGATTCATCATTTTTGCTTTCTAATAATATAAATTTTAAATATGGCTTACTCACTGAGAGATTAGAAAAGATTGAATTAACATGATACTGTAAGTCTTGCTCATACTGAGGTATATATGTATCACTAAGTGAGGCTCTTGACAAAGTATCTCCTATATACATATATTTACCAGGTACATAAAGCACTTCTAGGTTGTAACCCTGCAACGATAACATCATTCTTTGTAGTCTAGCAGGTACTTCATGAAGAGGTTTCTTAAAAAGGTAAATTAAAGGTTTGTGATCAGTATGAACAGTTGTTTTACTGCCATAAATATATTGGTGAAATTTATTACATCCAAACTGTATGGCAAACAATTCCTTTTCAATCTGAGCATAGTTTTATTGATAGGAGGTTAGTGTTCTTGAACTATATGCAATGGGTCGTTTGTTTTGCATCAAGACCGCTCCCAGTGCATTCTTTGATGAATCTACCGACAAAATCACAGGTAAGTTGCAATTATAATTAGTTAACACAGTTGCTTCAGATACGACTTCTTGTAACAAATCAAAGCACTTTTGACAATTGTCATCCCATAACCATAATATATATTTTTTAACAAATTTCTTAAGGTATTAGTTTTCTCTGCTAGATTTTCTATAAACGGTGCTAAAAAATTAATCATGCCTAGAAATCTCTGCAAATCTTTAATATTTTTAGGTATGGGCATATCTTTTATGGCTTTAACTTTCTCTGGATCAATTTTTACACCTTCTTTACTAAAAATATAGCCCAAATATGCTATTTCTTCTAGAAGAAACTTGCACTTGGCTTTATTTAATTTTAAATTAACTTGCCTAGCCCTATCCAAAAACATCTCTAACCTTTTATTGTGTATTTCAATTGTTTCACCGTATATTAAAATGTCATCACACCAAATTATTATACCTTCAATATCTCCGAAAAGATCTATCATGGTTTTATAGAAAATTTCTGTAGCCGTGTTTATTCCAAAACGTAATCTTAAAAATTTGTATCTGCCAAAGGGAGTTTGAAATGTACACAGATCACTACTTTCTTTAGTTAATTTTATATTATAAAACCCAGAAAACGCATCTAAATGTGAAAATAAGAGGCTTTGGACAATTTAAACCTGACTTCATCTATATTTTTAATTGGATAATGACATCTCAATAAATTTTTATTAAAATTCCTAGGATCTAAGCAAATTCTCAATGCACCATTCTTTTTCATGGCTATAACTAAACTACTCACCCAGAGAGTAGGTTTGTTCACCTTCCGTATGACTCCCAAGTCTTCCATGAGTTGAAGCTCTTTCCTTAACGGTTCAACCAACGCGAAGGGTACCTTTCTAGGGGGATCAACGCACGGAATAGCATCCTTCTTTAGCACGATGCTGCTACGATGATGTTCGTATGGGAGGCAGCCTAGACCCTGAAACACATCATTATATCTGGTCACAATTTTGTTACAAGTTTTTTGATACATATTATATACATTTTGCTCAACATTTTTGACATTTTCATTCTTTATAATATGAAAGTTTTTCGTTATTAAATTTAGCTTTATACAAGTGGGTAAACCAATCACAGTTGGACAATTTAATTTAGTTACAACAAAAGTAATGTTTTCTGGTTTTGTTTTGTTTTCAACTAAACAACAAATGTTTGTCACTGAATTTATCGGAATTCTGTGTCCACTGTAGGCAAAGATATTATATTTTTTACACATTTCTTTACTCTGTTTGTCAAATTTAAGATTCAATTCTTTAAATACTTAATAAGACATCACATTTATGTTTGCTCCAGTGTCAATTAGGCAATCTACAATTTTCTTATTTATTTTAAGAGAATAATGCCAGGAATTGTCTGTGTTAATCAAATTTGTAGTAGCATTTTGTGACGTTATATTTTTAATGCTGAACAACGCCACTGTTGGAAATCTCTCAGCTTCAGCACATTTGGGGCTTGATTCATCATCGAGATTTATGCTACCTACCCCAGAACCAATAGTCCTGACACTATTTTTCTTAAAACATGAATGAGTAAAATGTCCATATTTAAAACATGACCTGCATCTGTGTTTCCATGCTGGGCAGTTGCGGCGACCATGCGATGTGTTGCACTTTACACACGACGTTGTTCTGGATCCAGGTGTTGTTCTGACCTTGGGTGACCTTGGCGTGATGGGATCTTGAGTTTTTTCTCTTCTGGTATGGGGGGAAACTGGCCCGGCGATTTTTGTGTAGCTTGTATACTGTGGCTTCTTCTTTTCCATCTGCTGCATTGATTGATTCTTCACTTTTCTGCGCCATCGTTAGTGTTCTACAGAGGAGTTTGGCTCTTTCTAGAGATAAATCTTGCTCTCGTAGGAGCTTTTGACGGAATTGCGAGAAGTTTGTGGCCATATTAGCAATGAGAATGACCTTTACAAGGGAATCGCGTAGCGAACCAAACTCACAGGCATGACTTGCGTTTTCTAATTCCATTAGAAAATTTTCCAAGGATTCGTTCACACGTCGATTCAACGTAGAGAATTTGTGCTGCGCCACTGTCAAATTCTTTTTGGGTTCAAAATACTCGACGAATTTTGCCTTGACTTCTTGGAATGTAGCAGTGCTTAGGTCCAAATTGAAGGGATTGTAGATATTTAACCCCTTTTCTCCCATGGAATGCAGCATGATTGCAGTTTTTCTTTTGTCTTCCGTTTTATCCATGGCGTCGGGCGCCAGTAGGAATATCAAGAATGACTGCGTTCATTTCTTGAAATTTTCAGCATTATTGTTGATAATTTCCGTAGAGATTTCAAGCTTCTGCACTCCGTTTCCTGCCATTGTTATGTTCCCGCACTCAGATTGTCTCGAAACTTCCGGAGTTTTCGATGTACCCTCTTTTGCGTTCATGATTTTCGTTTTCTTGACAACTTATTTTTTACTTCTTTTTCTGACACCATGTAGCGGGCTACGATCTCTTGATTTGTATATCCTTCTTGTGCTTGAGTGGTGATGATAATAATACAGCAACAATTCTTATATTCTCCTTTATTGGTGCTTAACACTGATACGTAATACATAATTATGAGATATGCCTAACACAATAATATACGTCTACACTGTTTATAGCCTTTTGGCCAACTAAAATAAACTAACTCGATAGGCTTTACTTCATGACATCTGTAAATGTCAAAAATGACATTGACACTTTCTTTTGTCAATATGCAATACTATACACCGGGATAAAGGTACCGTTATACAAGGACTATTGGCTTTTTTCCTACAACCGGATTTCTGAGGCCGCTAGATAATCCGGACTGAACTACTGGTTTTGGAATCAATCTGCACTGCCGATTGGTCGACCTACCTTGCGGTGAACAGCGGGAAACTACCCGAAGTTGGAGCCCCAGTTCGCTGTCACCACGTGCCACACTCCTGGACCCAGCTAAGTTCCCTTGTAGTTTAAAGCCCCTTCGATACCCACAGACACCAAGAGGCTAAACCAGATCCTTGGGCCTTCTGCCCACGACCCTTGTTTTTCTTAATATATATTGTCACGGGAAATACATCTTTCATTTTAATCTAACCCGTAACAATTGGCGCCCATAAACGTGGTTTCATCTGGTGTCTCTTCCTGGGTCTATGTGTCCAGTATTTGGTGTTTATATTGTGCCGTCTATCCAACTCTCTCAGTACTCCTACCCGTCTGGGCCCGGGGTAGAATTGGTTCAGGTTACGTAACGGACACGTGTAAGAGGAAGATAACGTTACAGCACATACCCACTGTTTTTTTTAGGATTCCGTGATACATAAGGAACCCTGTGTTTTTTTTCTTCTCAGTGGACATAATATTAAATTTATATAATCTATTAAATATATTTTTTTATTAAATATATTTATTATTATTCTTTTTTTTGTCCTGCCGTATATTTGTAATCATTTTTATATTGTAAGTTATTTATTTTATCATACATATTTATTTTACACTATACATGCACACACATCAACATCATCTTCAATGATGTTTATGTGATTTTTTGGCCTTAACTTAACTTTGTTTAACTTCAATTTTAATTTAATTTTTTTACTTCAACATTGATATTTACATATAACTTTAAATTCGTATTCTAAATTATTTTGCTATTAACTTATCACTTTAACTTAACTTTAATTTAATCTTAACTTACTATGAGCGTTGGATATACTTAGTGTAGTAACTAGTAACCTTATTGTTGTAGTGTAAAGTTTAAAATTGTTAATTAACTTTATACAGTTTGTTTTTTTCATCTTGTTGTATATGGTCTGTACTATTTAGTCTGTAGAACTTGTTGTTTTGTAGTGAGTTATCTTATTTTGTACTGATTACAAATTATATTTTTTTGTGTATTTTTTAGAGAATACATCTGATTATTTTTGTATTTTCTCAACACAGATATACTCACCGTTAGGATTGTGATTTTTTTCTTGAATTTACTTGGTAATTTAACTTTTAAAATTTAATTTAACTTCTGATACATTCATTAATTGATTTATTTTGGAAAAACTTAATTTCTTTTTAAACTTTTGAATTTACTTAGTTACTTAACTTCTTAATAAATTTTACTTCTGACAACTTAACTTAACTTTTAATTAGAAAATTAAAAGGAGAAAATTAAATTTTTTTCTCTTCAAAAATCGGAATTGGAGTATGAAGTTTTGGTTAGAAATAAAACACCAGCTTCCACCGTTGTGGAGTTAAGAAAGCAAATAATTAAATTAGCTGAGTTTTACCCGTCTGAGGATATTTTAGACTCTTGTCTTTCTATAAAAGATGATTTGTCGGGGATTGAGGTAACCCTAACAAAAATAAAATAAATTTACAAAAATTTAAATTTGTTGGCAAGTCTTGTGTCCGCGCGTTTATATCAAGAGTGAATGAGTACTGTACACATCATAACATTAGCGATTCAAAGACTCTCTCTCACGCTTTTGATCTTTTTACTGGTGATGCCTTACATTGGTAAAGAAGTATTTATCAAAATGTTAACAGTTGGTCAGAACTTTTAAATATTTTGTATTGTGACTTTGACAAACCAGTTTTGATTATCAGTTTATGTCGGAAATCCGTAGTAGAACTCAGGGCGAAAACGAAACCATTACAATTTATATTGCTATAATGGAAGGTATGTTCAACCGTCTTGTTAAACCTGTCCCAGAGAGTGAGAAGTTGGAAATCTTATTACACAACACTAAACCTTGCTATGCAAACATTTTAGCTTCTTCTCCTACGGTTAACTCTATTGAACAACTAAAGTCTCTTTGTAAGAACTATGAGGATGTACAATCTCGACTAACTTTATATCATGAACCGCTTAGGATAACGTCGGATACCTTGGTACTGGACCTAGCTTATACTTGTAATACGAGTATTGATAAAACTGAGAACAATCAAACTTTTAATAAAACTTTTAGTAGACTATTTCGAAATAATAATTTTTTTAATAATCCACCTACTAATAACAATAATTTTGGTATTAAACATTCACAAAATCATGTTAATAGTTTGCAATCGAATGTCCCTAAATTTTGTTCACGTTGTAAGGTTAATTCGCACAGCTATTATGAGTGCACAGCTGATAAGTCGAAGATTTTTTGTTTTGGCTGTGGCAATCCTGGCGTGCGCCGGCCCGATTGTACTCGTTGTCTTAGTAAATATCGTTTAAAAAACTAGTTTTGTTGGATCGTGTTATACCTAACCATACCGACCTTGATGATCGGAAACAATGGGTTAAAACTGTAGGCACATTTTTTAAATATTACACCATTAATACGGTCCGATGTATTAACAACAATTTAGATTCTCGATTTTAGACCTTATGTCAATATACACATAGACGCTTTTAGCATGCGCGGTCTTTTAGACTCGGGTTCTTGCATTTCTTTGTTAGGTAATAATTCTCATTTAAACATTATTGAGCTAGGCTATTCTATCAATATTGATGATAATAATATTTCAATTTTCGCCGCGGGCGGTCAATGCTTAAAGTCTGTAGGGTATATAAATTTACCAATTCGTTTTGAAGATCAATTTCATATTTTAAAATTATAAGTAGTTCCTCAGGTTACTTCTAACCTCATTTTAGGTATTGGCTTCTGGCGTATTTTTAAACTTTGTGCTAAATATTTAAATTCTATTAATTCTAGTACGGCCACCGAACAAATCACTCCTCATCAGGTGATCCAGCCGGTCATTAACGGCTATGAAAATTTGAGTTCGTCTGAGCGCTCGGTAGCCGACGACATAATAAAACAATTTCGTTCTATTTCTTTTGAAGAGAAAGGTTTAGGTTACCTTACTTATATAATATATATAATAACTTCTCTTATCACTCATAAAATTGATACAGGCGATGCGTTACCTATCCGTCAACGTTATTATAGGATGTCGCCTGAAAAACAACGAATTTCAGTTGAACAGGTTGACGAAATGTTGGCTATGGACGTCATCGAGCCGTGCCAATCTGCTTGGAGCTCTCCTGTATTAGTGGTGCCTAAGAAAAATACTGGCGAATTTAGATTTTGTTTAGATAGTCGTAAGTTAAACTCGGTCACTAAAAGACGCTTATAGTTTACCGTACATTTCTGAGATTTTAGACAGCTTACGCGACGCTCGTTTCCTAAGTACTATTGAACTTTCTAACAGCTTTTGGCAGACTGCTATTAATGAGTCTGATCGCGATAAGACTGCTTTTTATGTTCCGGGTCGTGGAATGTTTCGTTTTAAACGCATGGCTTTCGGTTAGACGAATGCACCTGCTACGCAGCAGCGTTTAGTAGTTGCCTTATTTGGTAACTTTGGACATAAAACATTTTGATATTTAGACGATATAGTTATTATTAGTGAGGATTATAATGAACACGTAGCTACTCTTTTGAGGGTTCTTCAAGTCCTCAAGAAAGCTAATTTAACGGTAAAATTTGAAAAGTGTAATCATTTTCGGCCTAAACTTAAATATTTAGGTTATGTAATCGACGATAACGGTCTTCGTACTGATCCTGATAAGGTCGCCGCGATCATAAATTTTCCTACGCCTACTTGTAGGAAAAGTGTAAAACGTTTTCTTGGCACTGCCACTTGGTACAGAAGGTTTGTGCCTAATTTTATTACTCTGGCAGGGCCCTTAAATAAACTTACGTCTACACGTAAGAATGCCCCTCTTAACTTAAAGAGAGCTTGGTCTCCGGGCTAGTACTGCGCTGTCCCAATTACAATGAACCCTTTGAGGTTCATACGGACGCCAGGTAGCTATGGTATTGGGGCCATGCTCATCTAGAAGTTCGAGGGTAAAGAACACCCTGTCGCGTACATGAGTCGCTCCTTAACTAAACAGGAGAAAGTTTATGGGATTACTGAGCGTGAGACGTTAGCAGTTTTAGTAGCTTTAGAACACTGGCGTTGTTATTTAGAGAACGGTAAAAAGTTTACAGTTTATACTGATCACAGTGCTCTTAAATGGTTCTTGTCTTTGTCCAACCCCACTGGTAGGCTAGCTCGCTGGTGTGTCAGACTTTCCGAATTTAATTTTGAAATTAAACATAGGAAAGGCTGTGATAACGTTATACCGGACGCTTTGTCTCGAGCGGTTAACGTCAACGCAATTTCTGCTTGAACAAACTATACCGGCGCTGATACCTGGTATCTTAATATTTTTAACGGTTGCAATAATACGCCATCTTCTTTTCCAAATTTTACAATTAAAAATAACAGATTATTTAGTCTTTCTAAAAATAAACATAACTTAACTTCTGAATTTTCTTGGAAAGAGGTAGTTCCTAACGATTTTCGCGAGGAAATTATTCGTGCTAACCCTAATGAGCCCACTGCTGGTCACAAGGGAATTTTTAAAACTTATAGGCGACTCGCACTTAACAACTTTTGGCCTAATATGTATCGCGATGTCGTCTCTTACATTTCTAAATGTTCTAAATGTCTTCAGTATAAATCTCAAAATCATAAAGTTTTAGGTGAAATGGGTCGCCCTAAAAACTGCTCACGACCATTTCAAGTCATCTCTGTCGACATTATGGGACCATTACCTACTACAAGAAATCGTAATAATTTTATTTTAGTTGTAACTTGTTGCTTTTCAAAATTTTGCCTTATCTTTCCTATAAAACGTGCTACATCCGATATCATATGTAAATTTTGGAAGATAGTGTTTCCTTGGTGCATGGTGTCATCATTACCAGCCATAGGACGTCCACTGCTGGACATAGGCCTCCCCCAAAGATTTCCACAACGAACGGTCCTGGGCCACCCGCAACCAACGGCGGCCCGTGACCTTCATAAGGTCATCGCTCCACCTAGAGGGAGGCCGTCCAACGCTGCGCTTTCCAGTTCGTGGTCTCCACTCTAGAACCTGGTATGTAAAATTGTAGGTAAACGTTCTCTCTTAGTTTACGTTCTGCAAGACATGCAAGGCAAAGATCTTAGTGCCTGGCATTTAAAAGACCTTAAGCTACCAATTTTATCTAAATAGTTGGTTAACTATTGTTGGAAGGCTAGTAGTTTCGCGCTTTATTCAGACGCTGTTCGTTATCTTGTTGTATAACGTTATAGCTGTGTACATTATTATCTTCGACTTGTGTTGTTTTCCTCCTTACGGAAAACAATACTCGCATGTTAGGGCGTCTCGGATCATTTTATTCGTGTTCGGGATGCAATAATGAAAGTGGATGTATGTATGGGATGTATGAATATAGTGTGAAACGTAGTATGAAAGGTTGTCGGTTATTTGCGCGTAGACATAAGACTAGCATATAACTTCCATCGACGTAGTTTTTTTGTCTTTTTTTTAAATTTCTTTTACAAGTTGAACTTTCTTCTTATTTTGTAGCTGTTTCAGAATTTTTCCTGAGAGCAGTCAAAATCCTTCGGTAACAGGGGGGGATATGTAGCATAGCTACATTTTTAACGCGTTATTATAGCTGATAACGACGCTTATAGCGTGATCTATTAGCTGTTGTTGATAATAATAATAGCTAATTTATGCTAGACAACGCCATATATTGGCAAACGTTTCTAACTGGAGCTTCATCTCTAATATTTCTTTATTGTGGCATTTGGATTACGCATTACCGCTAGTTGTCAGTTAAAGAAAAAAAAACAATGACAGTAGGAGTATATAAGGGCTGTCGCGAGATGACAGTGCCTTTTTCTTCTGCCGAATTTTATTGGTCAAGTTTTTTCTAGATACAAGTGTATCTTATATTTTAATCCCGTGTTCACGGTGAGTTTTCTTTTATATCTGTGTTGCGAATATTTGGAAAATTACGCTTGTAATTAAAACACATTATTCTTTCATGTAAAATTATACCATTGTAAAATTGGTTGTCAAAATTTGATTGCCCACGTGGTCAATTTATAGTTTCATCTTTCCGATCTTGCATTATTAGAATATTAGGATATTTGTATCCATACATTAATTATTTTTTTCTTGTATATCATCTTTTATTTTGTGATGGTCACACAGCCCGTGATTTTGATCGTTTGGGGATAAGATCACGCTGTGTGACGGGACTCCTGCCTACACGTTTATCATGAATTTTCCAGGGATCTATACACCGGGTTAAAGGCACCGTTATACAAGGACTATTGGCTATTTTCCCACAACCGGATTTCTAAGGCCGCTAGATATTCCGGACTGAACTACTGGTTTTGGAATCAGTCTGCACCGCCGATTGGTCGACCTACCTCGCGGTGAACAGCGGGAAACTACCCGAAGTTGGAGCCCCAGTTCGCTGTCGCCACGTGCCACACTCCTGGACCCAGCTAAGTTCCCACGTGATTTAAAGCCCCTTCGATACCCACAGACACCAAGAGGCTAAACCAGATCCTGGGGCCTTCTGCCCACGACCCTTATTTTTCTTTATATATATTGTCACGCGAAATACATCTTTCATTTTAATTTAACCCGTAACAACGTAAAGTCGATGCAATATTCGTAGTATGGGACAGCAGTTTTGTTATGATTAAGATTAGGCATAAAAATGGTCGTAGCATAAATTGTTGAAAATTGTATCTAGTTCAACTTTATAGAACATATATTATTTTCATTGTAATATATATACAGAGATATTTTACGATGAAAATAATATATGTATACGATCGAGTGGTAGCAATATGACGTTGGAAATTTTAAATTCGGAAAGAGTACATACAAATCTATTAAAATAGCGCTTCAAAAAGTGAAAATTACTTATTATTTACCTACTAGTAAACATCACAGGAGGTAGCTTTATCCCGGTCTGTCTGAGATTTGGGCAGGTTAAAGGATGCCCGACCGACAGTTTTCGAAAAAGGATTAGGAGACGAACAGATTGACGTATAACTTGACCTTGTTCCTAACGACATTTTTGAACTGAGTCTTCACAAAATACTTACTAAAGTAAGGCCAACCAGACGAGATAAAGAATGTAAACAAATTTTCAGGGGTTCAAAACATTTTTATTTGAATAAATTATTATAAAGTTCGAATTTTAATCGCTGTCGTCTGTACTAGACAAAGATGATTCGTCGGAAGAGTCCGAGTCAGCTGTGTTTATGATAAAACTATCTATTGTATTATCAATCATCCCCTCTTGTAGCAGCTCTCACAATAGCACTCACAATAACAGCAAAAATCAAAAATAAAACTAACCGAAACGGAATAATAACAACAAAAAACCAAGTAAATACGGAGACGAAAAAATATGTATCACTTCGAACGCAATCCAAACAGGAATGAACTTGTTCACAATTGTTTGGCGGACCAAATGTTGACAACTGCGGCACTGGCCGCTTTCCTGTACCACGAAACACGCTACGACAGCTGTCGTCGACCAACTGACATCATTATTGCATACGAGTGATAAGGACAGATATAATATTAACTCACTTTCATAATTCAACTCAGTAGAGGTCCGATTATTTACGTTTTTTATCTCGTCTCGTTGGCCTTACTTTAGTTCAGGGCGGTCTGTCTGGAAACTGGGCAAGAGTAGGAACCCCAGACTTGCATATTTATCGGTGACTAGTTGGTGTATCAAAACAGTTTTCTTGTTCCTTAAGACCTTTTGACACAAAAATCTTCACACATTTTGATCAATAAAAAAAACTGACAAGTTTAGAACCGCCAGGCCGACGGTTTTATATCAAACTGTTGGGTTCCAAGCGATCTACAATAGTCCAATGCTCATTCGCGATTATCTTTTTATTCGACGGCAAGCTCTGGCTCTAAAAAGCTTTTTTAACTAGAGCTTTTGGCCTCACTTTATCCTGCCCTACCTTCCCCTATATCTCTACATTTTCATGGTATTAATGTAATGTATACTAATATTATAAGGAAGAAAAGTTTGTTTGTATGTTTGTTTATTTGCATTAAATTGGCTCCGAAACTAGTGGACCGATTTTGATGAAATTTGGCACATATATAGAGTAGACAACGGAGAAGGACACATGTTACTTTTTATCGCGGAGAAATATACGGTTTCCGCAAGATTAACTTTTGTGCGCACGAAGTCGTATGAAACATCTAGTCTTTATATGTAAAAGTAAGTATTCGCGTTAAGTATGCAGTGAGTCAACAATCTCGCGTCGTTTCCTACTAAAAACTACTAAAAGAGACCAAGAACTACCAAAACTGCTACTAAACATACACTAAACTACAAAAAAACATTACATTTTCGAGTTTATTATGCTGTAAACTCGAAAATTTACATATATACTTATGGTTACTTTACCATTAAAAACAAAAAGAAAAGATAATTTGTGGCAAATATTACGTGTAATAGAAATGAAAAGTTTTATGCGACTTACGGACGCGAGCTATCAGCTATTATTTGTTATCAAGATAACTTATAAAGTGTCGGTATCCTGTTGAGTGCGGGCTTTGGTCTCACCAATAGACAAAGATCCAGTGAACCCCAGACCTTCGTCATTTTGTTGAGGCTGAAATTTTGTCAGCGCATGCTTCCAGCACAGGTAAGAAAGACGACCACTCATGAAGTTTCCATGATTGTAGCTTTGGCAAGTACATGGTACTAAAAGTGTATAAAATACCCACATACAAACATTCAACCCTTATTTTACAATCTCAGAAGGTAAATTCAAATAAACCCTAAAAGGGTTATTATTAACCTACCTATATTATGTTGTAATGAAATGTATTTGAGAGCGTGAATCTCAATTTTCATCGATTTTCCGTACAAACTTGGATTTCACCTCCTTAGGGGAAGAATTTCGGAAAATTCCTCTTTTTTCGTACACCTACGTCATACAAGAAATACACCCTACAATTTCCTGGTCTTAGCGATCAGCGGCTTGGCTGGGCGTTGATACATCAGTAACTCAAGTCGTGCATTGATTTATCTTGTATAGGTCAGGATATGCCGTCACAGTTATCCTTGCAGCGCAACTCTAAAGTACCTTAACTCTTTTATTTTAGTTTCTTCTTCTTTGAGGTATTTGTTTTTATTTTACTTTAGTTATGATAATGTATTAAAATAAAAATAAGTTATACCTACTTCACAGTGGCGAAGGCTGGTTCTCCTTCATAGGGAAGCCCTAACCTGTATAATATAGATATACCTATATAATAGATAGAGATTTCGACTTATATTTAATTTCTTATGAATTATTTGTATAAAATATTATTTAAATTGTGAAATATTAGCATTAAATGTTGTTTCTTTAGTTGTAAAGCAACACATTATCTTTTATTTCCATATTGTTAAATAATCTTATTATAACAACATTTTCGCTATAACTTATGAACAATGGAAAAACTGAGATTTGAATTTGTAGCAAAGGCAAGTGATTACTGATACTGATAAAAGAATATACTTGATTCCGCAAGAACTTCAGCCGGCAAATTACATGATGCTATTCTTAAGACGCAAGTATATGATAATATAAAAAAAAACATTGATGAAAAGGCATGAGAGAAGACAAGTATGGATTACAATGACAAAGAAATACATGATACCTATATAGATGACGATGGAAACATTCATTTTAACGGATATTTTTTAGAGGAAATAACTTCAAAAATTGAAAGAGCACCGCAGCATATAGGAATTTCGGAAGAGTATTTGACAGAATTATTACATAAATGCATGGAATCAAATAAACCACAAATTTCGAGAAATATAGTAGACAAATTTATATTGGAAAGGTTAACAGGATGACATCTAATGCATCTCAATGGATGAATAGATTTGAAGAGTAATGTTCACGATTATCAATTGTTGAAGATGCAAAGAAAATTGAGATTATAAGAGCATTTTTAGAGGACCTAGACTGGTATACCTCCATGATGATTAAATATACTATTAATTCGGAATGGAAAACATGGAAGGAATGTTTCTGTGAAACTTATGCTGACAAAGGTTGGTCACCAGTCAAGCATGCAATTTTATTTCAATACAGACAAGGTTATTTATTGGACTATGCCTTGAAAAAGGAGAGACTTTTATTGGAAGTGAACAAAAACGTTGATGTTTGTACATTGATTGATTTGATTGCAACGGGGCTACCTACGTTTGTGATAAATAAAATCGACAGAAATATTTTAAGAACAAGAAGATTTATTTAACCAAATAAGAGGTCTAGAATATTTAGTTACCAGAAAGAATTTTGAAAACAACTTTAGAAGGAATGCTGACAAAGAATCAGAAAAACAAAATAAAAATACAAGAAACCCACGAGGAGTAGCAGAAAACAGATACCCCATAAGAAACGTTAACAATTCAGAGTTAGAAGTTAAATTAAATGAAATTAATCCAAAAAACTTGATATCTCGCCATTAATCAAAATTGAAGTTGAATTAAATGACTCCTTTAAAATAAAAGGGATCTATGATTTAGGCTCGAATGTGTCCTTAATAAATTCCAAAATTTTATTATTAAAAGGTAGTCAAAATAATAAGAAAGGTATAAATGCGAATCTCAAGACGATTAATGGCGTTAAAAAAGTGTTGGTATGATAACACTCAAAATAAGAATTTTCGATATAGAGAGAAATGTCAATGTATTTGTCGTAGACGAAGAAAACTTCGATTACGATTTTTTGATTGGATTAGACATAATAAAAAAAATTCATCTTGTTCAAGATGAACACTTAGAAATAAAACAAAGTATTCCGTTTATGGAGAATAAGACATATTATAAAACAAAGACATTTTATAGAACAAAAACTTTGACAAAGCAAAAAAGGAATATGAAATTAATTTTTACGAACATCTAGAAGCAAAAGACTTTACTATTATGGTGAATCACCTTAATGTGTATCAACGGAATGAGATTGATAACCTTATATCAAAATATAAATCACTTTTCGCAACAGGAAAGTACGATGTTGGTAGAGTAAAAGATTACGAAGCTCATATTGATTTATTGGTCGATAAGTACTGTGCTAAAAGACCATATAGATGTTGTATAGAAGATAAAAAAGAGATAGAAATGAAGGTGGCTAAATTATTGGAAGAAAATTTGATTGAAGAATCGTATAGTCCTTTTGCAGCACCTGTTACTCTGGCATATAAAAAAGAAGACGGACGGAAATCCAGATTATGCATTGATTTCCGAGATTTAAATAAAATTGTAATACCACAGTCACAACCTTAATAGAAGACTTAGTGGTGAAAACTCGAAATTGTAAATACTTTAAAACACTTGATGTTAATTCGGCATTTTGGTCAATCCCGCTCAAAATTGAAGACAGACATAAAACAGCCTTTGTAACTCAAGATGGACATTTTCAATGGACCTGCCTATCCTTTGGATTAAAAACTTCACCAGCAATTTTTCAAAGAGTATTAAGCAATATAATAAGGAAGCTCAAACTATCGAACTTTACTGTAAATTATATTTATGACATTTTGATTTTTGCTAAGACGTTTCAAGAACATATACATATAACAACATTTATCATTACTACTGGAAGCAATATCAAAAGAAGGATTCAGGTTAAAATTTTCAAAATGTAATTTTGCACAAGATTTAGTAAAGTACCTTGGTCATATAATTAAGAACAACACGATTGCCCCTTTGAAAGACAATTTAATTGCAATAAAAGATTTTCCTGTACTAAAGACGCAAAAGAACGTACGTAAATTTTAGGAAAAATCAATTTTTATTGTAAATACATACCAAACCAATATATCAATTATTTTAGACCCTTTACATAATTTATTGAGAAAACGGCAACAATTTGTTTGGTCAAAAAAGTGTGAAGAATCTTTTCAGTTGATTAGAAATTTAATGTGCCAGAAGCCTATATTTACTATTTTTGATCCTGATTTACCAATACATATTTATACTGACGCTAGCATACTGGGTATTGGCGCTGTCATGAAACAGCCACAGCTTAATGGAGAGAAAAAGCCGTGTGCATATTTTTCAAGAAAACTGAATGATACTCAGAAAAAGAAAAAAGCTATTTACTTAGAATGTTTAGCTATAAAGGAGGCTGTTAAGTATTGGCAACATTGGTTATTAGGGAAAAAGTTTATAGTTTTTACAGATAATAAGCCTTTAGAAAAAAATGAATATTAAATCTCGACCAGATGAAGAACTAGGTGATCTTACATATTATTTATCTCATTACAATTTTGAAGTTATTTATTCGCCGGGTAAATATAACTTGGAAGCTGATAGTCTTAGTAGAAATCCAGTATTGGAACCAGATTGTAATCACGATAATTTAAAAATTTTAATTTTTTTTTAATTAGTAGATATTCAATGTGATCAGCAAAGAAATGAATACATAAGACAAAATAAAAATAAATTAAAATTTGAAAATTTAATATACTATAAAAAGTCAAAGAAAAAAGAAAAAATCATACTAACGGAAGAATTTAGTAAAAAGCTAATAAAAGATATTCATTACCTCTACTGTCACATAGGAGCAGAACAGATAAGGAATAAAATAAGCTCATTTTACACTGCAAATAACTTGATGAGAAATATAAAGAATATGTGTGACACATATGAAGTGTGCATAAAAAATAAGCCCAGAGGTAAATATAATTATGGGTTATTGTCTCAGTTGGGACCAGCTTCATGCACTTATGAAATAATGTCAATAGACACTATTGGACAGTGGCGTGCACAGGATTATGACACTAGGTATGCGGCGAAGTACTCGGTCACAAAAACTTTTTCGTTTATAGATTTTTAGCATTGCTACAGCCAAGCGACGGATCTCTAAGTCGAAACCATGCCAACAGAGCAAGTATTAGATGTACTACTATTCATGTACATCTTCTACGGCAACGCAGACAAAACAGCGATCGATCGTCGCGGCGGAAGAAATTCTAATAAGTAAAATAATAAGCGTATTTTAAAATATTATAACTACTCACCAGTCAGCTTCAATTTTCACATATTCAAGGTTCCGGTTACTTGAGATTACTATATCCCGATGTAAATTACTAAATAATATGCAAGGAAAACAATATAATTTAATTGTGTGTACACAACCACACAGCCAGTTATACGTTTCATAGCTTTTAACATGATATTTTCGAGTTACATTATTTTTTTGCTGGTTTAATTGTTGTAACTCGGGTACACACCTACCTTTAGACAGAATTTGAATCTTTTCACTGAATGACAATTGTGAGAACATGTTATTTTTAATTTTTAATAAACACACATTTTCAAAACCTCACAGTCAAATAACATTTTAAAAAAATCGATTAACTCACTAGTAAAAGCAAATCACTACAATTATTATAGAAACTCAGTAATAAACTGTTAAATGTACACACTTTCAAATGTTAAAATGAAAAATCTTTTAAGAAAACTATAAATAAACTGGAGCGATTAAATTGTAAACAATGCTTATCACATGAAATATGCAATATGGCCCCCGCGAAATACAAAACGTTTCTTCTATTTAAACAAATAAAACCTTACTAAACAAAAATGCTTAATGTGCATACGTGATTTATTAGATTTCCGACTATTCTTTTTACTCGGATTATAGGCAACGAATAATTTCCGACAAGCCAGTTCGGCGGTTTTCGGAAGCGATCGGATAGCCGAACCGAAGCCGACAGCCATCGCCTGCCGCTGGAGTTCCCGCTAATATAATCATGTCGATATTCATGGGTGTGTGCGTTTGCGAAGTATTAAAATTACTCATACATGCGATGATTTGTCCTGCACAAAGCAACTATATTATAAAATATTAGGCGTTTTAAGGTATTATATTTTTTAATTAATTTATTTACTATTAATTAATTATTAAAGTCATCTAAAATGTATGAACGTTTTATTAAAATATCTGTGAATGACAAGTAAAGCACTGCATTTCTGCCTATATGGAGCGCACGCCCCTGCTATTGGAGGATTTGGTGGATCTCGATCTACAAAAAAATATTTACACATTTTAGTGGATCACTTTACAAGATATGCTTACATTTTGACCTTGAAAACACAGAAGTCAAATGATTTTATAAAATTATTGCAGAAAGTGACACAGGAACATAAGATTGGCATTATTTTATCTGATCAATATCCAGGTATAAATTCAAAAGAATTTAAATCATTTTTAGATACAGAAAATATAACTATAGTTTTTACTGCCGTGAATGCGCCATTTTCAAATGGTTTAAATGAGAGATTAAACCAAACTATTGTAAATAAAATAAGATGTAAGATAAATGAAAATAACAATAACTTAGCCTGGACAACTATTGCTCATGAATGTAACAAAAGATATAATGAGACAGAACATACTGTTACAAAGTTTACACATCAATATCTTCTGGAAGGCAAAAATTACACCCTTCTACTAGCTGAATTAAAAGAAAATTCTACAGTTGAAGATTTAAAAAGGGACAGAAAATTGGCATTTGAAAATTCTATGAAGTCACATTTATACAATAAGCAAAAATTTAATAGAAAGAGGAGAGATCTAGATTTGAAAGTTAGTGAATTCGTATATATTGAAAATGGAAATAAACTTAATAGAAGAAAGTTAGATGAATTAAAGATTGGGCCTTTTGAGGTTTTGGAAAAGATATCTGACTCTATATACAGAGTAGACACTAGTCACAAGAAGTGTGAATCAAATTTCTATCACATTACGAAGATGGTTCCAGCTCCTACAGCTGCAGCGGTCGGAGTCTGATCTTGAGGGGGAGATGTAACCTCATTGCTTTTTAGACTGGACAATGAATGTCAACTGTCAAGGGAATGAGACTTATATTTACTTATATTAAATTGTGAAATATTAGCATTAAATGTTGTTTCTTTAGTTGTATAGTAACACATTATCTTTTATTTCCATATTGTTAAATAATCTTGTATGTATGTATAACCGCCTCCTTTTTTTGGAAGTTGGTTAAAAATTTGTGAATATTCTTTATTTTGAATTGTTATCGTACGCAAACTCCTACATAGTATATATTCCTATACGATATGCAGTATGTGTTAAACACGCGCCTCACACGAGAGGTATTCCTCCACCGTCGACGACGCGTGTTTGTAACGGAAAATAAAAAGTGAGTTTTGTGTTTATTTTTATATCTCATGAACAAATTAAATTATAATAACAATTATATTATATAATAATAAATGAAAAAATTAAAACAATAAAAATAAATTTTCAAAGTATTTTCCAACTCAAACGAAATGATATGTCATTACAATTTTAAAAAGAATTTTATTGCTAAAATTGTTAAATTTAAAAGGGATGTAAATATTTAAATACATTTTAATAATTCAGTTTAATTTTGTAGTTAAAATGCGTTTTACCCTGGTCTAAAATCTGAATATTTAATTGTATTTGCGCGGTATCTAAAGTTCTTTGTGTCTTACAGTAATGTGTTTGCAATTGTACAAATTACACACAGTTTGTAATCAATACAGGTTGCAGGCAACAAGTATTTTTGTTGTTTTTCCTGTTTAGTGCTAATTATAATGTTCTATCGAAACTGGTTGTCAATTAATTGAGGCGAAGACTTACAAATCTTCTTCTTCTTATAATATGTAAATAATAATTGTACTTGTTTTGCCGCGCTAAAAGTCGACAACGGCTGGACCGATTTGGTTTATTGTGGTCTTGAAATAATTGTGGAAGTTCGAGGAAGGTTTACTTTAAACGGTGAGGAATATTGGAAAAATTTCGTGGAAAAGTTTCCCATTCTAAATTTGTCAAACATTTGATCTGTTCCTATTTGTCAAACATTTGATGTTCATTGCGTAGCTCGTAGGTAGCGTGATTTCGGGTCTCCTGACACAGGAGATCTTGGCTGTCAAATATTTATAGGTGCTTTCAGTTTATCTGTTTGGTAGGAATGAAAAATTGTTCTATTTCATAACATCGGCCGGCCCCAGTAGGTTATAGGTGTAATGTAACCACAGCATCTCGCCACAGTCCAGTGTATAGAAGCTGTGATTACATATACTAAGATGTAGGTGTAGCTTATAGTTGTAGGTACACCTACATGTACGGTGTTATAAAAAACTTTATCAGCAGATAACGATTTTTATATAAGATTTTACTTAATCATTTTAGTTGAAAATAAAAATATAAAATATAATCAATCGTATAAGAAACTAATAATTTTTGTTTAAAAATATTGGAACAAATTGATGTCTTAATGATTGAGATAGTTTAAAAAAATAGGTTTTCAATCTGTCAAAAGTGTGGTCAAAGACCTAGTAGAGGACATAAGGTCAAAACTCACGAGTAGAGGACACTGTTGATGCATTTGACCTACAATTATGTAGTCAAAGTATATCTGAAGGTCGATTCTGCTCATTAAATATTGCAATAATAAGCTTACAGTCCAGTCCTGATTTGTTAAAACTACAAAATGGTATTCTCATAAACGTCAATCCAACGTCAAACCGGTTATGACGATTAATTTATTATAGATATACAGATAATTAAAATTGAAGTGTCTGTTTGTAATTTCAAATTAAAAGCTTTTCACTTAATGAATATGAAATTATATGCGGTACTTACAATAAAATATCAATTTTTTAATTTTTTACTGGCCGTCTGTCTGTCTGTTTGTTCCGGCTAATCTCTGAAACGGCTGGACCGATTTTCACGGGACTTTCAATGGCAGATAGCTGATGTTATAAGGTCTAATATAGGCTACTTTACCTTTGGGTTCCGTTTAAAAAAAATAGTTTCCGTTAATTCTATGCAAACGAAGTTGCGGGCGTCAGCTGAAAAGTGAAAGTGTAAGTTAATTATGAAAATTGGAGTTCAGTCGGAGGAATATTTGACAGCGGCGTTAACGTAACGTTATCGAATTAGAATCTGTCAAAATCATGACACCACCCATACAAATTTTATTCGATAACGTTACGTTTACGCCGCTGTCAAATGTGCCTGCTAGGCCCAGACGCATATAACTATAGCCACAACATTTAAATTTTTTTTCTATATAAGAGGCAAAAGAGCCCTTATAAAGTTCAAACTCAAAAATTATATTAATTATTATGAGGCATTTCGACCTCAGGGCGACCTAGAGCCTAGTCTAGCAACAATAATTGTAGAACCTATATTATATTAAGATTAGATACAAAGTTTCGATCACACAATCGATCGATTACCTCATATTCATTTCCATACTGTTGACTACAGCAGGCCTAGCATGCTCACCCTAGAAACACCGAAGAATCGACAAAATGACAGATTAAAGAAACATTAATACCATTCGGAGCAAGATAGGTCTTGTTGTAAGGCAGCAAGGTTGATGCATCGTCGATAGAGAAAGAACATTTATTTTCTTCCCGAGCACGAGCTCACAAAATTGATTCAATGTAATAATAATAATAATAATAATATATTTATTGAACACACAAGGGACATTAACACAGCTAAAAAGAAAATAAACAAATCGAAAATCAGAATCAAATCCCCACACCATATGTTCAAAGGGAATCCACTCAGGCATCGACCACGGCGGTGCCGAGGCGCCTGATCTTCAAATGTCAAATGGTCTTACAATAATTTCAAAAACTACACATCATGGCGCTCCTAGACAAATAGTTTCTTTATGTTCAGTCATTTACTTGAAAAGTTGATCATTTTTGACAGAAGATTTCCCGGCAGCCATTATAAAAATATGGCTATTTAGAAATGTTGACTTCTATTGACGATCTTGTTACCATGAATTATAACTATTTTGTAACGAACTGTTTTGGATAGAATATTTCTTCTTTAAAAATATTTTTTCGGATCGCCATGCTAAGCCCGCAGATTACTTTACATCTAATACCTCGGTATTGATTGAGTCAAGCGGTGGCAGGTTTACATAATGAATAGATACTAGTTACTTTATTTACTCTAGAAATACATTACATGTCTATAATATATTATTTATATGAAATGTCCTCACTGACTCACTGGCATATAGACGCTCGCACAGTCGAAACCGCTAATGGTAGAAACGTGAAATTTGAACAGTAGTTTTAATTTGCAATGTAGACACGCACTAAGAAGAGAAAAATTCCATACTTAAATGAGTGAGTAGGGGTTGAATGTTTATGTGGAAAATCTTTTATCTGCACCGATTTCGATGAAAATTGAGTACGTAGTTAGGATACAAAGGCGCACGGTGCGTGAGGCGCGTGAGGCGGCGCCCCGTCGCCCCCGCAGTAGGGTAACCTAAATTCATGATCTTTTTAAGATTTTCCAACTTTTAAATACTTAAAAGTTGTTTTGGCATCAAAGAGTAACAAACATCCATCAATACATCCGTCCATCCTCACAAACTTTCACATCCTACTAATCCTACTAATATTATAAATGTGAAAATCTGTGAGGATGGATGGATGGAACTCCACCGTACCACGCCACACTTGTGGCGTGGTACGGTGGAGTTGGTAAACTGGTTGTGTACTAGATGGGAGCGTAAGCTCTTACTGCCATTCGACCACCGACCACCGACCACCGAGCGAGTGGGTCTGTTATACAGCAGTCTAGAAGTGTTTCTGTTACCCATCCCAATCCTACAGATGGATGTTTGTTACTCTTTCACGCAAAAACTACTGAACGTATTTCGATGAAATTTGGCATGGTAGTGGTTTAGGCTCTGGATTAAAACATAGGCTACTTTTTATTCCGAAAAAGTACAGTGTTCCCGTGGGATACTGTAGTTACGCGGGCGCATCCGCAGGCAACAGCTAATTTATAATATTCGTAGGATAGTAGGATAAGACAATGTCAGGGACAACATGTAATAATTTAATGCGGTTCCAGGCTTGTCTGCGTCGCACTAAACACTAAAAATAAACGGAATATCAGTGCTGATAACATTGTAAATACGCTATCAGCAAAGTATTAACTCAATTAAATTTATATATGAATGTAAACAAAAGTCGATTTGATATCTACGCATAATTTTTTGTTGTTTTTAAGTTTATCTCGTTTTTTTTTTATGTTTTCGTTGCAAATATCCAGTTTCACATGGCTTGTTGTAATGTGTATATAATATGTTGGATAATAATAGGAAAATTACGATCTTTACGAAAATCCTAAGATTACTATACCCGACTATACTAGGATAATAACGAAAAATCTCTGACGCTTTATATATTACTAGCTGTTGCCGGCGGCTCCGCCCGCGTAAATACAGTGTCCCACGGAAACACTGTATTTTTTCGGGATAAAAAGTTTAAACTACTACCATACCAAATTTCAACGAAATTCATTTAGTAGTTTTTGCGTGAAAGAGTAACAAACATCCATCTGTAGGATTGGGATGGGTAACAGAAACACTTCTAGACTGCTGTATAACAGACCCACTCGCTCGGTGGTCGGTGGTCGGTGTTCGAATGGTAGTAAGAGCTTACGCTCCCATCTAGTACACAACCAGTTTACCAACTCCACCGTACCACGCCACAAGTGTGCGTGTGTATATCTTATCTTATCTTTTACCTTTAAACGAGCAATTCTTGTATATTTATATGTTTCTGTGTCTCGGAAACGGCTCTAACGATTTCGCTGAAATTTGGTATATGGGTGTTTGCGGAGATAAACAATCGATCTAGATTAGTCTTATATTTGGGAAAACACGTGTTTTCGAGTTTTTATACGTTTTTCTGTTCACGCAGAATATGATCGCTAATTCGTCTTGCCGGCCACTGTCCGTCTGGTCCAGCGGGTTAAGACGCGGACGGCAAGAAAGGAGTATTACTTGTACTTTTGTTTTTTTTTTATATGTTCAAGTTGTTATAAATAGATTGTAACTTATTAACAAAATATCATACTACCAGAGCCATCTATTGGTATATGAGTGTAAATCTGCCTACTCCTTTTGTTTCTGTCTATAAATAAAAGTTAGTCTGTAGCAAACCACCAAGCGAGTTTTATTATTTCATCAGGTTATGGGCCCAGTCAAAAAGTAAAAAGTAATCAGTGTTTGTGACTTTGGGTGTTCTCCTCTTTTATTGGACTGTCAGTGCTAAAATGTCGTCAGGTAATTACTCAGTAAACGTTCCTAAACTAAAAGGACGCGAGAACTACGACGACTGGGCGTTTTCCGCTGAAAACTTCATGATCCTGGAAGGCATAGATGTAACCAGCACCACGGGGCTAACGGAAGCTGAAAATAAGAAGGCGAGGGCAAAAATAATAATGACAATAGATCCATCGTTGTTTGTCCATATAAAAACCAAACACACGATACAAGCTTTGTGGGCCAAACTGAAATCATTGTTCGATGATTCTGGTTTTACGCGCAAGATTACTCTCCTAAGAAGCCTAATATCAATACGTTTGGAGAGTTGTGATAGTATGACCAGCTACGTTAATCAGATTGTGGAAACGGCTCAGCGATTGAAGGGCACCGGATTCGAAATAAACGACGAGTGGATCGGCTCTCTGTTGCTGGCAGGACTGCCAGAAAGATTTAGCCCAATGATAATGGCAATCGAACATTCAGGATTGAAGATAAGTGCTGATGCTATAAAAACGAAATTGTTGGACATGAGTTCGGAATTTGAGGTTAAGTCAGAAGGCGCGCTAATTGCACAAGTACAGAAACGCCACCTACAGGCGCATAGTGGCAGTAGCAAAAATGAAATGAATCCGTCACCTGTCAGTAGAAATGCCAATGTCAATACAACCCAGAAAAAACAAATTCGTTGCTACCATTGCAAAAAGATCGGACATTTCAAGAGCCAGTGCCGCCTATTAAATAAAGACAAACAGAAATCAACTTCGAACGTGCTGAGTGCAGTCTTTCTAGCGCGAGAGTTCAATCAAGACGACTGGTACGTCGACTCTGGCGCAAGTGCTCACATGGTGTCAAACAAGAACATGTTGACAAACATATCTTATGAACCGAAAGTGAAAGAAATAACTGTCGCTGATCGCACGAAAGTTTCAGTGTTGTGCTCCGGAGATCTTCGGCTTACTACGCGAGTGAAAACAATCACACATGAAGTAGAAATAAAGAATGTTTTGTGCATACCAACACTCACCACAAATTTGCTTTCAGTCAGCAGAATGATCGCAAATGGTAACAGAGTATCCTTCAACAAAGACGGATGTTACATTTACAACACTCAGAATGTTTGTATTGGTGAAGCGACCTTGGATAATGAAGTGTACAGATTAAACATTGAAAAGTCGAAGCAGCTTTTTAGCAGCAGTTGCACAGACCTCATGCAACATTTGGCACAGACGATTGGGTCATATAAATATGAATGACCTTGAGAAAATGAAAAAAGGAGCAGTTGAAGGTGTAACTTACCACGAAAAACAGAATATAAACAAATCAAGTTGTGTAGTCTGCTGCGAAGGAAAACGAAGCAGGCTGCCTTTCTCTGCTAGTACCAGCACGAGCAGCAGGGTCCTAGAAGTGGTTCATACAGACCTGTGTGGCCCCATGGAGAAGAAATCACTTGGTTTGGCTAGATACTATCTGTTGTTTATTGACGATTACAGCCGGATGTGTTTTGTTTACTTTCTAAAGGAAAAGAATGAGACTTTTAAGTACTTTCGTGAATTCAAAGAGCAGGTTGAAAATCAGCGGTCAGAAAAGATTAAGATATTGCGGTCCGATAACGGTGGGGAATTCTGCTCAGTGGAGATGGAAAATTACTTAAAGCGACATGGGATAATTCATCAAAAGACAGTTCCCTATACACCGGAACAAAATGGTTTAAGTGAAAGATACAATAGGTCAATTGTAGAAAAAGCAGGCTGTCTTCTGTATGACGCTTCATTCGACAAACAACTATGGGCGGAGGCCGTGAATACGGCAGTATATCTGAAAAACCGATCACCAGCAGCAGTTTTGGACAATAATATTACCCCATATGAGATGTGGACTGGCAGAAAACCCGATCTACAACATATTAGAGTGTTTGGGAGTCCAGTTATGGCCCACATTCCAAAAGTGAGACGTAACAAATGGGACAAAAAATCGCAAATGTTACATTTGGTTGGGTATTCAGAAAATACCAAAGGCTACAGATTATATGACCAGAAAACAAATAAAATAAGTGTGGCAAGGGATGTTGTGGTCATGGAGAGTCATATGAATGACACAGTAGAGGTTTTGGTTGAAGAGAGGGCACCAGACAAAGATATAGAAATGAATACAGGTGTTGAAGAGGAAAGTTCAATAAGCATTGAAGACAATGAGAGATCAGACAGAGAAGATCCAACATATATTGCAAGCGATTCGTCGAGTGGATCAGGATGACGAATATAGTGAGTGCTTAATAACAGATGACAGTTTGGTTGCTACTCAGAGTGATGCTGTCATTCAAGAAGAGAGGCGTGTTCATCGTGTACCAGAGAGGTACGGTTTTTCCAACATGTGTGTTGAAGACTTTACTAGTGAACAAATATCTCTACAGGACGCCCTCACGGGACCCAAAAGGGAGCATTGGTGCAAGACTATGCAAGAAGAACTGAAATCTTTTAGGGACAATGATGCGTGGGTTTTAGTGGATAGGCCAAGTGAGGGCATAGTAGTGAAAAACAAGTGGGTATTCAAGGAGAAATGTGACAGTAGTGGTAATGTGCGCTATAGAGCCCGACTTGTGGCTAAGGGCTTCACTCAAATCAAAGGTGTGGACTATAATGAAACATTTTCTCCTGTTGTGCGTTATTCTACCTTAAGACTACTTTTTGCCTTGAGTGTTCAACTAGACTTAAAAATGAACCATTTAGATGTACCAACGGCTTTCCTAAATGGTAACATTGATGAATGTGTATTTATGGAAATACCAGAAAATTCTAATTTTAAAAATTGTGAGAATAAAGTGTTAAGGTTAAAAAAGGCCATATATGGGCTAAAACAATCAGCTAGGGCCTGGTACATAAAAGTGGAATCCAGTTTGTTAGAGTTAGGTTTCAAGAAATCTAAATATGAACCCTGTCTATTCATGAAATGTCATAATAATTTAAAAGTATATGTCGATAATTTTTTTGTGTTTTACAACTGCGATAATACTAACAAAGGGTTGATAGGTGTATTAGAGTCAGATTTCAAAATTAAAGATTTGGGTCAAACAAACAATTGCCTTGGCATGAATGTAAATGTTCAAAAGAATTATGTAACCTTGGACCAAGAGAAATTCATTGACAATATTTTGAAAAGATTTAATATGATTGATTGCAAAACTTCAAATACCCCAATGGAAGTAAATTTAAAATTAGAAAAGGCCGATAATGACCAATGTAGTAAAACTTATCCTTATCAACAATTGGTTGGATCACTGATGTATCTTTCAGTTCTCACAAGGCCAGATATTTCTTATAGCGTAAGTTTCCTGAGCCAATATAACACATGTTATAACGAAACACATTGGAAACATTTGAAAAGATTGTTAAGATATTTGCAAAAAACTAAACATTTTGGCTTAATTTTCAAGAAAAATAGTACTGATTTATATGGTTTTGTTGATGCCGACTGGGCATCTTGTAACATTGATAGAAGGTCTTATACAGGTTATTGTTATATATTGTCAGGTTGTGTAATAAGTTATGAGTCTCGAAAGCAAAGAACAGTTGCACTGTCTAGTACTGAGGCCGAGTATATGGCGCTTGCAGAGGCTTGTGAAGAAGCAATTTATTTGAAAAATTTAATGTCAGAACTTGGTATGTATGATAAACATGAACCTTTAAGCTTGTACAGTGGCAGTCAAAGTTCTTTAAAATTGGCTTCTAATCCGATGTTCCACAAACGTACTAAGCATATTGATGTACGCCACCATTTTACTAGAGAATGTGTGCTGAATAATAAAATCAAGATTAGTTATGTACCAACGTCGTCTATGCCAGCAGATATATTTACTAAAGCACTTTGTACAAATAAACATTATAAATTTATAGATCTGATGGGAATAGGGGAAGTAAATTAAAATAAGTATGTAGTTTGTAAAATTGTTTTTATTGTTAAAATAATTATAACTGTTTGTAAACTGAATTCTTAAAACTTATGCAATTATTGGGATATTTTGTTAAGAGAGGGTGTTATAAATAGATTGTAACTTATTAACAAAATATCATACTACCAGAGCCATCTATTGGTATATGAGTGTAAATCTGCCTACTCCTTTTGTTGCTGTCTATAAATAAAAGTTATTCTGTAGCAAACCACCAAGCGAGTTTTATTATTTCATCACAAGTATATATATAATTTTTTAATTTTTATTGTATTTAGACAAGTTTAAAAAATGTAGTTAATGTTTAAGATAACAATATATATTTCTCATAAATATGTCTAACATTTACCTATACTGATTACGTGAATAAGATTTATGCTTTCGAGTTTTTATTTTATCGAGACTTATGAATCAATAGTGCAAAACGAAAAATTTACCGATACAAATTTTAAACACAGTTTCTCGGGTAATTTTTGTGACGCCATCTCTCGGATAATGCCATAAAAACTAACTACTACGCCTCGCGTAATGCGTATTGACCAAAATTTAACCATAGCTCACGAGCTATGTAATAAGAGAATTTGACAATAGATGGCCTTACTCTGTGAAAAGTGCTGTAAGGTTGAGATTACGAATATCGAAAAAACAAACAAATTAATGTGGATAACATCACATACATTTCTCTGATCCCAAAGTAAGTAGCTAAAGCACTTTAGTAATAACCAAGCAAAGCTCGGTCGCCCAGGTACTTTATTATTATGAGTGTCAATACACTACACCATCCATCCATCCATCCATCCTCACAAACTTTCAGATTTATAATATTAGTAGGATGTCGTGATCGCCAATTGGGCGTCTATAGAACTATACTCGCTGATTTTTTAAATAATCTGAATAAAGGTGCTCTAAACGCACTCTTTGCAACAGCCAATCAGTACTCGAGTTTCCTATATTCCTGGTACAGTCTGATTTTTGCGAAGATCCTTAAAAATGTTGTTAGGAAGATGGCAAAATTATATCACTGAATCAAATAATCTGGCTCATTGCAATAATCCTATGATATTCACAAATATTCTACTTACTCATCCTACGACATATTATAAAACATAGAAACATATACTTAAATAATTAAAAAATGATGCTAATAATAACAGCCATTTGTTATAGAATTTATTCAATGATGTACAGCTTAGCAAAAAAGAGTATGACGCGGTGACAGCAGGAACTTAAAACATAATATTCTTCGATTGTATCATCGTTTATCCTTATTATATTGGAATTAAATTTTTTATATTTATTTGTTATATTATAATATATTTAAATACCGATCCAATAAGGACAAAAGATGTATAGTCTGTATATTTTCGACTGTATTCGACTGTATAGTCGAAAATATTTTTAGTTCCTGCTGTCACCGCGTCATTCTCTTTTTTGCCAAGCTGTATATTATTCTACTTGAGGAAACTTTCCTTGTCCTACACGTCATTGTCCCAAATCAAAGCTGCAGGTTTTATTTTATTTATTAAATATACATAATATCTAGCGCCTAATTCTAAGATAATATCTCACTATTGGGATTCTTTAATAATTATTTATATTTTTATAAAAGTGCATCCTCTATAAAATCACTTTTTTCACAATCATTTAAACAAATGAGCTCAGATTTGTTCAAAAACTCGTAGGATCATCAACTGTCACAACGGTCGATCGTGAGATGCTAGAACGGATGTGCTCGGTCTATCGGAAACACGTGAAAAATTGTAATATTAATTGCAGGCTATGATATATCTCCTAATATGGGTGGCTGCACTGGTCGCAGCGATAGCCCTTTACTTCAGACAAGCGTACTCCAGATTTAGTCGTTATGGGGTGAAGGCCAAGCCCGTGGTCCCACTGATGGGCAACATGTCCCAGGTGATATTCCGCATGAAACACTTCACCGACGACATGGACAAGGTCTACAGCGACTTGGCAGGAGAAAGGTTAGTTTTCTTAACGGACGCTTCACACCACGTCAGTCTGGCCCCGTGGTAAGTATCCGTAGAACCTGTGTCACGATGATCAGACAACGGAAAGTATATTTAATACTTTCTTATTCTATACAATATTCATAATATATTATTTAAGATTTTTATAAATTAAGTAGCGCTACTTTTTATTTACATTACAATATTAAAAAAGAAGAATTAAAAACTAGTTATGATAACATAATCAATTGTACCATAAAAGTAGGTAAGTACTAAAAAAATAATAACTACTCCAAAACTTAAAATGCTACAAAACAAAGAAATCTCCCAGGTCGTCCCCACCAGGCAGAGTACCTAGAAGGTTCAAAGAGTTTCCTCGCTGGATTGCGATACTTATTCTCTGGGCCAGGTAGGTGCCGGCTCTGGGGTCTCGGGTGGCCTCAATGAGTTTTTTGGAGATTTCTCCGAAAAGTTTGTGCGCACCCAGACCCCATGTACCTAAGGTTTCAACCCCAAACGGTTCAAAT
The DNA here is from genome assembly GCA_037179445.1 of Phengaris alcon alcon. Lineage (NCBI taxonomy): Eukaryota > Metazoa > Arthropoda > Insecta > Lepidoptera > Lycaenidae > Phengaris > Phengaris alcon. The sequence continues at coordinate 170,384 of JAYRCH010000154.1, read as the reverse complement.
ATGAGATCCCCACTAAGGTTCTCATATTTGCGCCGCTTGAGGATTTCCGCCTGATTGGCGGCCGCACCTGCAGAACTCGAGGTGCCCTGGACATGGGACGGAGCAAGTGTATCGACGCAAGTAGAGTCCCATACAAGAGCCCGTCCCACTCTCCAAAGGACCAGGGTCATACCGTCTGGTCTCTTGCCATCGTCGCGCGCCAAACCAGAGGGTTCCAGCATAGCTGGCACTCCGGCGGTGACAAGAGCCCGACGGATGAGATCGTTCAGGCAGTGATGTCGGGAGATGCGGCCGGCGCTTCATTGACAGGACAGCCCGTGGTGTCCGAGGCTGTCCACATTTGCACCACAAACACAGCGATGGGGGACGACGTGGGGGGTGCCAAGACGCAGGGAAGTGGCTAACCGGAAAGCTGTTCGATCCAGCAATGTGCCCGTATTGGGTGACGGTAATGCTTGTAGCCAAAGGCCCGACTCCCACTTCTCCGCAGCTAAGAGGCGAGCCTGCTCCACAGGACTGGAGGACGTATTAAGAAGATTATTCCTTACCAGTCTGCAGAGTGGCTCGTCCCAGAGCCTTTGGGAAAAAGTATTGTCAGGCAATTCGCTACAAGCACTAGTTACTCTCCAGGCGTCCTTGGCCTCGTCCAGAAAGGTAACTGTATTGGAGCAGGATGGGTGATGTAGTATTTTTGAGATAAGACTATGGTTCGCGTGGACTGAGGACAAGAAGGCCGGAAGCGATATGTCAGAGGGCTTTCGAACACCCAGGCCACCGAACCTAACTGGAAGCGTTGCCTGAGTCCATGCGCGGTCATCGAAATTTGTACTCAAAATAGTGGAGAGCGTTTGTCTTATGGTATCATCCAACTGTTTGAGAAGTTGAGGGAACTTTCACAGTTGACAACACCGTAAGACATATGTCAATTTAGGTACGAAAATGCAAAAACGGATTAGGGTAAAGGCCATGAGAAGATAAGATTAGAAGATTAAGAGATTATTATTATTATTATTATTTATTATTATTATTATTATATTAATTATCTTATTGCCATAAGATTTTTATTATATTATTCTCACATTTCATACACATGGAGGTGTCTCTCACGACACGACACGGAGGTGTGACTCAGGAACAGAAATCTTTTTGTTCCCCCGGCGGTATTCGAACTCGCGACCTCCGGCTTGTGTACTTGAGTACTTCTCTACTCCTCACTTGTGTATTTGATATTTAGTCGTTCTTCTAGTATTTTTGTGTGCCCTTCCAAAATTGCTAATTAAGATAATTTAACAACAGATTTTATATATTTTAAAAAAGCATAAAGCTAGTCACTTGTCCTATTTTAAATTTTGTATGTTTTTGCAGATTTATAGGCAGGTATGAATTCTTGAAGCCGTCGGTTATGCTGATGGACCTAGGTCTAATTAAGCAGGTCACGGTCAAAGACTTCGAGCACTTTCTGGACCACCGAGGCTTTGTCGATGACTCCGTAGAACCAATGTTCGCGAGAAATTTGTTTTCACTAAAAGGTAAAATTATATTGACGATCTCTGTGGCTCAGTGGTTGAGCGTGTTGGCGTTCAAGCCGGCGGTCGTGGGTTCAAAATCCGGTGAAGAAACAAAAAGTTTTTCTGTGTTCCTGGGTCATGGATGTGTATTAAATTTGTGTATAATATCTCTACCTTGACCACGGCTCTACCTTGACGATTTTTGTACCTGTGCATTTCTGGGTTTCTAGGTGAATTATTTTCTTGCTTCGGCCTTTTTAGATCCCCTTTTTACGTAGTCGGGTTTTATTTTTTTTACTTACTTTTTTATTTCGTATTTTTCCGTTTTCCAATCGAACATATTTTTGGAATAATATTAATATGTAATCAAAACACTTGAATTTAAAAAATCTTCTTCGTGATGATAACTTCGGTTAATTTTTTTTAGATGTTCAAATTTCAAAATACAAAATTTGTAATTAAATATATGTCCTATGTTACCCACGGCATCATTACGAATCTATTGATTCCTCATTTATTAAAATCGAACCAGTAGTTTAGATGCTACAAGGGAACAAACATGCTTACATAGACTGCCAAAATCCCTTCATTTTCGGCTTAGCCGTAGTCGGGTAAAAATATATTTTTTACAATTATTTTGTTCAATATAGGTGACGAGTGGAAGGATATGCGATCTACACTGAGCCCCGCCTTTACCAGTTCCAAGATTCGACTGATGGTGCCTTTCATTGAGGAAGTGGGCAAGCAGATGATACAGGCACTGAACAGGGATCTAAAAGAGGCTGGCAGTGAGTAATTTACAATACATAAGTACATTAGTAATGAGTGTGATGGCTGCCTTAAATTTCCAAAATAAATTAATAAATAAAAATAATAAGAAATAATAATTTATATAAGCACTAGATTTATGAGTTACTAGAAAAAAGGGAACCGTTTTTCCTGTAACTCATAAAACTAGTGATTAGATTTCGTCCTCTGTGGTGCCAACTGGCAGTAGATTCCGTCCCTGGTTTGATTCATCTTCCAAAAAGCTTCTCGCCGGAAGCAGGAAGCTTACCAAACCTTGGCTAATGCAGTGTCATCACGGGATTTAAATACCATATAATTTTTAAGTGTCAAAAAGGAGTACAACCTTGCCTCTAGGTCCTTCAAAAGAGAGATTGCCTGGGTGAAGAAAAAGCACATCAGTAGAATTGGCGAGAGACTCGAGCGTCTCCCTTCTATCGAAGAGAATTTCTGTAAGCCATCCCTTCCATCCCTACTCGACCCTGGATTACGGGGGGCAGGAACCGCCGACTATACCGCGATGCAAGAGCGTCATATCGGATATTCGGTTCCATAAGCGATTAGTGCTAGTTGCACTCCGTTCCCTGGATACCCAAAAGTCGAGTGGGCCTGACGGAATCCCTCCTATTGTGTTGAAAATGTGTGCTCCAGAGTTCGCACCGGTCTTAAAGCGTCTTTTTCGGCTCTCCTACTCTTATGGCTTAGTCCCGGCATCTTGGAAGACAGCTTTGGTGCACCCGATCTCTAAAAGAGGTGATTGCTCTAATCGTTGCAACTACAGACCAATCACTATAACCTCACTCTTCTCGAAGATAATCGAGTCCATTATCAATAACCAGCTCATCCGATACTTAGACGTTCAGCAATTGCTAAGTGACAAATAATACGGGTTCCGTAAAGGTCGCTCGGCCGGTCCCTATATATTGGCGTACCTGACTCATCGTTTGGCACAGGCGATCAAGTCTAAAGGGCATTAGCTGTATGTTTGGATATAGCGAAAGCCATTGATCGAGTTTGGCACCAAGCACGTCTTTCGAAGTTTCCTTCCTATGGGCTCCCCGAGAAATTATGCAAGTGGGTCACGAGTTAGTTAGCAGACAGAAGCATAAGGATCGTAGTCGACGGTGAATGCTCTGATACTCTGTCTGTTGATGCTGATATTCCACAAGGCTATGTGCTATCGCCTACCCTGTTCATACTGCATATCAATGATATGTTACAAACCAATAGCATTCATTTCTATGCAGATGACAATACGGGTGATGCCTTAGATACCGGCCGCCCGAACATATCTCGGAAACATGTTATTGAAAGTAGAAACGAACTTGTTTCTGAAATTGAGATTTCGTTGGAGAAAGTCTCTGGATGGGGTAGACTTAACTTTTTCCAATTCAACCCCACTTAGACACAAGTTTGCGCGTTCACCGCTAAAAAGGTACTGATGGCTGTATGTCCTCGTTTTGAAAGCACCCCCATAACTGACTCCTCCAACATTCGAATACTTGGTGTTAACATATCGAGGGAGATCCAGTTCCGATATCATATGGAGGTTAAGGCCAAGTTAGTCTTCAACTTGCTTGGTGTTCTGAACAGGTCGAAGCAGTATTTCAGTCCGTTCAAACGCCTACAACTCTATAGGACGCAAGTTCGACCTTGCATGGAATACTGTTTTCATCTCTGTGCAGGGGCGCCAAAGTACCAGCTTCTCCCTCTGGATCATATCCATCGAAGGGCCCCTCGAATTGTCGACTGCCATAGTGTTTAAAACAGGCTTGACCCCTTAGAGCTACGTAGAGATGTAGCATCGCTCTGCGTCCTTTATCGGTTATATTACGGGGAGTGCTCCGATGAATTATTTGGACTTATACGTGCTGCAGCATTTCGCCACCGCACCAAGCGACTCATCGTAAACAAAATACTTATCATCATAAATATTTTGTTTACGAGACGTTTTGAGGACTGCCACTTTATAAGTGGCAGTACTCCACCGTGCGCTTTACCCTGTTACGGGTGAAATTAAAATAAAAGAGGTATTTCCCGTGACAATATATATTAAAAAAAAATAAGGGCGTGGGCAGAAGGCCGAGCGATCTGGTTTAGCTTCTTTGGTGTCTTTGGGTATCCAAGGGGCTTAAAACCACGTGGGAACTTAGCTGAGTCCAGGAGCACGTGGTGAGGGCGAACTGGGACTGTAACCTCTGGTAGCGTCTATCAGTCACCGCTACGTCCGATCGTCTTCGATATATCGTCCAAGGGTGCAGCCTGATTCCCAATTCAGTTGTCCAGTTCGGAATATCTAGCGGCCTCAAAATTCCGGTAGTAGGAAAATGGCCAATCGTCCTTGATAAGCCTTTATCCGGTATATAGATAGCGGTGCTTGTGCCCGAAACGAAGCTCCCGTGAACACGGGGTTAAAATATAATTATTATAACGACTACATCTTGAGTTTATAGAAAATTTTATTCTAAAAAGGCAACGTCATTCGATTCCTTCGTCGTCTTTTTTAAACTTTTGACAACTATGAAACTAAAGCGTAAAGAGAAAAAATCCAGAAACCAAAATAAAAAGATATTATATTAATAATCAATATATTATGTAATATAATGATGCAAATCTACTGTATTTTCATTATTATTCAAAATTAAATTAGTATTTTTTTAAGATTTAAGACGGAAAAATCGATCTATGAATCAAATATTAAAGCAAGGCTAACGCCGTTTTAGTAAGGACGTGCGCCGATAGATGGCACCTAAAGCCTCTAAATGACAAATAATTAAGCAAACAAATCATAGATGACGGTGATTTTACAGAAAGGAAATGTAACTACGTTACATATCCCCTCCTGTTACCGAAGGATTTTGAGTGCTCTAAGGAAAAATCCTGAAATAGCTATTAAGCTATATAAAAAAATACTTTAGGCCCTTGGAAAAATAAAATTCACTAAATTATCAAAATGAAGAATTAGGAAAATAAAAAAAATTTAGAACTGGAAGATAGTGCTAGTCTCGTGTTTACACGCATAAAACCAACAACCTTTTCACACCATACCAAATTCACATATATTCATACGTCATCACATACATCACATACATACTTCAACTTTTATAATGCATCTGGTTATAATCACTGTGTCTCGAGACGCCCTAACACAATAATATTGTTCTCCGTAACAGAGGTAGAACAACGCAAGTCGAAGCTAAAACGTTATTAAAGATAACGAACAGCAAAAAAAACGCGAAGCTACTAGCCTTCCAACATAGTAACATACCACTTTAATAGTATTGGCTGCATAAGAAAGACCCCTTATAAAAGAAAAGAATCCAAATAAATATCCTAGGTGGATAGAGCGCAGCCAATCTAAAGTAGCAAAATAGTATTGGCAGCAAAATAAAGACCCTTTATAATAGAAATAATCCAAATAAATATCCCGAGATAGATAAAGTGCTGCCTAACTAAAGTATACACCTACACAACTCCTCAACAGTGAGAGCTGGTATAATATTCCTTATCAAAACTCCATACTCCAATTCAGTCATTTTAAGCGAAACAAATTTTATTTTTCCAGACATTGAAAAATAAATTTTAAAAAAATTAATGATTTTTAAGTAAGTTAAGTATGTTGTCAAAAGTAAAATTTATTAAGAAGTTAAGTAACTAAGTAAATTCAAAAGTTTAAAAAGAAATTAAGTTTTTCCAAAATAAATCAATTAATGAATTTGTCAGAAGTTAAATTCCATTTTAAAAGTTAAACTACCAAGTAAATTCAAGAAAAATATTCACAATCCTAACGGTGAGTATATCTGTGTTGAGAAAATACAAAAATAATCAGATGTATTCTCTAAAAAATAATACACAAAAGAAATATAATTTGTAATCAGTACAATATAAGATAACTCACTACAAAACAACAAGTTCTACAGGCTATATGGTACAGACCATATACAACAAGATGAAAAAAACAAACAGTATAAAGGATAGCGGTGCTTGTGCCCGAAACGAAGCTCCCTTGAACACGGGGTTAAAATATAATTATTATAACGACTACATCTTGAGTTTATAGAAGATTTTATTCTAAAAAGGCAACGTCATTGGAAGAAGTGCCATAAATACCCTCCTTCGTCGTCTTTTTTAAGCTTTTGACAACTATGAAACTAAAGCGTAAAGAGAAAAAATCCAGAAACCAAAATAAAATATAATATCTATTATATTAATAATCAATATATTATGTAATATAATGATGCAAATCTACTGTATTTTCATTATTATTCAAAATTAAATTAGTATTTTTTTAAGACTTAAGAGGGAAAAATCGATCTATGAATCAAATATTAAAGCAAGGCTAACGCCGTTTCAGTAAGGACGTGCGCCGATAGATGGCGCCTAAAGCCTCTAAATGACAAATAATTAAGCAAACAAATCATAGATGACGGTGATTTTACAGAAAGGATATGTAACTACGTTACAACCCGCAGCGTTCTGCCGCGCACTGTAAAACTCTGGAATGATCTGTCGCCAGCGGTATTTCCGGACCATTACGACCTGCAAACCTTCAAGTAGAGAGCGTATTTCCTCTTAAAAAGCCGGCAACGCGATGGTAATCGCTTTCAGGTGATCCGTTTGATCGTTTGTCCCCTAGTTTTATTAAAAAAAAAAAAATATTGTGATGTCTGTGTAAAATTTTCTAAATTGCTTAAACAAAATTATATATTAATTGATTACATGTAAACGTTGTTCTGTTAAAAACATGTAATATTTTTTCTATCTCTCAATGTAACTTATTCTTGTAATAAACGTATATGTACAGGGTGGGCCATAAATTTTTGCAAATGGCAACACTCGATTTCTCAAAAACCGTTACAGGTAGGGGCGCGCGGGGTACGGGGAATGATGCGCCGCTTTATGCAATTTTAGTCACGATGGAGCGCTTCACGGGAAAACAGCGTGCTTTTTGTGTAAAAATGTTTTACAAAAACAACGACTCCTACGTTACTGTACGACGGCTATTTAGAATTGAATACGGATTACAGCGTATAAGTGAGTGTCCAAGTGTTAATTTAATTAAAGCTTGGGTCAACAAGTTCGAGCAAACAGGATCGACAACCAATATTAAACAAACAGGGCGGCCACGTTCAAGAAGAAGCGAAGAGAACATTCGGGAAGTTGAAATTTCCGTACGGAACGATCCAGAATCATCTTCGCGTAAGCGTTCGGCGGCTCTAGCAATACCAAGAACTAGTCTGCGGCGAATTTTGCATTTGGACCTTAAACTACACCCGTATAAGATTCAAATTGTGCAGGAGATGAAGCCAAACGATTACATTCAACGTAAGTTATTGGCTGACACTATGCTGGAGCGATTCTCTAGCCTTGAGAATGTATTGTTTACGGACGAGGCCCATTTTCACATCAATGGGCACGTAAATAAGCACAATTGCCGGTACTGGAGCACGGAAAACCCTCGCCTTAAACACCAAAAGCCCCTTCATTCACCTAAAACGACTGTATGGGCTGCCATATCGGCTAAAGGCATAATCGGTCCGTATTTCTTTGAAAACAGTCAGGGAAATAACGTAACTGTAAACTCAGTGGAATACATGAAGATGTTGCGAGAGTTTTTGACACCACAGTTACATGAATTTGAAGGATACAACAGCAGGACTTGGATGCAACAAGATGGAGCAACATGCCATACGTCAAATGTGACTTTACCGGTGATCAAAGAAATGTTTCCCAACAAATTAATTTCTCGCAGAGGTGATATTCCATGGCCTCCAAGAAGCCCAGACCTTACACCTTGCGATTTTTTCTTGTGGGGATATCTGAAGAGTCGAGTTTACCATAATAACATGACAGCATGTGTCAACGAGTTTTCCAAAGTTTACGTAGTCGATTGCAGGAGTGCCAGCGACGAGACGGGGCACATCTCGATGATGTCATTTTTAAAAAATAAATTGCTTTAAATGTTTATTACGTTAAATAAATCATCAATAAAATAATATTAGTAGTTTTATTTTTATTCATGTTTCAAATGTGCAAAAATTTATGGCCCACCCTGTATATAGGTTACACTACACAGTATACACTGATCCCGAGACCTCCATCGTAGGGCTAAGGTACACATGATGTGTGACGTAATGTAATATTTAAGATTGCATTAAATCTTAATACGCAAGAATTTTATGTAATCATTATTTCCAGAGCTATTGTGATCATTGTTATAAACAATTAACTACTACTTTCTTTCTTCCGAGAACACAACAATATGGATTAATAATACATATGTGGATAACGATGTGGGTGTCACACCTACTTAAGCAATAGTTTTTTAAAACTTTGATTTGTATGATCACTGTTTGTAATCCCAAAAAAAGGGAAAGAAAACAAATATTTACTTCTGACATTGTTCTTCTAGCATTAAAAATATCTGAAATCTTTATTCAACGTTCAAATAAATGAGCGTCATGATTTTTCTAAAATATTTACTATGTTGATTTCCTACGTTTAGACGAATACTATTCATTTTGCACTTTTCTTGTTGCTCACGTTTCGACTACGTTACGGTCACGGACAGTCCTCCCGTAACCACGGCTGCTGGAAAGCACCAAAGCCGAAACGTCGAGAAAAAGAAAAAGACACCGCGACACAATCCGTAATGTTCACATTACAATATTTAAAAAAAAAGAATTAAAAACTAGTAAACATACCCGTAAGTGTTGAAGACAATGTTTACTCTGCCTAATATTGAATTATTTGCAGCTGGATCTATTGAAGTAGACTGCAAGGATCTGACGGCGAGGTTCTCGAATGATGTAATAGCTACCTGCGCATTTGGCCTGAAGGTGGACTCTCATATGGATAAAGAAAACAAGTTCTTCCAAATGGGCAAGACTGCTGCCACCTTTAAGTTCAAGCGAATGATCATGTTCTTTATTTCCTCTATTTTCCCAGGTCTTGCAAAGGTTAGACAGATTTGGGTTAAAACATTACTTGTTCTTCATCATGTTATGTACATAACAAAGGTACATAACAACTTCATGTTATGTACCTTTGTTATGTACATAACATGATGCTACTTAAAATGGCATTTCTATTTCAGTGGCTTAAGCTAACGTTCTTTACGGAAGAGACCAAGTATTTCTTCTTCAATCTTTTGCTCAACACGATGAAGGATAGAGAGAAGAGAAATATCATCCGACCTGATATGATACATTTGCTTATGCAAGCTAAAAAAGGTGAATTTAGCATTTGTACGTATTAATTGTAAATGGGTTACTAAATTAAAACAATATACAGTCTATGTTTAGTCAATATTATTATCATTGATATTATTATTGATTTACCATAACTTTTTCAGGTAATTTAACACATGACGATAAAGGCACAAGTGATTCTGATGCTGGATTTGCTACTGTTGAAGAATCATCCGTTGGAAAGAAAAATACTGACAGAGGTAGGTTTGAGACCCCAAAAGATTACTTAAAATTTTCAATGTTAAAATCGGATTTGCACAATAGTAATAAACATAATGAATAATGATGTTATAATAAAATAATGTTCGACTTGAAATCTAAATTCAAAATGTTAAGGAAAATATCATGACTGCATCGACGGCGCCTACGTACATTATTGTATCTGAAAAATGCTACTTTTTAAGAGAGCGATTTAAAGTTTATTTTTCGTATAACTTTATCCTTTATGGTTTGATCCTTATCAAAATTTGCATAAACAGTATTGTTAGGATAACAAATTAGTACATTGTATCAAATATCAAAAATGTTAAATAGTTTTCTCGAAAATTGAGTTACGATAGTAAACCACGTAAATGAGCTTGCTCTTTTAATCGTAACTGGCACTTCTAATTATTTTCTAGAAACTGCATAAACAAAATTGTAACGGATTTGCCGATTTCGATAATCTACGTTTTATCAGGAATATTTTACTGTAAGTGTCACATTTGATTATGTACTAGGTAGATTGCTTGTACTTACGATTAAATTTAATGGAATAACAAGAACAAAATTTACATAAAATATCTTTACTATCGTGGTTATTTACAGTGCTTTGCTTGGGCCACATAATTGTTGTTCTTTATTTATAAAGTACTGAATTACAGTAACAAAAAAAATATATTCGGGATATACGTATTTTGTATATATTTTGGTGCTGGAATAACAAACAAATTTAAGAATAATCGTTTATGGCACGTGTTGCGATAAAAGTAACCTATATCCTATTTAAGTTCTGACTTACCCCAAATTTTGTCAAATCAGTTCAGTAGTTTGTGCATGATTGCGGTACAGACTGACGTACTTTTGCATTGATAATATTAATAGTATGGATTCTATTTGTTAAGCGAAAAATATAAAAAAATAATATTATCTTTTGGTTAAATTAGGTATAAAGAACAAATAGTTCAAACAGCTTTTTGATCTGGTAAAATAGATTTAATGTATGATTAATGGTTTCTTTTACTATCGATATTTTCATTATCATTGTCAGATGAGAGAGCTAATAACGTCTTAACAAGTTTTTGGTGCCCATGACTCTTTGATAGCAGAAATTGGCAATACATAAGAGGCACCAATGAAGAGGAAAGAGTTAAATTTATTCCTATTGTGACCAATTTTATAACCTTTTACTGCACAAAACACAAGATCTGTAAATCTCTGTAAAGGCGAAAAAAATGTTTCCTACAATTAAAACTTCAAGTGCGGAAGAGGAAATCAACAAATCGTTAATTGAGACAAATCAAGATTGTTTTACTTCTATTTATTTTATTTCATTATTCAAACCTTAATCGTCTTAACGTAAGATCACTTACACTTGAAAATATTAAAAAAATATCCTGAAATTTAAACTTGACAGTTAAGTAGTAACTTAGCCAGAATTTCTAAGCATATCAGTAGTATCATAGTATTTCAGAATATCAATTCTGAAATAACCTCGAAGAAGGCAAAATTATGATAAAAGCTTATTTGAATTTCGGATTTGATTGATGAATATGAATGAGTCATCTCTAACAGCTATGATAATTATTAGTCTTCTTCCATTATTTTTTTAAGTCTTCAAGATAACTTAAAAATTCAAAATAACTTTGGATTTTTTTTACTACGTTTGAACTGAGCTGAAAGAGCGTATCCGACTAGTGAGCTTACATTAACACCATGAAAACTCAGAACTAATACAAATTACACCTCATACTTCATGGCAAAAGCTTTTCCAAAGCGTCCAATCAGCGCAACCGATTGGATCAGTTAGAACGCGTAGATTGCCATGACAGTTGACACTGTTTTATTTCAATATGGAACTGATCCAATTGATAGCATTAAGTCGATCGGATAAAGGGTATTATGGTGTATACAAGGGTACTGTAAAGACAAAATCAAAGTCAATTTTTTTTATTCAAAATAGGTATTTTTATACACTTTCTGAACGTCGGTCTACATGATGCCTACCACCGGTTTGGAAACTAGCCCGGCGAGAAAAACCGGCGTAAGAAACTCGCGCGGGGCCATCTTTTATCAAAAAGATGGAATATTGTAAAAAAGATGAAAAATATTAATGATACTATTCTGCTGAAATCTTCGTTATAACTGCTTTTAAAATTACTTGCTGGAGTTACAGCTGGAGGACATAAGCTTCCAACTTCCTCATTTATAAAATACTTTAAATATCAGCTGACCTAGTCATTTTCATGATCTTTTAAAAGTATCTGACAAAGATTGATTAACTAATTGGTCATTTAAATATTTTTAAACAAACGGGGCTCCTGCTTTTATAAAACATCGTTCTTGCTGCCTGAAACTTTAAAACATGCTGATGAAATTTTAAAACTGTGAAAACCTCTTGTGCAAAACTTCTATCCATCATTCTTCTATTCATCACGCACCAACTCCTTCAAATTACTCCAATAAGCCGGTAAATTAAATAAATACGTAATTTAATGTTATTTTCATACAGAAAATCATTTCGTCCCTATAATTAAACATAAAACTCAATTTGTACATAAGTACTTATAATGAAGCTGTATACTGTAAAAAAATCCTCAAAATCAATCGTCAGTGGCACTTTCGATAAATATCAGAATTTCAAATACCACGTAAAGTATCGTATTTTACAGATTCGATACAAATACGTAAAAAAAAGCCAAGTAAATTGCCGGAACTACCACTTACGTTATTTTTGGAATATGAGAAACATTTTCAATTCAAGTAAAACAATATGAAAGCTAATTGGTACAACATATTTAATTAACTAACATTTAAAAATAAAAAATCTTACGTTAGTGGCAGTAACTGCGTGCGGCAGTAGTGATGCTACGTACGTTGGTATTGGTCGGACAGACTTATATGTTACGATAAAATACGACTCAAAGAAACGCACTTGCAATGGGTTTTTAAAATTTTTGAAACGTGATACTGAATATACCTATAATATATAGACTCCAAAATGCCCTTTTGCAGTTACAATAATGTACGTAGGCGCCAAATGATTGAATGACGACGTTTTTAACAAAATATAGTTATTTCTAGAGAGGTTATTGAAACCGGCCGTTAGCCTAGCCCCTATTGTTATTAGATAATGATAATCTTTTTGTTGCAGTTTGGACAGATATCGATCTTGTTGCTCAAGCAGTATTATTCTTTATCGCTGGATTTGAAACTATGTCTGTGGCTATGTCGTTTACACTGCATGAATTAGCTTTACATCCTGATATCCAAGAACGTCTTGCCCAAGAAATCAAGGAATATGACTCCAAAAACAATGGGAAAATAGATTACACGAGCATTCAACAGATGCGATATATGGACATGGTTGTGTCAGGTACAACCGTTGTAATAATAATCAAATCTAAACATCTTACCCTTAGCTAACAAAGTAATTTTATTAGTAACTAAAATATTTTGTTGCTTTTTTCTTGTCACTTGATAGATATTCTATTATATTGAGCTTCTAATCTATGTTCGACTTCAGGAATCAGTATCTGGAAATGCTTCGTTAACTTTTTAGTACATCACTAAGTGTATTTTTGCAGAGGTACTAAGGTTATGGCCACCAGCGGTATTCATAGACCGACAGTGCGTGAAAGACTATAATTTAGGGAAAGCGAATGATAATGCGGAGGAATATATTGTAAGTACTATTGTTGTAACTAATTGTACTTACACTTCTTCTCTATTGTTCTTTATAATATTACTTCAACAGTTTCATTAAACTGTAGACCTGTAATTGGCCTAGGTATATGTATTACATAAGTCATGACGTACATCTGCGTTTAGTTTTCAATGTTTTGTTATCAACGTATTTGTATCGCTAGTGGACAGAAATTGTACAGTCCATGATATGAATAAAGTGTATGAATTTGTAAATGGTTTTATATTTCACAGTAATAATACACAGGACTTCTTGCACTGTTTCCACTTTAATAGTCCTGTGTATTATTACTGTGAAACATGAATTTCCACCAAGTACAGTACAATCATTAACATATTATATGGTTTTATATGTTCCGATGTTTACGTATGCTATAAATACTCAAACATCTGAACATTCAAAACCATTTTCAAAATTCATACACTTTATTTATATCATGGGTTGCACAATTTCTGTCCACTAGCGATTGTGTCATTTGAGAGTCCATTTGTTACTTTGTCCGTTTGCGCCGTAGAGGAAACCATTGGTCTTAATTTTTCTGTGATTTAGACAAAGTTCTAAAACTAAATACTTTGGTTTTCAGGTCCGCAAAGGAGAAATAATTGGAGTACCGATCTGGTGCATCCACCACGACCCCCAGTACTACCCCGACCCGCTGAAGTTCGACCCTGACCGGTTCTCCGACGAGAACAAGCATACCATACACTCGATGGCGTACCTGCCTTTCGGCGTGGGCCCCAGGAATTGCATAGGTTGGTGATACTTATATTTGTATATCTTTTTGTATATTACATTTATAAATAATGTCTCCTATTATCTCTAAATAAAGAGCGAGCTATTTTTTTAGATAGCGAAAGTATACGCAGATGTTACATGTAGATAAATCATCATTATCATCATATTATATATTAACACGTGAAGTAAAAACCTTGTACCCAGTTTTGAGAAAATTAGGCAAATGGATGAGTGTGAAATTTGGCATGATTAAAGTTTATGTAGAGGAAGAAAATACTGCTAGTAAGAGAAAAAAATAACAAAAACAAAAAACACACTACATCAGATTAATAACTCGCACTACTATGCGTTCGTGTGTCAGCGTGTGTTCGTGTGTCAGCGTGTGTTCGTGTGTCAGCGTGTGTTGGTGTGCTAGCATGTGTTCGTGTGTCAGCGTGTGTTGGTTTGACACTTTAACTACGACTATTATTATTACTTATTACTTAAAGTACGCTGTTTTTTGATGTAGACAGTTTGATAATGTTACGTTTTAGAATGAGCAATTGAAAAAAGTTAATATAAATTTTAAAATCTATTCTTCTTCAGCTTCAAGATTTGCACTCTGTGAATTAAAAGTTCTCCTCTACACAATCTTTCTTCACATGCACATATCTCCGTGCAAGAGAACCAACGTCAGCAGGACTCTCAGCAAGGACTCCTTCAACCTTCTTCTGCAAGGAGGACATTGGCTGGCGTTCAAACACCGCAGCTAAATACAAGAGAGATAGACTATGTCGACTATTGGGCTGGGACTATATTATGATCCGGAATCCGGCGGGCTCGGTAAAATTCAGAGCACTGAAACTAGAACTCTGCGCTAATACAATAGAGCTGAAAATCGAAGTATCGAGTGTCGAGCTGTCATATTTTATGACATTGACATCTGTCTCAAAAGTTGTGTGTTCGATTTGCAGCTCTATTGTTTTAGCGCAGAGTTCTATTTTCAAGACTCTCACGACTGAGACCTACCTAATGCCCGCTACAGACCACAACGATAAAACTGCACGGTCACAGTACAAGATATAGTAGCATACGTCTGCTATAACTGACCTGTGAGCCTAGCAGGAACATTTGGCGGCGTAAACTTAACGTCATCGAGTGAAATTTGTACGAAAATCTGTCAAAATCATGACAGCAACCATACCTCTAGCAGGTACTAGTAGGTAGGCATGTAGGCCCCCGGTTAATTTTTACCGTTGTGGTGTGTAACGGCTGATTGATAAGTTTCCGAAACGACAAAGAAAAACTTCAAAAATCTATTTAAAATAAATTTATTTCTCAACGTAGTTTCCTTCTACCTCGATGCATTTAGTCCAGCGCTTCTCCAATGCCGTTACACCAGTTTGATAAAATGTTTTCTCCAACCCCTCAAAATACTCGTCCACGGCAACAATGACTTCTTCATTTGATGAAAATCTCTGGTCACCTAACCATTTCTACAGGTTTGGGAATAAGTGGAAGTCGCACGGGGAAAGATCCGGGGAATAGGGTGGATGCGGTAGCAATTCGAATCGCAATTCATGGAGTTTGGCGACTGCAACCATTGACGTGTGTGCAGGTGCGTTGTCATGGTGGAACAAAAATTTTTTCTTGGCCAAATGTGGTCGTTTCTTCTGGATTTCTTCACTTAATTTTTGCAGCAAGCTTGCGTAGTACTCACCATTTATTGTTTTTCCTTTTTGCAGATAATCCACTAAAATAATCCCTCGAGCATCCCAAAAAACAGTCGCCATCACTTTGCCGGCCGACAAAACCGTTTTTGCTTTCTTCGGCGCAGGTTTTCCGCTCTCAGTCCACTGCTTAGATTGTTCTTTTGTCTCGGGAGTATAATGATGTATCCAGGTTTCATTGACTGTTACATAACGCCTCAAAAACTCATTAGGATCTCGGTTAAACAGCGCCAAACACTCCGATGAATCGTCCACTCGACGTCACTTTTGGTCTACAGTGAGCAAACGCGGCACCCATCGCGCGCAAAGCTTTTTCATTCCCAAATGTTGGTGCAAAATATTAAAAACGCGTTCAGATGAAATGCTCACCATCTCTGCTATCTCGCGCAAATTTAAGCGCCGATCATTCAATACAATTTTGTGAATTTTTTTGATCATGTCCGGATTCGTGACTTCATTTGGACGGACAGACCTGTGGGCGTCTTCGCAGCTCTGTCTTCCACGTTTAAAATCAGTTACCCAGGTGTGAATAGTACTCAATGCAGGAGCAGAATTACCTAAAACACTGTCTAGCTTGGTTTTAATCTGGGTTGCTGTTTTCTCTTTTAAAACGTAAAACTTTATCACCGCACGAATTTCGTTTCTTTCCATTGTTAAGAAAATTTACGACAGAGAAAGTTCTACGTCCTCTCAAACAAATTCCATCAGTTCGAATAAATTCAAATTTGGCGTTCTATTTTAAAAAAGATGTCAGAATATAATGTAATATTCTTTTTTTGCGTATCATTTTTTTAAGTTCGTTGTTTCGGCCAGTTATCAATCAGCCCAGGTAAGACGAATCGAATAATACCTGTCAAGCTCAAGTGCGACAAGCCATTTAGGCCCTAGAGTCTAGTGCTTACCAAAGCAATATACATACATACACTCGAAAAACATAACTCTCCTTCTGGCGCAGTCGGTTAATAATTGCAGGCATAAAAATAATTATTTAACTGTGATATTCTCATTCTTTCCTTTAAGGAAATAATTTGAATATAGGTTAGATATTTTGACATTTTAACACATAGATATATTAAATTAAAAAGTGTTTTCACAAGTCAGTTACGCGACCAATCTATTTTGAGGGCCTGATTCACAGATAGTAGATTGTGCAACATGCCCTTATAGGCATAAATATAACATAATAAAATTTTCACACTTAGTAATTTCGTAATAAAAAAAATGATTAAAAGCAATCATTAAATAGTTAATAATATTAGGGTTATTAAAAAAAAAACGAGCGAGCCTTACAGTAGTCGCATAATTATGATGTGTAGCATTTTATGAAAACCGCGGAAACTTTTCCATCAAGCTAGTGCTACAGCAAGAAATCAACGTCAAAATTTAAATTAAAGAAGCTAAATACTGAAATATTTTATTCGAACCTGACGTCAAACTCTACCACCGCGCGCTCATTCGCCAAATCATTCGTCCATTCCTGTTACACACTTCCGTCCCATTTCACGAAACCACTCCCAAAAATTGCAAGAAAGCGAGTCAAAAAGTTAAGTTACGATGATAAACTTGTTTGAGTTAAATACAATAATGGTTTTGTTGGGTCTGCCGGTTCAGCGTCGCGTCGAGGCGGGCAAATGAGCACACTGATAACATTTATGCCATAAGGAAAAAGGCATGGTCCCTCCTGAGCAGGCTGCGATCGAGTACCAACTGTATCCTGAAGATGTTGGCTGACAAACTAGATTCGCCGATACTATAACCACACTGACACTATACTAACACTTTCTGACAGTTTTTGTTACGTGAATATTATAAACTAAATTAGAATTAAATATGTAACTTTAGCCATTTAATTAATCTACTAATATGTGTAAACATTACATTGTCATATGTAAACCTAATTGGGCCAGAGTTGCTCTCAATAAACAATTCGTTTATTTATTTATTATTTAAACCCCCGACGCAAAAAGAGGTGTGTTATAAGTCTGTCTGTCTGTGTGTCTATCCGTGACATCGTAGCACCCAAACAGATAAACCAATCTTGATCCAATTTTTTTTGTTTGAAAGTGAACATGACCGTTATTAGCTATAATTCATCATCATCGTTCACTGCTTGACTATTCGGTGCTAACTTAATTTTTTTGTTTTTGTTTATTAATATGATAAGCTTTTGTTGTTATACTTTTTTATTTGTAATTTTGAAATGGCGCTGCTCATAGCTTGAATGTATTTTGAAATCAATAAGATTCCTCACAATCACATGTTCTTGACGGCCAAAACGATTGCTAATCTGTTTTAAGGTTTTATTAACATCATTATTATGTTATCACATTTTTAATAAAATAAAACGTTGTATTTCTTTTTTTTGTTTCATTTATATGTTATTAAAAGTTCTTGATTAAAATTACAGCTTTTAGAAGAAAAAATGATAACTATTGTCTATTACATATTTTAGTTATTAAAAATTATTTCTTGTAATTTTTGTACATATTACATGTATTTTGCCCTTTAATAAGCTAGTTGACTGGATTTTTTATTGCATTTGAACGAATAGTACTCCTGAATATGAGTAACTCCTCAGAAGAAACAGTAGGTATTTAAAATAACAATATTTTCAAAGGATCAGCGATTTGTATTACATAACTAGCTGGTGCCCGCAACTTCGTCTGCGTAAAGCTAACGGAAACGGAACCCTATTATTTTAAACGGAACCCTCAAATAAAGTAGCCTGTGTTATACCTTGTAACATAAGCTATCTGCCAGCGAAAGTCTCGTGAAAATCGGTCCAGCCTTTTCAAAGATTAGCCGGAAAAAACAGCCAGACAGATAGACAGACAAACATTTTAAGAATTGATTTTTTATTGTAAGTACCGTATATACTTTTAAATGCACTAACTGAAAAGCTGTTAAATTCAAATTACAAACGGACACTTTAATTTTATTTATTTGTATATTCTGATTTCGCAAGTCTCGTGAAGACGCTCCATATGGATAAAAGTCTGACGTCACGAGTTCCCACTTCCTGCAGTCGTTTGAAATAAATCGGTCGCAATATCCATAATATTAGCTAATAATAAATATCTCCAAAATTATTGAGTTTAATGGTCTCTAGTTACCATCTACATTTTTTTGTATTTGATGTAAGCAAACTAATAACGTAGGTATTTTATAGTAATTATGTAATAAAATATTCCAACTTTTTGTAACTTTGGAATGCACCTAACTACAATACTACGCTTATAATGTTATTACACTTATCAAGTAATCATATAGTACTTCAAAATTTCAGGATATATAAATAAAACTAAATGTATAGAGATATGAAGTGGAAACACAAAACATTATAAGTTCATATCAGTAGGTCTGTTATGATGCGGTCATATATACGGTATTCTGGTAATTAAATCAAACAATAACACAGTATCGATGCAACATGTTGTTAAAACGGCAAAAAGGTATTTTCATAATTTTCAAACCAACTTCAAACGCGTTTTGATTGGTCCAAACTCCCAACTCCAAAAATCACTGTATGATATCACGACGATTCATTTATAATTCATTGAAAGTGAATTGAAAGTCTAAGTTATATACGAGAATTGGGCTACTGGTCTCTGTCACAGACAGTAGCCAAACCCCATTTTATCACGCAGCCAAAGAAAACTGATTTGATTATCTTCTATATATTCTATATTATATTCTATATCGCCAGTCTGATTGGCATCTTGGTATGCGTACCTACGTATAATTTTTGCATTTTTTGGAAATTCAGAATGTGGTGGGTTCGAATCCCGGTAAGATATATATTTTTGTGATTCTTACTTACTTCTTTTATATATTTTTTATTTATTTTTTTAATTATTTTTTCGTTCTACTAAATACTGAGTAAAGCTCGGTCTCCCAGGTACATGTTATTTAAGCAAAGTCAACTGGGATCAACGAGTCCAATTTAGTTTTCAGTGTCCGAGACAACTCGTATCAAGGACGTAAATTATTTTTCCAGGTTCAAATACGATCATTACCTACTGAGGTTACTCATTTTTTATCACCTAATCTTTCTTATGTAACCTCCTTTGTTTGTCAGATGCATTCCACAGGTTATGTACGATGTATTTACATATTTAAATGTCACTAAAGTAGCTGATAGTGCAAACATAAGTGCATCTGCACTGACTAGAAAAATGTTACTCTATAACTCGTTTACAATATAGAGACGGACTATGACATCTTGGCATCCGATACGTCTACTACACTATGTACCGAAAGGTAAGAAAAGAAAATGGTTGTCTGTTAAGTCGGTTTACGGACGATTTATTTT
The DNA here is from genome assembly GCA_037179445.1 of Phengaris alcon alcon. Lineage (NCBI taxonomy): Eukaryota > Metazoa > Arthropoda > Insecta > Lepidoptera > Lycaenidae > Phengaris > Phengaris alcon. The sequence continues at coordinate 150,180 of JAYRCH010000154.1, read as the reverse complement.
ACGCGATAACGTCATCACAAGCCTAATGCTTAGGCCGATCGTGCCTCTCTCCGCGCTCTCGCTTGCACGCTCGCGCTCGGCTCAGGCGGAACGTGACAATCAGGTGGAACGTGACGAATTTTCGTCCGTGCACCCGGCGTTCATTGATTTATAAGACGTTATCACGTCAAAAACATCCAAGCGACAGTGACAAAATGTAATGGTTTCCGTAGTCAGAACAGTTAAGTGTTCCAATTCCCAAATGTGCCTACCCTGTTAAAAAAAATTTACAAGACTCCTTAGAAAATTTAAGTAAATGGAGTCTAGAAACAGGCTTTAAGTTTTCTGACACCAAAACGGAGCTCATGGTAATGTCAAAAAGAAAAATAAAGATAAATTAAATGTATTCATTAATAATTGTAAAATAAATGAAGTGAATGAAACAAAAATATTGGGACTTACCTTTGATCCTAGATTAAATTGGGTTTCACACATTAAAAAACTTAAATCTGATTGTTATAGTCGAATGAATATTATAAAAATTTTTGTCATCAAACAGTTGGGGATCTGATTGTAAATGTATTAAGAATACCTACAAAGCCTTGATAAGGCAAAAATTGATTACGGTTCGATATTGTATGACTCAGCTTCAAATAACATTTTAAACATTTTAGAAAGTATCCATAATACGTGTCTAAAGTAAGGTTTAGGAGCCTTTCGAACAAGTCCAGTTGACAGTATTCTTGTTAAGTCTGATGAAATGCCTTTAAAATATCGAAGGAAGGAGCTATGCCTTACGTATGCAGCCAAACATATTGTTAATAATATAGATTCTCTCTTTTTAAAACCAACATTACTGTCTGATATAGAATACAGCTTACGACCATCTCTTTCTGTTCCTATTAGAGTCAGACTTGAAAACTATTTGAAAGAAATTAAATATAAAATAAATATAGATATAGCTAGCAAATGTCCCCGATAATCTACTCCTGACTATATTTATAGAAATTATTTTTATGAACTTACAGAATTTTTTTTGGATTATACTCTGTATTTTACTGATGGATCTATTTACAATGATAGAACGGGTTGTGAAATTGTTTCAGAAAATTATAGTTGCAAGTACAGATTACCTGCCTATACATCTATATTCACATGCGAGTCTATAGCCATTTTGAAATGTTTGGAGCTCATTAAAAATAATCCTACGACTGCAAAAAAATATATATTTTTTTCTGATTCACTATCATGTTTGACTGCTTTATCGAATAATAAAAATATTGATCCCTTAATTAATATTATAAAAGAAAATCTAATTGATAATAACTTTTCTATTGAAATTATTTGGATTCCAAGTCACCAAGGCATCCCGGGAAATGAAACAGCATCTGCTTTCTGCAATTTGTAGCTGCCTTAGCTAGAACATCTGTTCTAGCTAAGAAAGCTACAAATTTAAATGCATGTAATTTGATGATTTCTAATATTTCTGATCTTAAAAAATACCTAAAGTTAAATATTAAAAAACAATGGAACAACTATTGGACTAGAAATAATAAGAGTTCATTGTATGATATTAGGAAATCAACTTTTGAAAAATGTAATATTAAATTTAACAATATAAGAGATGAAATAGTTATAAATAGACTAAGAATAGGTCATTGTAATATTACACACATTCACCTTATTACCAAAGTACCTAAGAACAAAATATGTTCTAGATGTGATGGTGACTTGACTATAAAACATTTATTAATAGATTGCCCAATGTTCAATTCAGAAAGAAGTAAAGTTAAGCTTCATAACACATTAAAATATTGTTTATCAGATTATGAAAACACTGTTAAATTCTTAAGACTGACTAACTATTATTCTTTGATTTGATATGTGATTATATGTTGTCTGTTAATACTTGTGGTCGTATTAACCCCACAATTAAATTGTTAATACCTGTAAATATCGTATTATTTTCGAGTACCACCGTGGCGCCAGTGCTGCAGAAACGGCTCGAAGGATTAATGATGTGTATGGCGGCGGTGGCGTAAAAGAAAACACAGTGCGTTTTGGGTTCCAAAGTTTTCGTTCTGGAAGTTTCGACCTGCATAACAAGCCCCGTGGACGGCCGGAGATCAAAGTTGATAATGAAGAATTGAAGGCTATTGTGGAAGCGGAACCATCGCAAACCACGTCCGAGTTAGCTGCAGGCTGCGGTGTTAGTGATAAAACTGTTTAAATCCACTTCAAGCAAATTGGGAAGGTGAAAAAGCCTGAAAGGTGTGTACCTCATGAATTGAGTGCAACTTTGATTAAATAAATATAATAATATGTTAAAAAAAAATCGACTTGTTGTTCCTCCTTTACAAAACGCCAATTTCATATGTTTCATATTAAGTCTATTTCCGTTGTCTGGTACCCGTAGCACAAGTTCTTCGAGAACTTACCACGGGGCCTGATTGACGTGGTGTGAAGCTTCCATAGATATTATTATTTTATATTATTATTATAACGAACCCTACAAATAATAATATTAATATGTATTAAACTTAATAAAATGATGTGTGATAAAAAAAAGCGATGCATCGAAAGGTTGACTCGACCAGGGCCTCACAGAAAACCGCGTTGGTTTCGCCGGGGAGGTACTGGAAGTCCAAGTGGAGGGCGGGGCTTTAAAATGCAGCTATGCACTTGCAACTCCTCTGCCAATTGACTGTCAAAGAAGTAATTAGAACCGCGTGGTAAAAGTTATTTACTTAAAAATTTCCGAAGCTACATTTACCAACTTATGCCGTCACTTGAAAGAAAACTTAGGCCTTTTTAATACGTTATTGGATGATTAATTCAGCAGTATTCTCTGAGCGAAGTAACCACTCTTGAAATACTGTAGTGCCTGGGACAGTTGGTTTTTTAAATGTCGTATGGTTGCCCAAGCACATACGGCATTTTCACAACACATTCAGCCTAGTCCAGAGAAATGACTGGTCAATACGTCTGGGGCCGTAACAAAATTTCATCACAATCGGTCCAGTAGTTTCGGAGCCTATTCGATGCAAACAAACAAACAAGCCTTTCCTCTTTATTATATTAGTATAGAAGTATAGATAATATAGATATTAGATAGCATAAAAGTAGGCATAGATAAAAATATATAGATGTCCTGAGCATGATATTTGTAATATGTGGCTATAAAGAGTGTGAGCATTATTCATGTAGTTTGTTTTTATATATAAAAAAAAAACATTGAATGAGAACGGAGTATAATGAGGGTCATAACGATGTATCCTACGAAGTTTGTGAGGATGGATGGGATGTTCCTTACTCTTTCACGCAAAAAATACTGAACGTATTTCGATGAAACTTAGTATGGTGGTATAATAGCTGCCCACACCGATTTCGGTGATGGTGACGGGTTTCATTGAAACCAGGCCAGCTTCGCAGGAGTTATTTTATAGTGCCCAAGTGTGTGTGCAGTATACAAGAGCACTCTCTCTTCCTTTACTCTCGAAACCTAGTGGGACGGATAACCGACACGACTGGCGGGAGATCGGGCGCAGGTCCGACTTTTTACATGCGCATCCGATGCATGGATCATCTTTCTTGTCAGACAATCAGGTGAACAGCCTGAATTGTCCTAACCAAACTTGAAAACAACATTTTTTGTTGTTCCAACGCGGGAATCGATCCCGCGACCTCCGAGTCGAGAGCCAAGCTCTAAACCACTGGCTCACAGAGGATGTTATGGTAGTATATACTCTGGATTAACATATACTACATAGGGACACGGTACTTTTTCGGGATAAAAAGTAGCCTTTTTTATCCTGAAAAAATACAATCTTTCCCTGAGATACCGTAGTAAAAAGCTAGTCTTAGAATATGAGTGAATTGAAAAACCAACGGTTGACGATGAGTTAACGACGAGTCAGTCCTCTGGAATATCGGTCCATCCCACTGGGCTTAGTAGAGGGAGAGAGAGTGCTCTTATGTACTGTGCACGCACTTGGGCACTCTTTAATAACTCCCGCGGACTAGTTTCAATGTCACAGAAATCGGGGTTGGAACTAATATGCTTATTAGTCTGGACTAGGCTTACCACATAACATGTGAGCATGACGTATTCCGGAATCCGGAACGCCGGAGTAAATTCAGAGCATTGAACGCAAAGCCATTTGGGCTGACATTGATAGAGTCAAAAATACTGATATGTTGTTTCACAATGAAATAAAAAACTTAGGTATATAACTTAAGAAATGCGCGGTCTCCAGGGATGACCTAGCTACATCGATTTTTCTCACCCAAAACGCCCTGCATATAAAGTTTCATGGTAATAATGGCAGCTGTTTCCGAGATACTTATTATATACGTATATAATATATATTTAAGAATTGCTCGTTTAAAGTATAAGATTGTACACACTCTGTATACAAGTCTGTGTTGTATCAAGTTTGCAATATTAATATTATCTCCTCTGCGAGTATATAACATCGGCTATCGTTTATTTTCCATTATTGTCATTTATACAGATACAGGACTAACGTAGATATAATAGTGAGTACAAACTTTTTATTATTAATGTTTTTTTTTCATCAAGCCCATGGATCCCCAAAGTGATCCAGGTGGACCTCCTGGGGTCCACGGGATCGACAGGGGTAGCTCCGGTGGCGTGACAAAAAAGTCCACCGTAAACTAACCTACGTTCTGTTTTAAAACTGAAAAATAAGCGTTCGGTCTCCGGTTGCCTAACCGCGGTATGGTGGGGAATGGGGTTATGGTGAATACCAAAAGAATGGGTCCATCGTAACAGTAAAGGTTTGAAAGTGGTCCATGAGAAATAAAGTTTTGGGAACGTCTGATAGAGCCCGAAAAAATCCGGAACACATTAGTGGCTGGTATGTAGTTCGGTCCTCTGAAAGTCTATAGAGTCTATAATTAGTAAATATTTATTAGGGTGTCCCTTAAATTTCAAGTTTGATATTTTTTACGCATATGCTCATAAAATGTTCGTATTGACCTAATAGAGCCTAGAAAAAAAAAATAGCCCAATTGATAAACGATAACCCGTGGCGACTTGCGATTTTAATTTTCCCATACAAGTTACAAGGGGACAACCCTATGACCTGCAATCAAATGTTTCATTTGTCGTTTCATAACGTGTTTTTTTTAAATTTCTTGTGTTTCTTTCTAATTTTCACAATTGTTTATTGCGTACCTAAAGATGTCTGTAAAATTCAAGAGAGGTAAAAAATACTGCCTAGCCACCAAATAAATGGTGCAAAATCAACACATAATCGTCAAGTTTTGGCAGTCTTAACGTGTATTTTACTTTATTTATGAAGTCAAATTGTCTGCCTGAAACGTTTATTACGGTTCAGGCAGACAATTTGACTTCATAAATATTAGATTATAAAATATTATATTAGATTATAAAACATTATATTAGATTATAAAACATATTATTCTGACTACTTGAATAGGATTACAATTGAGGAAGACAAATCATTTTCAAAGAAACAAAGAGAGCAAGGTCACCCAAGCCATTGCTCGGGAGGTTTAGATAAAAAAAATGGGGGAAAAAAACTGAACTACTTGTTAAGTGTAAAAAAAAACAAGAAAAAAGAAAGTTAACTTCTTGTTTTTTTTTATTATTTTATATTTTTTTGTCTACACCACCTAAACGATGGTTTCGTTCGACCCCATTCTTTTTCTTGATAAATTTTCATCTTTTGAAGGCATTAGGATGTACAATATTAAATCATGTTTTACAACAAAGAGTTTTCATATTGATTTCTAATGTTTACGCGAATATTTTTCATTGTTTTAAACACTTACAGATTCTGTTGCGGTGCAATTTTATTTTTCCGACGTTTCGGCAACTTTTCAGTTGCTACTTTCCGATCCACGCAAAACACAAATAATAATTGAGGAATCTTCGGGTAGTTTGAACAACTTCAACAAATAGGACGATTGCCACCTCAGTCCTCCCGTGACCACGGCTGCTGGAAAGTAGCCGAAACGTCGGGAAAAAGAAAAGACCAGCGTGACACAATCCCTAAGTATTCAAAACAAAGAGTTATTAGTTGTTATTTCTACATTTTCTGTAAAGAACATGGAATATTCAAAAGATTCGGTCATTCAACAGATTCTGAGTTCTCGATGCAGCATGCCAGATGAGATTTTCTCGTCTATGTACGAATCCAGGGCAGAAGCAATCAAAATGTCTTTCCGAACAACTTGTCTATCAGGGTGGAAAACTGTTACCTAATTATATGTATCGACGAAGTTGAAAAGAAGAAAATTTGCCAATTATTACTACATTTGACGATAGAGAACAGCTTGTTGATCTTAAAAAACCAGGGAGCTTATCGGGAAAAATCAATATAAAGATATCTAAACTGCACTCTTTGACATGAATCTTAAATCACGGTTATAAAAGCTAAAAAATAAAAATAAAGAAGGTTCTTGTTGCGCTGTGTCGTCAACATGGAAAATTGTATCAGACCTGTAAAAACTAACCTAAAGAGAAGTTATCCAAGCTGGTTGTTATTATTTTATGAGTTTAATTAAGTATTCATGCCAGCCTTCTTTTATTTTGATCATAATTTACCTAATTTTTGCACATATATTGGTTTTGTAGCAGAACAAAATATTACTCGATTATTTGTAAACTTTGAGGCTCAGTCGGCACGGGTTGCAATCATCCTACAAGGATAAAAATTCATATTTTAACATTTAAAAAAATGTAGAGGGTATGCGTTTCAAATTTTAAATAAAATGGCCATATAAGGGACATCTTAATATTTCATATATTATAGTATAGTCAAATGAATTTATTTTTTATTTATTTATTTTTTATTTAAAACACTTTATGCAACAATTGTACAAAGGCGGGCTTAATGCCTTGTGGCATTCTCTACCAGCCAACCTTAGGGTGATCCAGAGATAGGTTGAAGTTGGCTTTTCATTGGTTTGGTTTGGCATTTCTTATAATATACAGAGTACCTGGGCGACCGATCTTTGCTCGGTTATTACTATTTATTGTAATATGGTGAAACTCGAAAGCATAAATTTTATTCACGTAATCAGTATAGGTAAATGTTAGACATATTTATGAGAAATATATATTGTTATCTCAAACATTAACTAATTTTTTTTAAACTTGTCTAAAAAAAACAAAAGTAAGTTACCGAGCGGGATTCGAACCCGTAATACTCCTTTCTTGCCGTCCGCGTCTTAACCCGCTGGACCAGACGGACATTGGCCGGTAAGACGAAATTAGCGACCATATTCTGCGTGGACAGAAAAACGCATGAAAACTCGAAAACACGCGTTTTCCCAAACATAAGACTAATCTAGATCGATTGTTTACCTCCGGAAACCCTCATATACCAAATTATAGCGAAATCGTTAGAGCTGTTTCCGAGATCCCAGAAACATATAAATATACAAGGATTGCTCGTTTACAGTAGAAGATTTAATAACAATAAAACAATAGGTAAACTGAATAATAAACATGTTTTACTAAATATTATTTATATAATAAATACATGTTTTCCTAATCATACATAATCGCTATATACACATATAATATATACATAAGCATATATATCAATTTCAAGAAGTGGTAAATCTGACGACACGATCAGATAAAACAAGAAAAATATTTTGTATTCGGCTAATAATTTTAGATACAATTGGCGAACTCGGTGTTTAAAAATACTCTTAGATGGGGACATCCTAATTTCCCGGGGGAGCGCGTTCCAAAGGAGGATGGATTGAATATGAAAGGAGGAATGGACAAGACTGGAATTATGTGGAACACAGAGGAGAAGCAAGTTATTAGTGAAGCGAAGGTCTTTATTGTGGGAACTGCAAAGGCATTTAAAGTCGTGAATTCTGTTTTGGAATACAAACTGGGACAGCTATTTGTGGACACATGTCTCGAGCACCTTGTAAAGTAAAGGGAGAACGGAAATAGGACGAAAGTAGGAAGGTTGGGACGGATTGGGGATTTTGGATAATGGACGAATATAGGCTTTACGCCACAGATCAAGGAATGTAGAAGACTTCAATGAGAAGTTAACAATATGAGTGATAGCTGGCAGGAGTTGATCTAATATGGGAATCATCATGTGACGACTAATGTCATCACAACCAACAGCTTTCGATTCTAGGGATTTGATGACAGTCTTTATCTCGCCCTTGAATTTAGTAAATTTCGTGAATTTATTTTACTTCCATGTTAATTTTGTCGGTTCATAAAAATATTAATACAATAGTCCCACATGCATTTGTTTTAAATCGGCAAATCTACCTTGTTCCGTTTTCACGTCTACTTAACTTTAATTCGTTTTTTTTTCTACTTGAACAACTATTTTACACTTTGAAATAATTCCTAACTTTTGTTACTCTAACGGATAATTGACACTATTAACAGGCCTGGATTTGCAGATTAGATTGTGAGGGCAAACCTCACTATAAATAGAATAGAGAAGAAATATTTGAGGAATATAAGGAAAAATAAGCTAAATAGAGTATTACTTTGACATAACAACCACACTCCCATACAAAAAAATAACAACTTTACATGACAGGTAGCATGGTTAGAGAGACCAACTGTTTCAATATTATATAGTTACAAAAGTTAGGAATTAAAAAGTCTTAAAAAGGCGCTTAGTATAAAATAGTTGTGAAAGTGGAAAAAATCCGAATTAAAGTCCCTTTTCACAAGTCAGGAAGTTATGTAGTGAAAACGGGACAAAACTTGTTCCGTTGCCTTAATTCCAATATTTTCCGAAAGGCAATATAAATATGGACCGAAACATGCTACAGTAATCAATTGCCTAATTAAAAAGTTACAGGGCTAAAAAGAACCACAAAACGATGATTTTTTGATATGATTGAAATACGAAAATAACTATTCAAATCCATAATAATATGTTAATTGGAACATTTTTGGTTAAAACAATAATATACATAGAGGCAGTATTACAGTTAAATAAATTATTTTTGTATTTATCTTCATATATTTTCAACTGCTGTGACGTCACTCATGCATCATTTTTTGTATAGAGCGTTAATGCTCTCCAACGATCTAACTTTTGTAATGACTGTATTTCGTCTACAGTTAATCGTAGATATGCCATTGTAAAGACAATATTCCTTGCTTATTGTGTACTTTACGTAAAGCCAATAAAAAATTCTATGCATGTTCGACATTATTTTTGATGTGTTACATTTTTATTCTTTCGCTTTCTTGCAGTTTTGCAGAGTGATTTCGTAAATTGGGACGTAAGTGTTTAACAGCGAACCGCACGCTATTTGAATTGACGAATGAGCGCGTGGTGGTAGCGTTGACCGTCAGATTCGAATAAAATATTTCAGTATTTAGTTTTTTTTTAATTTTGACGTTAATTTCTGTCACACTGCTTAGTGGAAAAGTTTCCGTATTTTTTTTTATCATATTAAAAAATCGTACTAGTCCCTAGGGGGGGTAAAATAGGGGATGAAAGTACCTAATTCCACGCGAGCGAAGCTATTAAGTATTTTTATAAAATGGTACACATCTCTCATTTTTTATTTTATCGAATGAGCAAGGAAATGTTTTCAAGTACCCTTCTTCAGGCTCTTGTTTATCATAACAATAATTATTATCAGAGTAAGCAATTCAAAGACGAGTGGTGACTGTCCGTTATTTAGTTTCAAAACAACTTACTGTTATCGTCCACAATATGTATTATGTGGACAATATACTCGTATTACAACTACGATCACCCTAGCTTGCGAGAATCGCGATCATCATTGTTTTCGTTCGTAGGTACTATCCAATAAGTTCCTGCTCGACCAGGCATAATATGAAAATGGATTAACAGCGCCGTTGAATCGGGCGCACGCACACATACTCTCGTGTAAATACGCAGTTCAACCACGTTTGCAGTCGTTGCGGTCACCTCCTTTGTGTTTAAATATTTTGAGGCTTCCTAGTGCAATGGAAAATGTTTAGAAACTGGTCGAGCAGGAACTTTGTCGATATTGTCCATCGTCTGTCATGTCATAGAAATACGCTTATTGCCGAGGAACTTTAAGATAGTAGTAATATCACTTTACAGTACTGTATTTTTAACCCCCAACGCAAAAAGAGGGGTGATATTTTAAGTTTAACGTATCTGTCTGTCTGTGTGCCTGCCCGTGACATCGTAGCTCCTAAACGAAAGGTTCGATTAAGAATGCTGGCAAGATCGAGAGTGTTATTATCTATAATTCATCATCATCAGCTCGCTCAATGCTTGACAATTCGTGGTTACATAAAATTTTAAATTTTGTTTATTGTTATTGAAGTTAATGTTTAATTAAATCTAAGGGTTATATTTTCATAACTACGTTTCATCATCACAATTTGGTTAAGATAAAATAAAAAATTTAAGACGAAAATATTAACTTTTTAACAAAAAATTAAAAAAAAAACTGAAAACGAAAATACAACATGCCTTTTTTATTTAACCATAATACCTAACTTCTTAAACTAATGTTAGTAATTTTGAGTCGGCGCCAAACTACTTTACCTACTAATTATTATTACCACATAAACGTACTTTACTTACGTCACGTACTACCTACCTACTACTACTAACTAACTAACTACCTACTCGTATTTACTTCGCTCGTTTGGTGCGGACTCAAAATTACATAAGTATACTAACATTAGTTTAAGAATTTAGTAACTATTTATTATTAATATGTATTGATTAGTAATTAAAAGTCAAAATCACGAAAGGTGTCCCTATAATTTTCGAGGAGTTCCCTCGATTCCTCATGTATCCTATCACCAGAGTGCCAAGTGTGAGTTTTTCTTTTCGCATTCGGTCGTAAGCGCGTTTGGCCTTTACTTGGAATTTGTATGTGATTAATTGTACAGCGCCACCGAGGTCAAAACTCTGGTCTACCATTTGGTGACAATGTGATCAAATTAGAAGTGAACCCTTTACAATAAAAAGAATGATTACAATTGGAATCCTCTGTAGAAAGTTCTGCGTGGACATACATTTAAAAAAAATATACGCGTTAACTTGAAAGACCTCATTCTCTGCAATAGGCTAGATGACAAAAAAAATGTATTGCATAAATGAGTAGTACTCTTAAATATGAGTAACTTCTCAGAAGAAACAGTATATCAAAAGTCAATATTTTTAAAGGTACAGCGATTTGCTTACAAAATTTCGCAAGTCTCGTGAAAACGCTCCATACTAAAGTCGTACCTAGCTGTGACGTCACGCCTAGGTTAAAGTGTATGAAGTATACGGCCGCAGGAACATATTTGTAAATATCTCCGATATTTGTGCGATTAAGTTCATACTTACCATGATTAATGTTTTTGTATATGATGAAAGTAAACTAATGATGTAGGTTTTGTTTACTTGTACTTTTTAGATGTGTCTAATTACTAAACTACACATAAAATATAATATATTTTTACATTTACCAAGTAGTAATGCCTCGATATATCTGAGTATATTAATGAAACTAAGTATTTTTGATGTAGTCATCATCCCTATTCTCAAAAGCTTGTAAGTTGTAACAGGTTTTTTTTTTTAAGAAATAGGGATATTATAATTTAATTCTCGTTTGCAGACAATGCTGTATATAGTCTGGGCTTTTGCTCTGATAGCCTCCCTGGTGCTGTACTGCAGACAAGTTTACTCCAGATTCAGCCGCCATGGGGTTAAGAGCTTAAAGCCATTCCCAATGCTGGGCAACATGACCAGACTAATTTTACGCATTGACCATTTCACCGAGGACATAGACAGGAAGTACGTAGCCTTTCCGGAAGAAAGGTACGAGAATAACAATTTTACCATTATGTTTATATATATATATATATATATATATATATATATTTGACGTCCCCTTCAACGGCAAACTATTTTTCCACACAGTAGTGAACACAAGTAGTGCAATCAAATCGAAAGCTAACTATGTGGCTCTTTATCTGTTCCTTTCTTTAATTTCTGATTATGCTACATTTCGTTCAAATTCAATTTAATCTAAAAACGCAAACAAAAAGTTTATGATAACAAGTCGCTTCACTTATAATACAATCTAAATAAAATGAAATTCGAGAATTGAGGTTCAGATTGACGTGGAGTGAAAGCTTCCATCAATATTATTATTGCTATTAATGCATAATGCTACCAATGGGCTACTTCACCTTGTTTTTATTTATGTCCTAAACGATTCATAATTATTGTTTCATTACACACAAAAAATAAATTCACATTATTTATAGAAACCTAAAAATCATAGAAAAAAAATATTAAAAAAATACACTTTTTAAATACCATTGAAAACACTATTCGCCATGTTGGTTGATAGATTATCTGTGTTGTGATGTCATACTAGTATTTTTTTTAATCTCCATGGAGAATAGAGCTAAGGAGGACAATCTCTCTAAGACAGAAAAGCTAAAAAGTGTCCGACAAAAGTAATTAAATAATAGTTCCAAAACTGACCATAATGGCGCTAGAGTGGCAAGGGTGTGTGATATGAAGTTATCAATAAGAGATGAAGTAAAGTGAGTTGAGTAATTATTTAAAAATTTTGACGACTTTAGCAGATTAAAAGTAGTTAATTCAGTAAATCATGAAAATTATAATTACTCGTATAGTCGAAAATATTTTTATATATAAAACCGAAGAAGATGCTAAGATTTAATTATCCCTTTAAATTTTTCCGCTTTACTCCCGTCTGCATCTGTAGCGCCTCCTATTTAACGCTATTTTATGGACACTTTTTATGTATGAAGATGGTACTCCTTACTTCTATTCTCCATGGTAATCTGTGCTATAGTCCGTAGTAGTAAAATGGCGGTGTAACGTTCCGTTTGACGTTTTGATATAAATAAGTTTTTAAGATGTCATGAACTATTTATTTACAGAAACGTTCCGTTACACTACTACATATGTGTTTAGTGTGTTGGCCACTTATTAACCGTGCAGTTAAGAAATAAAATTAATAATAATTAATAACACAATAATATCGTCGAATCGAATCTTTTTGTTAACGTTTAAAAGATGAAATTGGATATGAAGTTGAGTTACTTAGTTTTGCCGGGGAATTTAATGGGTGACGTTGTGGGTTTTGTATGTCTTCCATAAATTTGTGTTATTTCGGTTCTTAATGTGTAATATTGGTAGAATATTAACCATTAAATATTCGTTCACGTGCACAAGTGCGGGCGGGTGGTACAACTTCAAAAAACGTGCTATTTTGTGTTTCCTCCAAAACTCCCTAGAAACTTTCAGTAAAGCTTCTATCACTTTACTGAATCGACTCGACTCGACTCGACTCGACTCGACTGACTTGACTCATTGACTGCACAAAATATCTATTTGGATTTTGACTAGACTTTAGACTTGACGATTTAGGTATACGGCGTTGAAAATTGAAACAACTGGAATTGACACTGGCAAATGGTTTAGTTAAAGTTAAAGTTGAGTTACTGTCAGCTGTGAGACGGCTAATAAGCATAAGATGAATTATTCCAGATTTATAGGCAACTACGAGTTTGTCAAGCCCACGATCATGCTGAAAGACCTGGACTTGATCAAGAGGGTCAGCGTGAAGGACTTTGACTACTTCCTGGACCACAGGGGCTTCACCGATGAGACCATCGAGCCGCTGTTCGCCAGGAACCTGTTCTCTTTGAGAGGTATTATTCATTCATAGCTAAAACAGTTTTGCATCAGAAATAGCACTGTATGATACATTCAAAATAACATATAAAAGGTTTGGTAAAATCAATTACGGATATTTTAGGCATACAGATCAGCTGATTATGTAAAGGCATTTAGGCAGAAAATAATTTAAAAGTTTTCGAATAAAATATATTATAACATATAAAATTTCATTGCGCTCTCTAAGGAGCTGAGGTCATTAACCTCACAGAAACAGCTGACTTTATACCGAAAGCAAAGTCTTTGCCTAACTAATAATAATTCAGTCAGCTGTGTGAAGTCAAAGGCCTCCGTAACGCCGCAACAAACGTAACATGACTTTAATTAGTACTTTCATTTTCGAATTTTTTAAATTATTTTCTTTCTGCCTAAACGCCTTTACATAAACAGTAGATAATATGCCCAAAGTATCCGAAATTGATTTTACCAAACCTTATATACAATTTACAGACTACTGCATTAAAACAATATTTAACATTAAAAATTGTATATTTTCGTTGTAGTCTAGAACTCGGTTTTGTTCTTAAACCTTCAATTAATACATTTATCGTAAAAGAAGTAACTCATTGAATTTTATACCTACCTATATAATATTTTAAATTTTTGTGCTTAGTTATATATTTTATGTAATAGTTAAATAAAAATTGTGTTTCATTTGAAAGTCAAAGCTTATTTTAATGCTCATTCACTACGAATTTTTAATTCTCCACAACAAAGAGGGGTGGTTTTGAATTTACCATGCCTGCCTTTGTGTGGACAGTGTATCTGTGTGTCGGTCTGTAGCTTCGTAGCTTCTATACGAATGGACTAATTTTTATGCGGTTTTGAAGTGAGACTTTATCGGCGTTCAGAGTGAAATATCAAGGTAGCATCACGACACGATTTTGGCTTAACTTTTTAAGGCACGGCTTAATATACAGACGGCGCTAGGTATACAAATTTTTCTATTCTTTTTTGAAGTGAATTTCTGTAGGCATGGTGTGAGTATTTTTGTATTTTACATCCTGAATGCAGTTTCACTTCTGTCACGTGTTCTCTGTGCACGTCATGTTTTTTTAATAATTTCAATTTGTATTTTGTATTTCAGGTGACGAGTGGAAGGACATGCGGTCCACCCTCAGCCCCGCCTTCACCAGCTCCAAGATCCGGCTGATGGTGCCCTTCATGCAGGAGGTCGGTAACCAGATGATAGGGGCGTTGAACAAGGACATAGAAGAGTCTAGCAGTAAGTTTGAAATTCATCAACGTTTACACGAATATAAATTCCTAGCTTTTGTCCGCGGATCCGAAAAGTAGCCTATGTGTTAATCCAGAGAAAAAACTACGAACATACCAAATTTCATAAAAATCTGTTCAGCAGTTTTTGCGAGAAAGAATAACAAACTGTTGCATAATGTCAACAGTAGTTTTAAGAAATATAAATGTCAATGTCATATTGACAGATGTCACGAGTAAAGCCTATTTAGGTTTATTTCGGTGAGCTAGAAGGCTATACTCAGTGTAGACTGTAGACGTATTCGTGTTAGACATAATATCTCATATGTAATACGTATCTGTGTTAAGCATCTCACTCATAAGTACCAATAAAGGAGAATATAACAATTGTTGCTGTATTATTATTACCACCACTCAAGCGTAAGAAGGACATACAAAATCAAGAGGTCGTAGCCCGCTACACAAACATCCATCCATCCATTCACCCATCCTCACAAACTTTCACATTTATAATAGTAGTAGGATCGTAAATAAACAATATTACATTTTTTACGTAACATGCGACATGTTCAGGCTGCAAGCGAGCTGATGATGATGAACTATAGCTAAGAAATCTCTCGATTACATAACCTTTGATTTTTTTAAAATTAGAATTAACTAAGCACTCATACATTTTGGTTTATCTTGAGGTTTGGACTACTTATAAACCAGCGACCAGCTACCGTGGTCACGGGAGAACTGAGGTGACAGGTGTCCAATGTGTTGATGTTAATTAAATACATTGGACAACTGTCACCTCAGTTACCCTGATTCTTTAATATCCCGAGAAAAATTCCCAAGGATTCTTTAATATCATACTTTAAACGAGCAAATCTTGCATAGATATAATCGGAAACTCGGAAATGGCTGCAAGAATTTTCACGAAATATAGTACTATGCAGGGAGTTTTGGGGGAGAAAATCGATCTAGCTACGTGTTATCCCTAGGAAACTAGCGCTTTTAGGATTCCGTACCCAAAGGGTAAAACGGGACTCTATTACTAAGACTCCGCTGTCCGTTTCGTATGTCTGTCCATCTGTCAGGCTATATCTCATGAACCGTGATAGACAGTTAAAATTTTCACAGATAATGTATTTCTGTTGCCGCTGTAACAACAAATACTAAAGAAAACAGAATAAAATCTCCACCCGCGTAAATACAGTATCCCGCGGGGAACACTGTACTTTTTCAGGATAAAAAGTATCCAGAGCTTAAACTACTACCATACCAAATTTCATCGAAATCGCTTCAGTAGTTTTTGCGTGAAAGAGTAACAAATATACATCCATCCATCCATACATCGCTCACAAATTGTCACATTTATTATATCAGTAGGATGATATTGAATTCTTCGTGCGCGAGACCGACTCTTACAGTGTTTTCGTAGTTTCGCGGTCCCTTGCGAAGGGCGTCACTATCTAATAGTATCTAATAATAATATCTATGGACGCTCCATACCACATCAATCTGGTCCCGTGGCAAGTTCGCGAAGATTCTTGTGTTACGGGTAGGTACTAAGCAACGGAAATACATTTAAGATTTTTATTGTATCATATATATTATGATATGTATTTAATACACATCCAAGACCCAAGAACATTGAAAACTTTTGTCCCGTTGGCGGGATTGGAACCCGCGATCTCCGGCTTAAGTCATATACTGATAATAACAATATGCTTTCAACAGCTGGATACGTAGATGTGGACTGCAAAGACCTGTCTGCTCGGTTCGCGAACGACGTGATCGCGACGTGCGCCTTCGGTCTGAAGGTGGACTCGCATTTCGACAAGAACAACAAATTCTTCGAGATGGGCCGAGTGGCCTCCACGTTCAAGTTCAAGCAGCTGCTGATGTTTTTCATGAATTCGGCCTTCCCAACACTTTCAAAGGTTGTATGTTGAAGAACGTTAATTCGGCCTTCCCGACACTTTCAAAGGTTGTATGTTGAAGAACGTTAATTCGGCCTTCCCGACACTTTCAAAGGTTGTATGTTGTACAAAATAATATATTTCGAGCTCATTATTGTCAGTTCTATCACGAAAGTACTGCATTTTTTTTTCCAGAATAAGAGTGACTTACTTTTATCACACTAGATGTAGCAGCACGGATTCTTGCGCGCAAAGGGAATTAAATCACTGAAGAACCGCACTAAAAGTAGCTTATTCCCTTCCACGTGGTCTCTTCATCATCAAAATTGGTTCAGTAATTTCGGAGGCTATTATACATATATATGGTTATTCTTTCTCCATGTGACAATAAATATATAACAATGTAGGCGAAGTAGAAAATGAGAAAAATCTATAGTATAGATAATATATTATAACAATTTTGAGAATGAAAAATCATTTCAGGGATTGAGGCTGAAATTATTCAGTGAGGAGACGAAGAATTTCTTCCTGGAGCTCGTGTTGGGGACCATGCGGGACAGGGAAGCGCGCAACATCGTGAGGCCCGACATGATCCATCTCCTCATGCAGGCCAGAAAAGGTAAATATCTCGTCCCTAATGATATGCCAGCTATTTTTTTTTACGGGCAAATGGCCCACCACACATTCCCACCACTGCAATTCCTGCGAGTCAGGATCCACAGCGGCAACCAACTACAAAACCCTTCGATATGACCTCAGGGGTGCCCGAGGGACTAAATCTGTGTTGGGAATCGCAACGTAATTAATCAGAAGAATTTAGGAGGAGGAGTATACGCCAGCTAGTTAAAAATGGAAGAATACCTTCTAAAACCTCCTCAATAGGAGTACCTAGTAATTATATTATGTAAAACTAATGGACGATTGACATGTCACCAAATACACCTCATAAAACAACATTGTTCTCAATGCCCCTTGGATATCATAGTTTTTTTATGAGGATGACAGGCGATATGTGAAAAACGGCTGATCTCTCGCCTGTGTGTCGATCGTCCGTCCCATTGGGTTACGAGAGTAAAGGGTGATAGAGTGCTCTTGTGTACTGCCTTCGCACTTGGGCACTTTCAACTGACTAGTTTCAATAAAACACGCCACCGTCATCGAAATCGGTGTGAAAATGAATTAATAATTAAGAGCTTTCCAAAATGGACCGACTAGGTTTTAGAAGAATCTTTCGTTATTTTATCGACAGGCAAGCTGGCTCACGATGACAAGTCAGCGAACGACGCAGACGCGGGGTACGCCACTGTTGAGGAATCCTTGACCATGAAGAAAACTATTGACAGAGGTATTTAACACGGAGAATTATTGTACCTCTTCTCTACACTCTATACTCTATAGTAATCCTTTGAAAATATTCCATACCTAGTATCTTATAGAATTAACAAACCAATTGCATACGAACTATTTATATCTACCTACACAATAATAACATCTCTTTCAAGTTTTTTTAGGGTTCCTTAGTATATTATAGCCTGGGCCCTGGAATCATGATTGTCTCGGTCTACTTTTTAGCCCAAAATAATGTTGTACCGTTCCCAAGGCAGATTTTCTCAGAAACGAATCGCGATTCGCGAGCAACCTAGTATTATAAGCGCGAAAGTTTGGATGTACGTATGTTTCTTCATTTGTTTCACGCAAAAGTAGTAAACGGATTTTAAACAAATTTGGTATGGTAGTAGTTTAGACTCTGGATTAACACATAGGCTACTTTTCATATGTATCGCAGCGAGATCTACAGTTTCCGCGGGATTTCTTTTCGCGCGTACGAAGTCACAAGCAACATCTAGTGTAGTCACTATTACACTATGTGTTAATCCACATCGTCAATTCTGCTGATTATGTCTTATAATAATACAGTTTTGATGCCGTCTCTATATGTTAAAACAGCGAAATGGTATTCTCATAAGAGTCAAACAAACGCGTTTCGATTGGTCCAAACTCCGAAAATCAGTTTGCGATATCAAGACAATTATTTTATAAATAAAATTGTAAGTAAATTGAAAGTTAAATACGATAATTGAGGTTCAGAGTCTTAACTACTGCCATACCAAATTTCATCAAAATCCACTTAGTAGTTTTTGCGTGAAAGAGTAACAAACATACATACATACGAACTTTTGCGTTTATAATATTAGTAAAGTCTAGATGTTGACTAAGATGCTGTGAACGATTCTTTTCTGAGAAAATCTCTTTACGGGCTTATAATAAACTGATGTCTCTCTTAGATTGGTCAGACGTTGATCTCGTGGCCCAAGCGGTGCTTTTCTTTATCGGTGGCTTTGAAACGGTATCCATAGCGATGTCGTTTGCTCTCCACGAAATAGCTCTAAGGCCGGAGATCCAGGATCGCCTCTATAGTGAGATTAAAGAAAATAACGACAATAATAAAGGAAAAATAGACTACACGTGCTTACAACACATGAAGTATATGGATATGGTGGTGTCAGGTAAGAAAATTTTAAGTTTCTGTCAAGTGAAGTGGTTTCAACGCTGCGCCGTGTGCCAAGATACGGCGTGCAGGGTTGCAGGTTCTAAAATTGTATACAATATTTTGTTTTATAAAAACTATAACCCAACTACGTAAATTATATAGCCTATGTTACCCGGGCGATTATTAAGAATCTATTGACACCTCATTTATTAAAATCGGATCAGTAGCTTCTGCGCTACGGTAGGACAAACACACACACATACATACAAACATACATACATAGACTGCCCAAATCATTACCCTTCCTTTTGGCTTCGCCGTAGTCAGGTAAAAAGGTACTTCAATATTGTAGAGCAAACATGCGTTTAACACTGAAACCTTTTTAAACACGCGTTTAAAAGTCACTTGTGCGAAGACACCATAGTAAACATTGCCATAGACCAATCAAACATAATTTCTCTATGGTACTACATACATTAAGGTGACGTTATGTTGAATCTGTCGCTCCGCGCGGTGCAGTGAGTTATCGTCTATTAATGCCCGGTTTCTGATATTTTTGTCGGTATTTTATCTATTCAATAGCGCTTTTGATTGGCTGGCGCAAACGCGTTAACCAATCTTCTAGCGCGTAAATCAATACTCAAAAGTTCTAAGGTTTTTTGTTGGTAGTTTATCTATTCAATAGGTGACATGACAAAAAACCTTAGAAACCGGGCAAAATTTTACTAAATAATAAGAATAGGCTTCATATTTTGCAGAAGTATTGAGACTGTGGCCACCAGGGATAATCCTGGATCGGATCTGCACTAAGGAATACAATTTAGGGAAAGCGAATGACAAAGCAACGGATTATATTGTGAGTAACATAATATTATGCTGAGATGTTTTCTTAGGAGCTATATCTAGATATAGTTCGCTAGTCCAGTCGACTGTCATTGAGTTTTTACTTTATTCAGTACGTACACAAGAATACATAATTAATATTTTAATGTTTAAGTTTAAACTTTTTAGGGTTATTTTTTCTATGGAATGTGAAAGAAAGATTGACACTTGTGTCAAACCAACACCTACTGTTAATTATATACAAACGCATGGTAGTGTGAGGTAGTGTGTGTAACTTTATTTTTAATAATTTGATGTATTTCTAAATATTATTTTAAAAAAATGTTTTATGTATACTTTTCTCAATACTATAAACTTTAACTGTGCCAAATTATATATTTCTCCGTTAGAACAACTCTCGTAAAACTGTACTTAAAGTTTTTGCTTGATGATAATAGGTTTATTAAAGATGTTATTTATAACATTACAGATGCGTAAAGGCGACGTGCTCAACATACCAGTCTGGTGCATCCACCGCGACCCGCAGTACTTCGCTGACCCTATGACATTCGACCCTGAGAGGTTCTCCGACGACAACAAGCATAAGATACACTCAATGGCGTATATGCCGTTTGGCATGGGCCCTAGGAATTGCATTGGCGAGTTTCGTAGCGGTTCTGTTATCCTAGTACAATATCACGCAAGCGCGGTATAGTCGAGTGGCTGTCGCGCATTGACGATGGAGGTATCACATAAGTATTAAGTTGCTTTTTGACAACTGGAGCCCAAGCAGGAACAATAAGGATGTGCATTCGTTTTAAGTCAGTAAAATTCGTATATTTTCCGAAATACATAAATATGGACCGAAAAATGCAAAATGTACAGTAATCACTCGCTAAATTAAAAAGTTACAGGACTAAAAATGACTAAAAAATAAACGACTATTTTTTGTGCTATAATTGAGAAACGAAAATTACTGTTACAAGTTACAAGTTACAAGTCGTTATGTTGTTTGTGACATTTTTGTTGCGAAAACAATGATAAACATAAACGCAGTATTTAATACATTTTTAACTGCTGTGAAGTCATTCCTGCATCATTTTTTTATCCGACGAAAAAATCGGAGGAGGTTCTCATGTTATTGTACAGAGCATTTTTAATGATTTTTAACGATCTCACTTTTGTGATGGCTGTATTTCGTCAATGGTTGATCGTAGACATGCCATTGCAAGGACAATACTTCCTGGCTTATTATGTTCTTATCGAAAAGCAAATAAAAAAAACTGTGCATGTTCTCCATTTAAACGTCACTTACTTACCGCACAATAAAGTCATATAAGTGATTTTTGACGGGAGTGTCAATCAGTGACGTTGTTGTATAATATTTGTATTTCTTTCAAAATTTGTGTTATTTCGGTTTTTAATGTGTGTAATATTGGTAGAATATTATCCATTAGATATTAGATACAACTACAAAATTCGTGCTTTTTTCGAGTTTGAGTTTCTGATTTGAGTTTCCCTCCAAAACTCCCTAGGAAGTTTCAGTAAAGCGTTTTCCACTTTACTGAATCGACTGACTTGACTGCACTGACTATTTATTTGGACTTTGACTAGATTAATTTGGCCGATTTTACTTTCTCTGCTTTCTCTTTTCAGGATCCCGCTTCGCCCTATGTGAGTTGAAAGTCCTCCTGTACATGATTATACTAAACATGGAGGTGTCTCCGAACGACAGGACCACTACGACCAACAAGATGAGCACCGACTCCTTAAATCTCCGCTTCAAAGATGGACACTGGCTGAGGTTCAAACCACGAGTATAGGTACATGAAAATTATATAAAAAAAAAAACAAGCAATAATATTAACTATTGTATTATGTATATATTGAGATCTAAGTTATTAAACATTGTTAATTCGGTAATTTTTATTTGTTTAGAATAAATACTATATAATTGTAATGCTGGCTGATAATATTTTAAAAAATACTTGGTTGTGCTAAAAGCACCATCTTTTGAAAACCTTAGGTACTAATATAACATCTACCTACCCGATATTGTTGATCTTATAAGTGTTGATAATGAATACTAGGTGGCGTGTTCCGCGTCATAATTTTTTAATTTATAAAAACCTCAAGATATAAAATTATTCAACATAATTTACATTGTAAACTATTATTATTAAATGAAGTTTTTGAAACTAAAAATATAATAACCATACTTTAACGGAGCGTTCAAGTATTACGTAACGAAATTTTTGAAGATTTTAGACCCACCTTCCCCCCTGCGTAACGCACCGTAACATTTCACTGTAAACCCCTCCTATAAAACGTTACGTAACACACAAGTGACAAAATTCATGGTAATTAGGTAGTAATTATGTCGCGAAAAGTACCGGAAAGTCGCAAAAATACACACTGGTGCTACGGTGGAACTCGTACTCGAAAATAATACGATATTTCAAGTTTTACATTTTGTAAACAGAGTGACGCAAAGAAAAAAGCATAAGAAGAAAAACCAAATGAATTATAAATGAGTAAATAGCGGTATAAATTTGAAATTGCAATTCCTAACCAAATAATTTTTTGTTTTCAAAAAACAAAAAAAAACGAATTTGAGATCAAAGTGTGGCAGTACGACATAACGCCAATTTCATATGTAAGGACTTAATATTATTTAAACATTTTATTTTCTTATTAAAATACTATAATAGTATTATCGACTTATATATTTAGTGTAGTTTGTCAGTTCTATACAATTTATTATCATACTTAAAACATGCAAAATTGTTAATTAAATTCAAAATATGTGAATTTTAATTTACAAAATGTTATTACTATTATTATTTCCATGGTTGAATGTCATTAAAGTAATCATCAATTGTGTAGTAGCTCTTTTTCATTAAATTATTTTTGACACATTCCTTAAATTTGATAAAGGGTAAGCTTAGGATATCAACAGGCAACCTATTACGTCCTTACATATGAAATTGGCGTTTTGTCATACTGGCCACTTTGATCTAAAATATATCTCCTTTGGTTATATCGCTATTTACTCATGCATTTGTGTTTCGAAAACCGTAATTCATTTGTTTTTTCCTCTTTGGGTTTTTTCTTTGCGTCACTCTGTTTAAAAAATGGAAAACTTGAAATATCATATTATTTTCGAGTACGAGTTCGACGAGAGAAAAGAAAAAAGAGAGAAATTTCGACCTGCAGAACAAGCCCCGTGGACGGCCGGAGACCAAAGTTGATAATGAATAATTGAAGGCTATTGTAGAAGCGAATCCATCGCAAACCACGTCCGAGTTAGCTGGAGGCTGGGGTGTTAGTGATAAAACTGTTTTAATTCACTTGAAGCAAATTGGGTAGATGAAAAAGCTTCAAATGTGGGTACCTCATGAATTGAGTGCAGCAAACCGACAAAGGCACATCGACTGCTGCGTTACATTACTCAACCAGCACAAATTTTTTTTTGGGGAAACAGGGAATTTATATCGAATAATTGCCTGTGATGAAAAGTCACCAGCCAAAGCCTGCCCCAAACGAAAATTAACTCAAAAATGTTACTTGTTAGCGTTTGGTGGACTAGTGCCGGTGTCGTTCACTACAGCTTTCTTAAATCTGGCCAGAGGAATACGGCAGATTGCCAGCAACTGCAAATCATGATGGATAAGCTAGCTGCTAAACAACCGAGGTTGGTCATTCGCTCGAGGCCACTGCTGCTTCAGGACAACGCCAGACCACACACTCCACAACAGACGGCTAGCAAATTAGAGTAGCTTCAATTGGAATGTCTAAGACATCCACCGTACTTCCCGGACCTTGCTCCAACACATTACCATTTTTTTCGAAATTTGGATAACTTCATGCAAGGGAAAACATTCAACTCCGATGGGGCAGTCCAACGCGCCTTCAAATATTTTATTAGTTACTGTCCGAATAGTTCTTTTAGTAAAGGAATTAATTAACTACCTATGAGATGGCAAAAGTGCATAGATAGCAATGGTACTTTGATTAAATAAATATATTATATTAAAAAAAAATTGACTTTATGTTCCTGGTTACAAAACACCAATTTTTATATGTATTATGAAATTGGTGTTGTGTAAAGGAGGTTTTGTATATCATATGATCTAATATTATAAAAGCGTGTAGCGAGTCCCACAAATGTGTTTTGAACCTTATGAAGCCGTGAATAATTATTAGCTAACTTGTTCTTATTCCTCGTGTTAAAAGAGTGGGAAAGGAAATGCAACAGACAGATGACTAAATACAGACAGTGGCTTAAGTAGTGATTGTTGGATAATATAACAGTATTATAAAGTCGAAGTATCAATGTCATATTGACGGATGACACAAGCACAGCCTATTTAGTTAGTTTATTTTAGTGAGCCAAAAGGCTATATATAGTGTAGACGTATCTGTGTTAGGCATCTCTCATATGTAATACGTATCTGTGTTAAACATCTCTCTCATAAGTACCAATAAAGGAGAATATAACAATTGTTGCTGTATTATTATTATCACCACTCAAGCGTTAGAGGGATCTGTAAAAACCAAGACGTCGTAGTTCTCAACATACTATACCTATCATTCCAGTCTCGAACGATACATTTTGACAAGTAGATTTATCAATTGTTGGTCACCCAGAATAAAGATGTTTTTCTTCAGACTACCCACATTTTTTTGTTTCTGTACTTCATTTGACGCTGTCATTTGTGACGTATGAGTTTGACATAACTTGGTATGTATTTATCGAACACGCTTTGGACTTTCCAGATTATGTATAATATTATTTGTTCTATAATTTTTTAACTTACAAACTTTTTGTAATTTTGTGTAACTGGTGAATTGCAATGTGATAAACGAATAGACTGTCGTATATTCTTATAATGCCGATAACTTAATATTTAAAATAGACATGGTCTTATTTTTGGAGTCTAATTCTCGTTTTAATGATGTAACTTTAAGTAGGTTATTTCCGTAGGGTCAATTTGGGTATAAACAGGCTGGTTAGATGATGACATATTTAACATCGGAGAGTCAAAAATCAGTGATTCGTCATCCGACGTCACTGAAATGCTATTCAGCTCTGAATTAGCTCTTAATTTATTTCGGCGAAAAGTGATATTTTCAATTTCAGTCTAGTTTTGTAGTTGTTTCTTTGAATTGCAACCAGATGGCACTAGTTGTTGTAGGAAACTTGACAGTATGAACTGTTAATCTTAGGATTTGAATATTTTTTATGTATATCTATTAAAAGTAGGTGCTTATTCTTCTTTCTACGTATCAATTTATGAATAATATTATAAATTTACTTTTTTAATAGTTCCATATATACAGAACAATGGTTTAGATTTTATATTCACGAAATATTTCACTTTATATTGCAAAGATTTGACTTACGGTCCACTCACAAGTCTTCTTGAATTTTTTAATTAACATCTTTATGTATCATTTCACAAATAATATCACAGGTATATCTAGTGTATTAAGCTAGATTAGAAACTTCTTACTTTGAAATAGATAATAAAATAAATTTATATAAAATTTTAATACGGAGCTTGATATTGTTGTCGCAGCCGCTATCAAGTTTTTAAAATAAATTGTAAAATTACTATTACTCAAAGTTTGGCAACAGTGATGACATCACTTACAGAATTCACTAACGCAGTTTACCCTGATATCACTAATCTCATGACAAAGCCCATAGAAAGGTTATGTGAACGTGCCATTATGACTCCCAAAAATGAAGGCGCAGCCACAATAAATGAACTTTTACTCAAGTCATTTGAGGTGATGAAGTACAATATAAGTCAGTGGATTTAGTAGTACAAACTGATGATGTAGTAAATATATTCATATCTGAAGCAAGTACGCTTAATGACTTTTACAAGCGAAAGTCATGACACTAGGGAAATAAACAAAGAGACAAACAAGATGGTTTCGAGTTCCGTTTAATTGAGGAAAGTTGAAGGATCATTTCAGTTTTGTGGATGTAACCTACCTTTGAGAAAGGAAATGATTTATATAGTTGTAGGATGAAGAACAGAAGATTTCTTATTATAACATAGAAGTCAAGAGACAGAAATAAGAGTAAAATTCCAGTTGACTTTAATTCGGTATTGGAAATTGATGAAGATAGCGAATTGTAATGTTATATAGGCTGGGGGACTCACAGTGTAAAAGTGATTTAAATTGATAATAAAGCATGGTATATCCAATATAGGTTTTCTATGTGACAGAAGGGCAAACAAACATCATCATCAGTAAATGAAATTAGAAGACATTGTCCACAGCTGTTGTAAAATATCCAAATTAACATATTAAACCCGATTTCTCAACCACTACAGAATACCTATATGACGACTGAAGGAAGAGTTGGCAACAAGATCAGAGGTTTAAGAATAAAATATGCACACTAGTATAAGCTACAACTACACTAAAGGTGAGAACCACCGAACGTGCCGGGGGTAGACATAGACATCAATGTAATGGGAACTTTCCTTAGTGGAATTTTCTTGTCATTTGAGGCGGATTACGTTAGACGTTAGGGGTAACAAATGTTACTGTAAAATTTACAGTTTAAACACAATACAAAATTTAAATCAGATATTATGAAGTCGTTAAGGAAATACATCGAAAAAAACTGCGTAGTTATAACGAAAATTAAAAGAACATAACTCTTTTCTACCGTACCGTAGACACAGAAATCGAGAACGCTCAACCTGGGATAGGTTGAGCGTCAGAATTCACGATAATTTGAATGACTTATGCAGATTGAAAAGGGAAAAGCAAAACGGTAGCACCTGTATGGCCAAGGGATAAGATCTACCCAAGAATCTTAATAAACAAACCAAGTTAAGCGTAAATTTGGTTCTCGTATCTGGACAAAATACAAAATGAGATATAGAAGTTTGGAATGATTCAACAGAGGAAAAAGTACTAAAACTAAGTGTCATACGCTGTGAGAGACATTAGAATGTTTTAAAAGACAAAGAGAGTAAGGTAGAATACACGTCGGTCGGATAAAGAGTGGAGTGTGGAAATAATTAGGAAGGTGAATGTATTGATTTGAATTGATAGCATATTAATTGTGTATTCTAAATTACAAGGGCTGCACTAAAAGTATCGGGAATGGAATATTTCCACTGTTCCTGTCATATTAAAATCTTTTTAATTTAAAACTCCTTGGTTTTAAAAATCGAATACCGTTTATTTATTTAAAAAAAGATTCTCGGTCTTGTCAAACTTGTTTAGTCGTTGAGAAAATGGAATTAACTCGAGAAAATTCTAGAGCGATGATTTATTATGACTTCCGAAGTAGTTTAACACAAAAATAGTGTATTGACCGGATGATTTCTGCATTTGGTGATGAAGCCCCATCCAAAACCACAATTTATCACTGGTTTGCTGAATTTCAACGTGGACGTCTCAAGCTCAGTGATGATCCCCGTCAAGGTCGTCCAAAAACTGCAGTCACCCAAGAAAACGTTGATGCTGTGCGTAAGCTGATTGAGGAAGATCGACATGTGACATACCGCGAAATTCAGGCAACTTTAGACATTGGCATGAGTCAAATACAAATAATCTTGCGTCATTTTTTGCTCTGTGAAGAGCAAAAAGCGGCTCGCGTTACTTGGTACGTCAGAACTCTCGAAAGATTCCACGCAGGATCCTCAAATGCTGTATACAACATCGTATCAGGTGACGAATCCTGGATATACGCGTACGAACCCGAAACAAAAAACCAGTCACGAGTTTGGGTGTTCGAAAATGAGTTAAAGCCAACAAAAATTGTTCGTTCACGGAGTGTTGCAAAAAAATTGTGGCCACGTTTGTCTGCAAAACCGGCCATGTTGCGACTATTCCTCTTGAGGGACAAAGAACGGTTAATGCAGAATGGTATGCTAACATTTGTTTGCCACAGGTCGTTTCAGAACTCCGTAAAGAGAACTAACCGCCGCATCATCCTCCATCACGACAATGCGAGTTCTCACACCGCGCACAGAACAAAAGAGTTTTTAGAGCAAGAAATCATAGAATTATTAGACCATCCGCCGTGCAGCCCCGACCTAAGCCCTAATGATTTCTATACTTTCCCTAAAATAAAGAATAAATTGCGTGGTCAGAGATTTTCATCACCTGAAGAAGCTGTGGACGCCTACAAAACGGCCATTTTGGAGACCCCAACTTCCGAATGGAATGGTTGCTTCAATGATTGGTTCCATCGTATGGAAAAATGTGTCAAATTTCGCGGAGAATACTTCGAAAAGCAATAAATACATTTTTAAATAGTAATGTTGTGTCACTTCCTTGATTCCCGAAATTTTCAGTGACGCCCTCGTATACTTTATTGGTCACTTAATATGATGCTAACAATTGCTGATAAAATAACGATATACAATAGAGACGTTACAACATAAACGTAGGGCATTATTATTCATGGTTAATAATTCAATTATGACTGGATGCAAGTAGAATATATACATACATAAAATAAATTAAAATAAGGAATAGATGTAGTCTATGACTGTGTATGTAAGCATAGATATTAGGTCTTTACCTATGAAATTGCCGTTTTGTATGAAAAAATTATCAATTTTGTTGCTTAGAAGTCATACTTATCAATTGAATGATCAACTATGCTTTATATATCGATTTCAATAATCAGCCGTGCTGCTTACACATTATGTAATTTATTACTTGATCAATTGGCTTATTAGCATTGCCACTTTTGTGTTACCTTTATGACCTCATAAATTTAATGATTGGCAATGCCACTTCCAAGTCTATTTATGACGTAATTTAATTATTATTATCATTTAATATACTATAATATTATTAATGACCAGCTTTTATACTTCTTTTTTGGCACTTTTATAACGTTACCAATGTTATGATCAGATATACTGCTTTTATGTCACTTTTGTAACATTATCAATTTAATGATCAGCTGTGCTGCTTTTATACTGTTATCATTTTAATGATCAGTTATACTGCATAAAACCTGTATGTCACATTTATGACTTACCCATTTGGTAAGTCTAACTTTAGATATTATGCTTATATGCAGTAGACTCAGATTTATAAATAAAGCCCGGACAAACCGCCCGGTTACCCTGCAGTGCGTGTGTCAACAGTCAGAGTCACATACTCACATCAAATCATGTACTCGCGTCACGCGAGGCACTCTGCCTTTTAAGCTTCGCACGAGCATTGACGCTTGCACGTTTGCCACTGGTGGCATAGTATTATTATAATGAGTTCAAATTAAATTAAAATCCCAGTAAATTTCCTGCTATTGAATCTTATCCAGTGGGTATATACCACTGGATAAGACTTATTTATAATTTATATAAATTATACTTCCATATTGTAAGTCACAAAATAGATGACAATAGAATTCACAATTTTATGTTATTGATATTATGATACAGTAAAGCAATGTAATATTTTATTAATATTATGGCTATCAAACGCAACGTTTTAACTTTTTAATAATTATTCATCAAAACTATTAGGTATGTTAAAACTTATTACATTCTACATTCTAATTTCATAAAACAAATGAACTTGTATTGTTATGTGAACTCGTGTAATATTTCGGATATCTCATTTATTATGGTACGTTTAATAGTAAACATCTGCAGTAGTAGAATACTCTTATCTTACTAGGTTATAGGTATCTATTGTTCAATTGGAAAGCGCGTCGTTATCGTTAAGCCCATCGCTATTTATTTCGCACAAAATAAGTACCTACGCATATAATGTTACATTGTTTCTTGATTATATTCATATCAGTTAAGTTGTACGAAACAACATATTACTTTACTTGTTTTCCTTTTTCTTTCAAAGTCAAATTATTTAATTTAAAATAGGTATTTTTATACACTTTCTAAACGACACTCTACATGATGCCTACCACCGGTTCGGGAACTAGCCCGGAGAGAAGAACCGGCGTAAGAAACTCGTGCGGGGCTATCTTTTATCAAAAAGATGGAAAATTGTTCTTTTAAGAATTTAAAAAAGGCATATATAACAATGTTATGACTAAAACTACATAACAAGAGTACAATAATATATGTAATTTAGAAGTAGCCTTACAGGGGGCTACCTCATTCCCAATATGTGCTATCATTCATAAAATCATTAACTTTATAATAGGCTTTAGCTCACAAACGTTCTATAACTACTTTTTTAAATTTATTGATTGAAATCTTTTTAACGCTTTCTGGGATCTTATTGTATGGGCGTATACATTGGCGCTTTCTGGGATCTTATTGTATAGGCATATACATTCGCCTTTAAACGAATTATTTACTTTACTATGCTTATTTCGGGTATTTCTTATTGTGGTTGTCACTTTTCTTTTTGAATGGGCTTAATTTTTTTTAACATTATATAATACATTTGATAGAACATACTGATAAGCTATAGTTAATGACGTGTTGGGGGCTAGCTTATAGATTGCCCGAACAGCTCGCTTCTGCAGCACAAATATAGTATTTATATCGGCAGCATTTCCCCACAGTAGAATGCCATAGGACATTATACTGTGGAAGTAACTATAATATACAAACCTTGCTGTGTTTTCGTCTGAAAATTGTCTTATCTTACTTACTGCAAATGCTGCTGAACTGAGTCTGTCGGCCAACCCAACAATATGAGGGCCCCACTGAAGTTGTGCTCTAAAGTTATACCTAAAAAGACAGCTGTATCTACTATTTCCTTACCTTTCCCATTCAATTGTACATTGGTTTCAGTTTGCCTTATATTCGGCAACGTGAACTTTATACATTTAGTTTTTTGTTATTTAACAAAAGATTATTAACACTAAACCTGTGTACTATTTTTGAGAGAGCATTATTTACTTCGTCATAGCCTGCGTTTTGGCGATTAATATTAAAATTATGTGACGTGTCATCGGCAAATAAGACTATCCCGTTTTTTCCATTAATAAGATATGGTAGGTCATTTATATAGACCAGAAAAAAAAGGGTCCTAAAATGGATCCTTGTGAGACCCCCACCTCAATTTTGGTAGCTGTGGATCTATTTCCATTTATCTCAACCCTCTGAGTCCTATTTGATAAATAAGATATGTGCTGGTACGAGTACGAGTACGAGATGTACGAGTGCTGGTACCATAACTCCATAGTGGCATAGTTTCCTGATCAACGTTGTGTGCTGCACGCAATCAAATTCCTTAGAGAGATCGCAAAAGACTCCTAGAGCCCTCCCAAGCATCAAAAATATAACTAATCAGATCAACACCGATCAATCTGTTGTAGAGCGATCCTTCGTAAAACCAAATTGTGTAACTGAGTATTATTTTTTCATATATTTTATTTAGTGTTGATAAAATAGATATAGGTCGAAAGTTAGATCGATTATTAGCAATACAATATGATTACATATTATGCGGTAATGCGTAAGCAAATACTGAGGTTATTTACATTACTATGCAATATGCCTAGTACATATATTATAATATCTAAAGATACAGTGACAGGCTGCTACTATATCACAATCCACACAGATCACAAACCTTACAGATGTGACTACTTAACAGTAACACTGACAATGTAAAACAATTCATTACCATATTTTTTCACATATATGACATTATCAAAAATGTATTGAAAGTGTACAGTCAGTTCCCTATTTCGTTAAATTTTTCTCTCAGGGAGGCATATGGGGACATCTTATAAATAGCTCTAACCCCATCTATATTATAGAAGTTTCACTTCAAAAATGGTTGTCTGTTAAGTGGGTTTACGGACGATAATAGTTTTACGTGATAACGTCATGATCACAAACCGAACGCTTAGGCCGATCGTGCCTCCCTATCGCTTGTTCCGCGCTGTCGCTTACACGCTCAGCTTAGGCGGAACGTGACAATCAGGCGAAACGTATAAATTTTTCGTGCGTACAGCCGGCGTTCATCGATTTATAAGACGTTATCAGGTAAAAAAAA
The DNA here is from genome assembly GCA_037179445.1 of Phengaris alcon alcon. Taxonomy (NCBI): domain Eukaryota; kingdom Metazoa; phylum Arthropoda; class Insecta; order Lepidoptera; family Lycaenidae; genus Phengaris; species Phengaris alcon. The sequence goes on along the minus strand of JAYRCH010000154.1, from coordinate 118,069 downwards.
GATTTTTAACTACATCAAATTTACAGGATCTATTTTCGAGATTGCAAAGTCAATGCTGGCGACATTTCTAATGGATATGTTAGCAAGGGCCGCATCTGTGTATAGTCTTATTTTGTGTCACACGCCGTGTGTGCGCGGCTTTATGCTGATTACCGAATTCCTGTGAACGATTGCATTATTATGTTCATTTTATTTACAGATTTCGAATATTTTTATATAAATTGTTATTTAAACATATATTTAAATAATTAAATGAAAAATTTGCTATGTGTGTCATATCATGTACATGTCGTGTATTTGTATGTGTCATATAATTAAAAAATTAATTCCCAGTGAAATCATATTTGATATTTTGCATGTTAAACATTATATTTCTTGCAATTCTTTTTATAAAATGTGTGGAATGCTTATTCTAGTTACCAAAAATATATAACATGCTAAAGTTTTACTCACAATTCATTAATGAAAATCGAAAAAACAAGCGCGGGTGCTTTCTGCCGTATAGTGCCACGCGACGCTTGGAGGGTTTTTTGTATTCAGAGGCATAAACAATTTAATCTTCGGTCAGAGGTTAAATTTAAATAAAAGTGTAATCATTTTCACTTACAAGAAAAAGTGTTTCTTTATGGTAAGGATTGTACGTACAGGATTTTCGGTAGAACGATGTAAAGGAGACCGGCAAGTGCCATTAATTTACTGCCTGGTAATTATAATACGTGGCCACAAAAAATATTTATTGTAAGTTGGTTGGTGGTGGTTATTACTTTATGAACATAGGAACAAAAAAAAACAATAATATAATACATCAAACTCGGGGGATAAAAGATAATGAATTAAATATAAACTAACCTATTGTTCAATAAATTGCGCTAGTGGCGGTTTGCGTAAAAGCGACATCTATTAGTGGTGATGTCAATTAGGTAATGAAATTAATAACTAGTAAATGATAGATTTCGCTTTCACGTAACAAAAACCAGAAACATAATAATTATTTGTCATAGTAGCTCCCCACACTGATTTCAGTGACGGTGGCCGGTTTTAATTGAAAACAGGCCAGCTACGCAGGAGTTATTTTATAGTGCCCAAGTGTGTGCGCAGTACACAAGAGCACTCTCTCTTCCTTTACTCTCGTAACCCAGTGGGACGAATAACCGACACGACTGGTGAGATATCAGGCGCAGGTCCGACTTTTTACATGCCCATCCGACGCATGGATCATCTTTCTTGTCAGACAATCAGGTGATCAGCCTGCATTGTCCTAACCAAACTTTGAAACAAGATTTTTTGTTGTTCCAATGCGGGAATCGAACCCACGACCTCCGAGTCGAGAGCCAAGCTCTAAACCACTAGACCACGGAGGCTGTTATCATAGTATAAATAGTATAGAGGGATCTATTTCACACCCCAAGTAATTTTTTTTTCATAAAGCTAGTACCTACTAAACTCTTGCTGAGCTTAGTAGGAAAGATCTATAGGAAAAGAAAAATCTTTGTACTCCAATTAAAAACAAGTCTATTGAATGAGCCACTAGATGTCCCTTTTACTGCACAAATTGACAATTTACAGCATTATAATCATATATTAAACAGATATGATGACAACGATTACCACAGATAAGTACACATTTTGTACATGAATTCTCTGATAATCGGAGACTCATAACTTTTTATTCCCAAAAAAATATAATCAAAGTCCTAAAAATATAATATATTTTTTGTTGAATAACTTTTTAAGTACTGTAAAGCCACATAATATGTTCGAAACTTGGCCGCTTTTGATGGAAACTCAGGCAGGATTCGCCAGTGTTCTTTGTAAAATAGAAACCCAGGGGATAGAGAGTAGAGACGATTAATTTCAACTCATTTAGAGCTCTATAATATATTTTTATTTACAGCTTTTTCTCACTAAGTTTCATATAAAAGTCTTCTAAATAAATTACACCATTACAGTAGTCGCATATGATTTGCATCATTTTATAAAATATTTCAAAAAAACAATGCTTAGTACAATATTTTAATATGATAAAAGAAATACGGGAACTTTTCTATTATGCAGTGATATAAATCAACGTCAAAATTCAACAAAGCTAAATACTTTATGTAATTAATTTGACATGTACGAATTTTGTAATGTGCAAATTAAGGAAATAATAATTTTGACTTTGCCTTTGACTTTGAATAATTTTATTTTAACGACCGTGAAAACAAGAATTTAATACGCTTAAAGGCTGCCACAGATGAGAGGCCGATCGTTTCAGTTAGACTGACGTCAGTTCGACCTGAACGGATACGAGCACATGCACGGAAAAAATAGCATCCGACCGAACTGACGTCAGTTCGGCCCCTAGATTAATAACGCCTAGATAGTCTTCAAACAAACGCATCGTACAAAGTAAAGCAAGCAACAGATAGATGTAGTTGTAAGCATTACATACCAATACGCACACAAAACTTTAATGTTGTGGAGAGTACAGTTTTAAGGGACAATTTCTATGGAAAATATTGCTCTTAAAATTGGAATTATTCCATTTGTTTTTCTTAATATCGTGAATTGTAAAAATGTAACTTATATTTCATTTTAAACCATCTATACACGATTTGTAAACATTACTTATATTAAACTGGTATTAAGGAATATATTAAGGATTATCATAATACTAAAAACACTTTAAATTGATGATAAAAAAATCTAATATAAATTGATAAAAAAATATTAAAAACTTTTTCTTAGTTGCAACTATTAATTAGCCATGAAAATTTTGAAATAAATTTCTTATTACTAGTTACATTTTCACAATACACAATAAAAAGCAAGATGGCGATAAAATGTGATTTTATTTTAAAATATTTTAAAATTTTGAGTTAATATAAGTCAAGTTGTAGTACTTACGTATGAAATGTTATGACCAAATCTTTTTTAATTCTTTTCCTATGCATTGTGACACCCTATAACGACACAAATCATCATAATGTTTTAGTAGATGTATGCACTGGCGCTGTACAACTGATGGGTCATTCGAAATAACTAAGCCAATATGGCTCAGTATTATTTGCTTCGCTTTTCATGCTCGTACCCGGTTTCTAGGCGTTTTAATCTAAGGTTCGGCCTGAACGGATTCGAGCACTTACACGGAAAATAGCATCTGATTTGCCGCGAGCCTTGGTCGTGTTTTTGGGGTTCCGTAATAGTTAAGGAAGTCTTATAGTTTCACTCTGTCCGTCCGTCTATCTGTCTGTCTGTCCGATTTCCAAGCTTCTGTAATAACTATATGACAATAACTTTTATATATATATATATATATATATATATATATATATATATATATATATATATATATATATATATTTACATAAACATGTTGTACAAACCTGACATGTATAGTGACATGACCCTAGTGGTATTTTTCACTGATTCCAAGACTTCGTGTCGTAGGGCTAGGGTGCCGCACATGCACACACACACATACACACTTACATGCGCACACACACACACACACACATACACTCTTAATATTACATATTATTAATATTAATTAGGAGACAAAAATATTTTATTACAACCACAATACTGGGAGTTGTTTAGCTTATTATATTAAAGTAATTAGTAACCATGTCAAGACTTCATCGTGTCGATAATTACGATGACGGTGTTTTTATTAAATTGTTTTTATTATTATGTTAAATAGCACTACTATTTGTCAAACAATGTAATACCTGTTACTGGCCATACTAATCGTTACATGTTTAGTGTTAAGTACTAAAATGTAATACGCTGTTGGTATTGAATAAAGAAAGAAAGAAAAAGAAAGTAATTCAAAGAAAACCCATTGCGCGTTGATAGAACCCTCCTTAGAAATGTCGTGACATGCTCTTGGTTAGGTTATTATTTTATTTATTAATTGTATTTTGCTGCAACTGTAGCCACGCTATCGACGAAACCAAATTATTGTGCCATACATTTTCCCAGTAATAATTGTTATAGAAATCATTTCTCTTTGTTTTATAGTAATGGTCTTTAGATTTTATCAGCGTCTTATTTTTTTAAACTTTAGTAGATCTAAAGTTTATAATAATTCAATGAACTCTAATAAATATTCTTTAGACCACGTTGCCATTTTTAGGGTTGCGTACCCAAAGGGTTAAAACGGGACCCTATTACTGAGACTTTGCAGTCCTTCCGTCTATCATCAGGCTGTATTTTAACCTTCTTATACCGTGACAGCTCAATAGTTAAAATTTTCACAAATGATGTAGGTATTTCTTTTGCCGTTATAACAACGTTTTTAATATTAAAAACAGAATAAAATAAAAATAAAAAAAGGGGTTCCCATACAACAAACATGATTTTTTCCGTTTTATACGGAACCCGTTGCCGACTCACACTTGACCGGTTTTATTATAAGGCCGCCACAGACGAGAGGCCGATCGTTTCAGTTAGAACTGACCTCAGTTCGGCCTGAACGAATTCGAGCCCATACACGGAAAAAATCGCATCCGACCGAACTGACGTCAGTTCGGCCCTTAGATTAATAACGCCTAGATAGTCTTCAAAGAAACGCATCGTACAAAGTAAAACAAGCAATATATAGATGTAGGCGTAAGCATTACATACCGACACGCACACAAAACTTTAATGTTGTGGAGTGTGTACAGTTTTAAGGGACAAATTCCACGGAAACATTTGCTCTTAAAATTGGAATTATTGTATTTGTTTTTCTTAATATCGTAAGATGTAAAAATATAACTTAAATTTCATTTTAAACCATCTAAACACGATTTGTAAACATTATTTATATTAAACTGGTATTAAGGAATATATTAAGGATTATCTTAATACTAAAAATTACTTTAAATTGATAGTTAAAAAATCAGAAAATATTAAAAAAAACATGGCTGGTTAGCCATGTTTTTTTTATAGTTGCAACTTAGTTGTAAATTTTTAAATAAATTTCTTATTACTAAAACATTTTCACAATTCACAATAGGACGACAATAGCAAGATGGCGACAAAATGTGATTTTATTTTAAAATGTTTTAAATATTTGGCTTAATATAATTTTAAATTTTGGCAAGTCAAGATGTCATACTTACATATTTAATGTTATGTTTGAATAGTCGGAGATGTATGCAGTAGCGCTTAACAACTGACGGGTCGTTCGACGAAACTGAGTCGATATGGCTCAGTATGATTTGCATCACTTTTCATGCCCGTACCCGGTTTCTAGGCGTTTTAATCTAAGGTTCGACCTGAACGGATTCGAGCACATACACGGAAAATCGCACTCGGTTTGCCGCGAGCTTCAGTCGTGTTTTTAGTGTTCCGTAATACTGAAGGAACCCTTATAGTTTCGCTCTGTCCGTCCGTCTGCCTGTCTCTCCGCTCTCCTAGCTTCTTCTGTAATAACTTTATGACAATAACTTTTGAAGTAATTCAAAGAAAACCTATTGCGCGTTGATAGTTACGGAACCTTAACTTATTCTTAGAAATGTCGTGACATGCTCTTGGCTAGGTTATTATTCTATTTATTTATTGTATTTTGCTGCAACTGTAGTCACGCTATCGACGAAACCGAATTATTGTGCCATACATTTTTCCAGTAATAATTGTTATCTAAGAAATCATTTCTATAACAGATTTTATCAACCATAGTGGCTCTAAAGTTTCAAATACTTCAATGAACTCTAAAATGTAGGTATTTCTATTGCCGTTATAAGAACAAATACTAAAATAAAAAATACAGAATAAAATAATAAATTGAATACAACAAAAAAGAATACAATACAACAAACGTGATTTTTCCGTTTAGTACGGAATCCCTCTTGCCGACTCGCACTTGACCGGTTTTATTGTATACTCGAATTTTATTACCGTTCAGTCTAATTTTATTACCGTTCAGTCCATCCGTACAGGTCAGAATTAATGTTACCAACTTAGTTGTTTTACAAAGTTTTACTACTAAATTTAGTATTTTATTCCCTCTTTAGTATGAATGTAGTTTTTATTAGTGGTTTTGTAGAAAATAGCCAGACAGTAATCATAATATGCAAAATGGTGTGCTACTATGTGCTATTATGACACCTTATCATAATAGCACATAGTAGTACGAGTCCGTATGTCGCTTAAAACTACCGATTTAATTTCTATATTACGTAATATTTCCTACAATATTTTTTTATTTTACAGTAAAATTATCATATTTTCAATATATTAAAACTGAAAATGCACGGGTTACTTGTTGTTTTTTACAGATTCTAAGTTTAGTAGCTTTTTTTTATAGTTATCGGTACTCTTTTAGTAGAAAACGACCCGAGTTTAGTAGTTTCACAAAAACAGAGTTGGCAACACTGGAGCCAATCGCTGCAGTCCATCCGGCCGACTGATGCGATCTTGAAATTGCACACAGACGATTCGATTTTGTACCCGTTCAGGCCGAACTGAAGGAAAACCGGACCGGACCGGACACCTTATCATAGTAGCACATAGTAGTACGCGTCCGTAAGTCGCTTAAAATTACCGATTTAATTTCTATATTACGTTTTTTTATTTAACGGTAAAATTATCATATTTTCAATATATTAAAACTGAAAATGCAGTGTTTTTTGTTGTTTTTAGGGATTATTTAGTAGCTTTTTATACTTATCGGTACTCTTTTAGTAGTTTTTAGTAGAAAACGACGCGAGTTTAGTAGTTTCGCAAAAACAGAGTTGGCAACACTGGAGCGAATCGCTTCAGTCCATCCGGCCGACTGATGCGATCTCGAAATTGCACACAGACGATACGATTTTGCATCCGTTCAGGCCGAACTGAAGGAAAACCGGACCGTGTCTGGAGCCCCTAAAGAATATAATAATAAAGTGGGCCACAGTAATTTCATAATTATCATAATCATGGTATGAATAAAGTCATAACAATTTGAAATAGTAGCATAACATAGCAATAATTACTTGAAAACTTGAATTAATTATTATATATCGTATATAAAAGAATATTTAAATAGCGATCCACAATAAATATTAATGCGAGAATAATCTAATATATAAATTTCTCGTGTCATAATTTTCGGGAACACTCTCCTCCAAAACAGCTTGACCGATTCTTATGAAATTTTTTTGCATGTTCGGTAGGTCTGAGAATCGGACGTATTCCATTTTGTTCAACCCCGAAACGGTAAGAGTGACCCACTGCTAAATATTTTTTTAAATTTTCCGTTAAAATTTTTCATTTTTATTTTTATACTAGCTTTTGCCCGCAGCTTCGCCCACGTGGGAGAGTGTTGGTGGCGAAAAACTTCTATAGCAAATATACCTGCAATATAGCACAGAGTGAAAAATACATCCTCTAGATATAATATCCTAGATAAGGATTAATATTGTATCCGTCTAATTAGCTTTTGAAAATACCAAATTATATTTTGTGATTTTTTTTAAAACTAAATGGGTATAGTAAGCTATCCTTAAAATATAGACATAATATTATATGCCATCGAGAACTTTTTTGTACACCTTTAGAAGAGAAACAATCCCACCATACATTGTTTTATTATAAATTATCTCCAACGGGTTACGTTAGGCAGCGATTTCGATAACAATTCCCAAACAGCTTTATTTGTTCCGACACTATCAACAATGATCGTCATAAATCAAACAATTTCCACCAAACCTTAACAAATTATTATCGACCTAAGCCGACCTTCCTAAGGAACCACTCGGTCGGTAGATGATGTAAACTGCATTAAATATATTCTTTCTTCATTAAAATACTTTCAGTAGTTTTTGAGATTATCGCCAACATACAGACAAACAGACTCAGCGGGGGGCTTAAATTCATAATAAATTTTAGAGAAAAGTGGAAAGTGTGCGGATTGACCCGCCCACGCTAGTTAACACTACCTTAGGCTGGGAGTATATTGTCCGGAATCCGGTAGGCCGGGAAAAGTTCAGAGCATTAAAAACAGAACTCTGCGCTAATAAGCTGAAAATAAAAGTGTCGAGTGTCAAACTGTCATAATATGTACATATATGATATTGATATTTGACTCGACACTTGTGCGTTCTGAATTTTCTCTGGCCTTCCGGATTCCGGATCATATAGTCTCAGCCTTATATCTTTAACCTTTAAAAAAGTGTGCCAAATTTCTCATTTGACGAAAGCATCCCACCAAGGAAATATTTTTCAAAATTCAAACACCCAAGGTGGTGAAATGTGTGATAAAAGTTTGTATGAATTTTTTTATTCCTAGGACATATTTGCATTAAATTTCGTATGAATTGAGTACGGAAAAATAATGAGTTACGTATTTTAACGTTTTTCAATATTCAATCTATGAAAGTAAAATAGGGGATGAAAGTTGTAAATTATTATAAAAATATGCTTAAAACCCAATTTCACACGGGCGAATCTGCGGGCAAATGCCATTTATATTTTTTGCAGGCACTATCAAACTCTAAAACTTTTAACTAGAACTCTATTGAGTTCATCTCTCATCGTTTCTCAAAAACAATTTCGTTCACTCATATTTTTTGGATTTATTTTGTAAATCCAACTACCACGAAAAATACTTATCATTTTTAGGGTTAATATAATATACCCCCTATGACACTCACAAATAATGTGACTTTCTATTGGTAAAATAATTTTAAAAATACGTTGAAGTAGTTCCAGAGATTGCCCCTTACAATCTCGGTAAGTCACAAACTCACAAAGAAACAAACTTTACCTCTTTATTATATGAGCTTTACCTCTTTATAATATTAGTATAGTTCAGATGTTAGCCGCGAATTCGTACGCGATAAAGAAATCTTGGGAGCTATACTTTCTTATGCGATAAAAAGTAGATTATGTGTTAAAACTTCTAATTCTATCATATCAAATTTCATTAAAATCCGTTCAGCTGTTATAACGTGAAAGATTAACGAACATTCATACATCCATACATAAAACTTTCGCGTTTATCATAAGTAAGAATATGCTCGTCGTCTTGTTTTAATAAATAAAAGCACCATAACTACTTTTCAACCTTTGATCATTTACTTGAAACATACAAGCCTAATTACACAAATTTAATTATAATGGGTGACTTCAATACTTGTATGGCCAAAGATGATGCTAGATCAAAAACTCTTAAGTCTATTTTGTTCTCCTATAACATGAGTTTACTGCCACTTAACCCAACACACTGTTCTCCTGGTTGCTGTCCTTCCTTGCTGGATCTCATCATCGTATCATCGCCAAATTCTGTAACCAAACACGGCCAGAGTTCAGCAGAAATGTTCTCTTACCACGACCTTATATATGTTGCCTTTAATGTTCGCATACCTAAACCTAAACGTAAAACACTTCTTCAGCGTAATTTCTCATCCATGGATGTAGATAGCCTGAGGGAAGACGCACGCTATACAGATTAGTCAGCACTGTACACAACGGAATCGGCTGACGATAAGGTAGAGATATTTAATAGTCTACCCAAATCTCTATACGATAAGCATGCTCCTGTCAAGCCAATTAGAATAAAACATCTTCCGGCTCCGTGGCTGTCAGATAATATTAAATCTCTCATTAATGCCAAGCATGCAGCCAAAGCCAAATACAAAAAATATAATACAAATGAGTATCGCGATAAATATATTAAATTAAGAAACCGCTGCAATACTATGTGTCGTGATGCTCAACAGCGTCATATTCATTCAGCGGTCGAGAATGGCGATCAAGCGAAAACATAGAAATTTCTAAAATCTCTCAGTATTGGCAAAAATTCCAATCTAAATGACTCCTGCAATATTGACACTAACTTACTAAATAAATACTTTACGTGTATCCCTAACTTAGACCCGGCCATTAAATTACAAACCCTTTTTTAAACGGGCAATTGGCCCACCACACTTACCCACCAGGATCGACAGTGGTAACCAACCGCAAAAACCCTTTGATATGATCTCAGGGGTGCCCGGGGGACGTGCTAAATCTGTCTTGGAACCCGCAACGAAATTAATCAGAAGATTGTAGGAGGAGTAGGAAGTATTCCAGTTTCCCTCCCCAAGCAAAGCGGGAGACAGCAAAAATTGTGATGACAAAAAGTCAGAATTACAAGACAGAATGTAATTAAATGTTTTAATTTATAATATGACAATTGATTACAATGCATTTATAATGACAAAAAAGTGTTGCATTGTTCCCAATAGTATTTATGACAAAAACGTTTGAAAGCTCGGAAGTTCTTCGCGCAGCCCACGAGATCTTCATAGTACACAACCCTAGAAACACAATGGACGCTGTTCAACATTTCGATTCTTTCGTCATACCTGAGATCACACTCCCAGAGTATGTGATGAGCAGTTTGTTCATAAGGGCTACCTTCGGTCGAACACTCGCATAGCGGAGACGAGACTAATGTAAGTCCAAATAGTTTCGCTTTAAAGTTTCCGTGTCCTGTCAAAAATTGTGCGACGTAGTGGTCTATTTCTATCCATTGCTTCGAGAGTCGATCGCGTACCGAAGGGAAGAAATTATATAGGTGACGCCCTTTGATAGTGTTGTCCCACCGTTCCAGCCACTCAGAAATTAGGTTCTGTATAGAAATATCTAATGGCTCGAATAATCTAGTTATCTTATTACTCTCTTTCGCGCTTAAAAACTCAGGGTTAGTAATTTTTTTATTTTTATAATATAGTGCTGCACGACGCTGTCTAGCCCTATCTGCCCAAGCCGGTGCGCCATAGCATATGCTGCCGAGGTACGTCGCATTAAAATTATTTTTAATGTTTTAAATGAAAGGCCCCATGTCGACGTTGATATTTTTGTGAAACAATAGAAATTCCTTTTAGCTTTCTCACCGGTCTGTATTATATGTTCCAGGAATGTAAATTTATTTTCTAAAATAAGTCCTAGGTAACAAAGTGACTGTTTACGTTTCACATTGATGTTGTTCAGTTTAATACAAGGAGTTGATATTAATGAACCTTTTAAAAGTACTTGAAAGGTTTTATGTGCTGCAAATTCTAATCGATTTCTGTGGCCCCAACTCGATATTACGTTGAGGCACTTGTTGGACTTGATTTCAATTTCAGATCGCGAATTGGCTTGAATAATAATATAACCATCGTCAGCATAACCTATCAGAGAGCACAGAGGAGGCAGGGGAACACATAATAAATCATCAAAACTTATATTCCACAAGTGCGGCGATAGTACTGATCCTTGAGGGCAGCCGCGCGTTAAGTTTTTGGAATGTGTGTAATGGCCGAGTTGGAGTTTTGTTACGCCGTTGCAAAAATACGAGTAAATTAAATAATAAATATTACGATAGCAGCCTCTGTTTCTTAACTTCAGTAGTAGCATTGGCCACCAGGCATTATCGAAGGCACCCGCGATATCCAGAGATATACCTACTACATATTTACACTCCGATAGATTTACTGTTTTTCTGACCTCGATTGCTGCATCCACTGTTGACTTCCCGGCGGTAAATCCAAATTGCTGATTATTACATTTCGGGCCACCGGGTAGCAAGCGAGGAACAATAAGACGTTCTAATAATTTACCTAAGCATAATAATAACGTTATAGGACGGTAGGATTTCGGATCGTCTGGTGGTTTATCACCGGCTTTTGGAATTAATTTTATTGTGCCGATTCGCCAGATTTTTGGAAAAGTGCCTTCTGCAATACATTTATTAAAAACCTGTAATATAGATGAGCCTACCGCTAGACACGCCTGCTTAATCATAATATTAGATATTTTATCCTCGCCTGCTGACTTTTTCGTAGGTAACAAATTAACTGTTGAAGTGAACTCATCAAGTATAGGTAAGTCAGATACCGGCGTATTGATGGGGTCTAACATTCTGAACCTTATCTCGCGGTGAAAATCATTGTCCAAGTCCGGCTTGTCGTCTGGAATTAGTACGTCGAGGTACGCCTTCGCCGTGTCTCTTAAACTATGAGTATACGAATTATTAATCTTGATATTTGAAAAATACTGTGGAGCAGTGGTATTATTTGGTTTGAGTTCATGGTATAAAGAAAATGGGCGAAAGCGCTAATTTTCCTTATCCAGTCTAACGGCTGCATTTCTCAACATATTATTTTCTGCTAAGGTGACGGCGGCGCGATAACGCGACCTTGAAGCCCTAAGGTCAGTTAAGTACGATACGTAATTATCGTCCAATAGACCCTATCTACGTGCATAATTAATTTTCTGTCTGGCTCTCGTAAACTCCCGACGCAAGTTATATAAATTATCGTGCCACCAATTACACTTATTTTCTGTTTTAAGCGGCCTTCGGCCCAGGGCGGTGTCGGCACAGTAGCCAAAGGTGTTGGTCATTATTTCCGCACTATCATTTGAGTTCAAGTCTGGAGAGTGAACTCTCTGGAATGAGCGAACATAAGAGACCGGAATAAATTCCAATTACCATTTTTAACATTACATTTATAATCTTTCGACTCAATCACGGGACAACTCGAGGGTGCGCGAATAAACTCAAAGACAATTAAACGATGGTCACTGCATGACGCATCAGGAATGACGCGCCAATTTATTATATTGTTATTATGGACGTACGCGCTGGAAAGCGTGACGTTGATGGAAGATTCACCAGAGGGCCTGCTAAATGTAGGTGGTGCATTGGGAGTGTTATGAATTTGCAGGTTGAACTCTACTATGAAGTCTTCCACTGAGCTACGACGGTCGCGGTCAGTGTATCTAAGTTCCCCATGCCATAAGGGCGAAGAAGCATTTACGTCGGCACCAATAACAATTTTATTCCCCGCAAGACATTGTAGGACATGACGTAGTTGGTGTAAGTGAGGACCTACAGGATCAGAGTATTGAAAATAACAACTAACTACGTACAATCTAAAGTGAAGACACGAAACCTCCGCTACCGCACAGTGAGACGTTGACAGATTTGTAAGGGCCGTAATTGAAAATTTAGACTGAGGTGTGTAAATGCCGGCGCGCGTTAGGTTGTTAACTTGTACGACTTTCGACCTTAGCGACGCGGATTGATATTGCTCCTGTATGAGAACTAAGTCTAAATTATAATCCGACACCAATTTTTCTAATTCAATCGTCGCGTGCTTATTGTTATGTAGGTTCAACACTCCTATAACTAACTTATCCATAGCGAGTTGTTAAAATTAATTGCTCCATTTTTGTCTTGTATGTTGGGCAGTCAAGGGGAACCCGTGGGGTGGGCGTTAGGTTTCTTGTACCGGGTGCAGCTTCCGCAAACCGGTTTGAAATCTCTTAAGTCTTTTTTGGGACAGTTAATATGAGGTATGTTTATCGGCGCAGTGACAACAGCACGGGTCTGAATCGCGGCAGAGTTTAGCAATGTGACCGTATTGTTGACAATTAGCGCAGCGTACAAGTTCCACGTCATCGATGAACCGACACATTGCCCAGTCAATAAAAAGTTTTTGTTTAGTTTCAATGAGATGTTTCCGAATCTTTGGGTCTAACTCTAGGCCCATCCATTTTCGATTGTAGTTATTATTTATGCGCCGTCTAATAATTTTTGTAGAGTTCATAAATAGTTCTTGTGTCACATTAATTTCGCCCTTAATATTTTGGTTATAAAGCGATAAAAGGAAATTTTCGTCCGTAATATTTTGCGGGACATCTTTAATTAGAATACGCGGGTGACGCCCTCTCGGTGTTTCTAGATGCAGACCGGCTGATTTTAAACCTTCAACGGATTTTAATCTCCTGACTTGTGACTCGCTTGTTAAGCGCAGGATCACGCCCGAATTAGATGTCTTTTTGACGCCGTGGATTTGAAAGCCGTCAGATGGGTTGATCGCTTTCATTAATGCCTGTTTGGTCTCGTCTGAGGATTTTAATTCCGCCGATTTGTCTTGCGTCGGATAAGCTATTACGCACGGGAGCGGTCTACGTGTTTCAATAGGTGGCACCGACTTCGCGAGTCTGAGTTTGAGCGCGTCAGAATAAGAAAATGGCGGCGCTGAGGCGGCCGGTTGCTCAACCTGAGTAGTAGTTTTGGCGGTCAGCAAATCCTTTTCCAAATTAGCGACTTTACTTTCTAATGACGAATTTTTAAGTGCCAGAAGTGAGACGATGGCCGTTAATTTTTGTGTCATGTTCATTATTTCTGCTTTGTTAGCGAAGTTATTGCGACGAGATACTGTGTCTCTCGTCGCAATAACTTCGAACTCATTTATTTTAGATAAGTATGAAGAGGCCTCGCGAACTAGCTCGTAATAATTGCACGTATCGTCGGGGCCACGGCTTGTATCCAATAACGAAATTACGGGGGGCGGTTGATCGTCCCTTGTGGGCTGGTGGCGCTTTTCATCAGGTGACAGAGAAGAGGGCGATAATTGTGACAGTAAACGTTTAGTACCTGAAGAAGTTGGCGGTGAGCGGGGAATTTCGTCATTTTTCGAAAACGGATTAGTATCTTTATCCGGTGGCATATTATGACTCGACATTCTGGCTAGGTACTTACTAAAAAGATTTAAATATTACACTTCAATATGCAATAGAAAAACAATGGCCAAAATAAAGATTGAATAGGTAAATAACTAACAGCTGTTCGAACAGAGTGGCCGGCGCTGCGCGAGAGCTACCGACAGTAAAAATTTTTTGCCTACCTACTTGTTGACAACAATAAAAGTGAACAAGGAAATCAACTTACCGAATTAAATCCAACAAACTACGGACAAATGTGTTTCAAAAACTGACAGTAAACGTTGCTCACACCTTTACCTAGCTTATTACACACACTCAGCACGTATTTGTTGATTTAAACCACTGAAAAAAAATATTTCCCGGAGCGCACGTCAGACGGTGTTAGCCGTACGAAGATGAGAATTTTCATCAAAACAGAATTTTCATTACAAACCCTTAGTAAAATTTCACTGATGCCAATTTCAAACTCCGAGCCTTTCTCTTTCGCTTCATTCACTGAGTGTGAGGTTAAAAGACACGTCACTACGATAGCCTCGAATTCCGTTGGTGATGATAGCATCAGTCGCAGAATGATTATCCCGATTCTTGACATAATTGCACCTATCCTATTACATATTTTCAATTTCTGCGTATCAACTTGCTCCTTTCCTGATACCTGAAGATCCGCTCACATAATCCCCTTGCCTAAATCCTCTCGTCCTAATTTTTTTTCTGATTTCCGCCCAATATCAATTCTTCCTTTCCTATCTAAAGTTTTAGAGCGTCTCTTGCATCATCAACTCAACAGATATATTACGCGCAACAATCTCCTTAGCACGTATCAATCTGGTTACCGCACAGGTCACAGTACCACTACAGCCTTAGTCAAGGTGGCAGACGATATTCGGTCTGGCATAGACAATAAGAAGCTCACCATCCTAACTCTACTTGACTTCAGCAACGCATTTAATTCTATTGGCCATGACATCCTTATTAGTCTGTTGGCGACTTTTAGCCTCTCACCTTCTGTGATTCGATTACTTCACAGTTACCTTGTGGGTCGTCGGCAGAGAGTTAAAATTTCTGAATCTTTTTCTGACTGGACCAATACTACTGCCGGCCTTCCTCAAGGCGGTGTTTTATCCCCATTACTCTTTGCCTTGTTTATAAATTTCATTACTCTATTTATTTCTGCTTCTTTTCATTTATATGCAGACGATTTGCAAATTTATACGCAGTCAACTCTGGATGCATTGCCTGCGGCGGTGGGTGTTATGAACAGGGACTTATCGGCTATATGTGACTGGAGCAATGAACATGGGACTTCTCATTAACCCCGTTAAGTCTCAGTTAATATTTGGCAGTCCGGGGCTGGTCTCCAGAATTGACTGGGATACTTTACCGTCGGTGTCCATCAATGGTATAACAATACCATATAGTAAGGTTGTAAAGAATCTTGGTGTGTACTTTGATGAGCATCTATCTTGGTCTCAGCAGCTGAAAGAGATTAGCAGAAAGGTTTACTCAACGTGGCACTCCCTTAAACGACTTCGGTATGTTCTGCCGGTTCCTACTAAGGTAGCCTTAGCTGAATCGTTGTTTCTCTCCCTTCTTGATTACGCGGATGTTTGCTTCATTAACTTGACCGAAGACCAACTTAACAAACTTGAGCGACTCCAGAATCTGTCTCTGAGGTTCATCTTTGGTTTGCGCAAATTTGACCGCATATCTGAGTTCCGTAACAAGCTCAAGTGGTTACCAACTCGCTTACGCCGTAATACTCGCGTACTTTCCTTCCTTTACTCCATCCTATTTGATCCCAACAGCCCTCAATATCTAAAGGAAACCTACAGCTTTCGTTGCTCCGAAGGCAAGAGCTGCGGTCCTCTATAAATCTCCTTCTTGATATCCCTATCCACCACACTAAGTATTCCCACTCCTCATACCTCGTACAATCCGTCCTACTCTGGAACTCTCTCCCTACTCGAATAAGACAAGCCAAAACATTGAATACTTTTAAATCCTCCCTAAAAGAGTACTACCTCAGACTTTGTCAGATGTAACGATATGCATATAGTGTTATATATATTATACTTGTTAATAACGTAATTTGTTTTCATTACATATATTATTATTTAAGTTATTGTATATGTATTATTGTGTATGTGTCGGGTTTTGGCCGGACAACAGAATTAAAACACAGGAATTTTATAATAGAACAGTATATTCTGATATAATTATTAACACGTAGATGTCAAATTCATTAATAATTAATGAATTTAATCATTAATCAAACTAAATAAATTAATAATGTAAATTAATCATGCCAATCGCTAGAATGACAGTGACAGAAACCAAGTTGGTTCCTTAGGGCAGTACTGGTTATCTCGGAGACAACGGTCCGTGCACCCAGACGCATCCAATCGAAATGCGTGCCGACTCAATGCCACAGCCTGTTTTATACTAGCTGAGCAGTGGTGGGGCGGCCGATGACGCAGTTGTTGACATTCCGGTGCATGTGCCGCTAGCGCTATATTATCGCCGTCTCTTTAAACACCTTAACAACATGGCCACCGTCATATGTATGTATTTATTTATTTTATTTTATGTTTATAGTATCAAGATAAATACTTTTAGCTCAATACCCCTCTCTAGTTTCCGTTTTTTCCTTTGTTCCTTTCTTTCAAAGGTTGTCTGGAAGAAATTGCTATTTAGCAATAAGGCCGCCTTTGTGTACTATCGTAGTGTTTTTAGTATTTTCTATATCTGTGTGTATGTGTAACTACTGATTGTGCACAATAAAGTATATTTTCATTCATTTCATTTCAAAAGATAGCGCTACGACCATAATAGAACTTCTGACTTATTACTCCTGGTATTAATATACATCAATTATTAGGTAATACCTACGTAAAGTTTCAGCCAGTTCCACTAATCAGTTATTCTGTAGCATTTATATGTTTGTATATTCTATGACACAGACACAGACACAGATATAGATATATTTTTAGGTAGGTGTAAATAAAGTTAATACATGTCTCTAGTTCTAATAAATTATTTGCAAAAGTTATTAAAAATGCAAACAAGTGAAATACATAGGGTTTTTTGGAGGTTTTATGTTGGTAGAACTTTATGCGATAATCTAACCATATAACTAATACACCACCTGTCAGCAGATTATCAACTTAAATATTCACATTATTTACAAGTTTAAGCACACAAGATAAAATGTCACAACTAGACGACATTCAAAAGGCACAGAAAAGCTTAGAGGAATGTGTAATTGTAGCGGGCTTCGACCTCTTGATTGTAAGTCCTGATGTGTGTCTGAGTGGTGATGATAATAATACAGCAACAATTATTATATTCTCCTTTATTGGTGCTTAACACTGATTACGTATTACATATGAGGTATATGCCTAACATAACAATATACCTACGTCTACACTATTTATAGCCTTTTGGCCAACTGAAATAATCTAACTAAATAGGCTTTACTTCATGACATCTGTCAATGTCAAAAATGACATTGACACTTACTTTTGTCAATATGCAACATCTCCCTTTTCGAGAAAAAAAGCAAACTAATATTAGTATTAAGTAACTTACATAACTAATAACAGTACATTACTTATCTACTCAAATTTAGCATGTATGTACAATTTAGGACGTCTCACACTTCTACCAGACCTGGTTACGTAACCGGTATTTTCTAGACTTCCCATAGGAACACAGTTATCATCGATAATGCAATTTGTAACAGGACCGTCTCCGAGCTGTGCCGAACTCATGGGATCTATACTGTCCTGTATGGGAGGCATATCGTCAGTGCTGCCGTTGCCATAAAAAGAAGGTGGAGGATTTGTGTTTTTTAAATTCTTTTTTCTAGGTCTAATGTGTCCCCTATTCTTCCTATACACGACACCATTTGGATCCACTACATAATATGATCTACCACAACCTAATTTCTCTTTAATTATTCCCGGAGACCAAAAATATTTAGGATTTTTTTTTGTCATCTCCAGGCAAAAACAAATAGGATGTATACTTCGCATTCCTGTCAAAATAAAAAAGACATTTTATCTCTGCTCTCTCTATGAAATCTTTCAAACGTCGAAAATTTTACAACTTTTGGCATAAGTTTTCTGTTTAGAATTGGTAAATTTACTCGCAAGTTTCTAGACATTAATAATGCGGCCGGACTGGGAAAATCTCCCTTAGCAGCGTTGCGGTAGTGTAGTAACGCCAAATGTATATCCGAGCCATCTTCCTTGCATTTTCTTAATATGTTTTTGACAATTTTAACTCCACTTTCAGCCTGGCCATTAGACCTGGACCAATAAGGACTGGTAGTAATGTGTTCTACATCCCAATCAACAAGAAAAGACTTGAATTTGCAAGAGTTAAATGGTGGACCATTGTCAGATATTAATGTTTTCGGGATACCATGTCGAGCAAAGAAGGATTTGAGGTTTGTAACAACGTTATCGACAGTGTAATTCTTATGCAAAGAAGCTAGCTCTATGTACTTGGAATAATAATCCATGCAGACAAGGAAATTTTCTCCATCAAAATATAATAAATCTATACCTACCTTCTCCCACGGAAGATAAGATATCTCATGGCATTTTAACGGTTCCTTGGGTATGTTTGCCATGAATTTTGCACACGCCGAACATTGATTAATTGATCAATTAGGTTTTTAATACCCGCGTTAATATTTAGCCAATAAACTGTTTCTCTAGCTATGTTGAGTGTCTTATTAATACCTAAATGCCCACAGTGTATTTTATCTAAAATCTGTCTTTGCAAGGATTTTGGAACAATAAGCCTATTGCCTTTAAATATTAAGCCGTTCATTATATGTATTTCATTTTGAATGTTCCAATATGGTTTCACAAGATAGCTTACTTTGTCTTTGCTTCTTGGCCAACCATTCTGAATATAAGACTTGAGCAGATTTAAAGATTCATCATTTTTACTTTCTAATAATTTTAATTCTAAATATGGCTTACTCACTGAGAGATTAGAAAATATTGAATTTACATGATATTGTAAGTCTTGTTCATACTGAGGTATGTATGTATCACTAAGTGAGGCTCTTGACAAAGTATCTGCTATATACATATATTTACCAGGTACATAAACCACTTCTAGGTCGTACCCCTGCAACGATAACATCATTCTTTGTAGTCTAGCAGGTACTTCATGAAGAGGTTTTTTAAAAAGGTAAATTAAAGGTTTGTGATCAGTATGAACAGTTGTTTTACTGCCATAAATATATTGGTGAAATTTATTACATCCAAATTGTATGGCAAACAATTCCTTTTCAATCTGAGCGTAGTTTTGTTGAGAGGAGGTAAGTGTTCTTGAACTATATGCAATGGGTCGTTTGTTTTGCATCAATACCGCTCCCAGTGTATTCTTTGATGAATCTACCGACAAAATCACAGGTAAGTTGCAATTATAATTAGTTAACACAGGTGCTTTAGATACGACTTCTTTTAACAAATCAAAGCACTTTTGACAATTTTCATCCCACAACCATAATATATCTTTTTTTAACAAATTTCTTAAGGTATTAGTTTTCTCTGCTAGATTTTCTATAAACGGTGCTAAAAAATTAATCATGCCTAGAAATCTCTGCAAATCTTTAATATTTTTAGGTATGGGCATATCTTTTATGGCTTTAACTTTCTCTGGATCAATTTTTACACCTTCTTTACTAAAAATATAGCCCAAATATGCTATTTCTTCTAGAAGAAACTAGCACTTGGCTTTATTTAATTTTAAATTAACTTGCCTAGCCCTTTCCAAAAACATTTCTAACCTTTTATTGTGTGTTTCAATTGTTTCACCGTATATTAAAATGTCATCACACCAAATTATTATACCTTCAATGTCTCCGAAAAGATCTATCATGGTTTTATAGAAAATTTCTGTAGCCGTGTTTATTCCAAAAGGTAATCTTAAAAATTTGTATCTGTCAAAGGGAGTTTGAAATGTACATAGATCACTACTTTCTTTAGTTAATTTTATATTATAAAACCCAGAAAACGCATCTAAATGTGAAAAATAAGAGGCTTTGGACAATTTAGACCTGACTTCATCTATATTTTTAATTGGATAATGACATCTCAATAAATTTTTATTTAAATTTCTAGGATCTAAGCAAATTCTCAATCCACCATTCTTTTTCATGGCTATAACTAAACTACTCACCCAGAGAGTAGGTTTCTTCACCTTCCGTATGACTTTCTTCCTTCCTTCCTTCCGTCCGTTCCTTCCTTCCGTTTTCCATGAGTTGAAGCTCTTTCCTTAACGGTTCAACCAACGCGAAGGGTACCTTTCTAGGGGGGTCAACGCACGGAATAGCATCCTTCTTTAGCACGATGCTGTATTCGTACGGGACGCAGCCTAGACCCTGAAACACATCATTATATCTGGTCACAATTTTGTCACAAGTTTTTTGATACATATTATACACATTTTGCTCAACATTTTTGACATTTCATTCTTTATATGAAAGTTTTTTGTTATTAAATTTAGCTTTATACAAGTGGGTAAACCAATCACAGTTGGACAATTTAATTTAGTTACAACAAAAGTAATGTTTTCTGGTTTTCAACTAAACAACAAATGTTTGACACTGAAATTATCGGAATTCTGTGCCCACTGTAGGCAAAGATATTATATTTTTTACACATTTCTTTACTCTGTTTGTCAAATTTAAGATTCAATTCTTTAAATACTTGATAAGACATCACATTTATGTCTGCTCCAGTGTCAATTAGGCAATCTACATTTTTGTTGTTTATTTTAAGAGAATAATGCCAGGAATTGTTTGTGTTAATCAAATTTGTACTAGCATTTTGTGACTTTATGTTTTTAATGTTGAATAATGCCCCTATTGTAAATCTCTCAGCCTCAGCACCTTTGGGGCTTGATTCATCATCGAGATTTATGCTACCTACCCCAGAACCAATAGTCCTGACATTATTCTGAAATAATCTAACTAAATAGGCTTTACTTCATGACATCTGTCAATGTCAAAAATGACATTGACACTTACTTTTGTCAACATGTAACAGTAATGAAGAAGATGGAGGAGCTTCAGGCACAGTTGCAATGTGGAGCCGCTAAGGACACAGTAGCTAAAGCTGCTAAGGAGTTCCGCACATTTTGTGAGCTCACTTTTTCCATGCTCAACTTGCTCCGAAAACAAATAGCAGAGTGTTCCAGGGCTATGGATATCATGGAGACCAGGTCTTGCAGAAATTTTTTGATTATCTCTGGTATTCCCGAGCAAAGTAGTGGAAACTGTGTACACGTCTTCAGTTCTGAATATAGTACACCAGAAACTTGCTATGAAAGACATAACAGCAAATTCCATAATGAAGCATATCATCGACTGGGTAGCCTTTTGACTCCCAGCAGTCAACACAAAAGCCGGCCTATACTTGTTAAGTTTTCCTCCGCTGATATCAAGAGCGCTGTCTTTGGAGCCAAAACTAAGCTCAAGGGTACACCTTATTCTCTTAGAGAGTTTTTAACGAAGGCAAGGCAGACAGTGTTTAGTAAGGTGAGGATGCACTTTGGTCTCAGGGCGTGTTGGACTCAGGATGGTACTATTGCCGTGAAGAGTTCCGATGGTAAACACCACAAAGTGACGACCTTAGAAGAGCTCCAGTCCCTTTTGATAAAGTACCAAAAGGCAACACCATCGGTAAATTCCTCTAATGACGGCTAATGTTATTTTGTTAAAATTTAATGCTGGGTTTAGTACTTTGTATAATATGTTTTAATGTGTGGTGCTTTTCTATTCGCTATCTTTTTTCTACTTTGTTTTCCGTTATTGTTATTGAATATTCAGATTTACGATTGTTAAAGGGTATACTCTAAATTGTTTATATCTAAAAAATTATAATTTTTTAATGCACCCCGGTTTTTGCAAACTCACGTCACTTTGACATTATGTCATATTCTGTCACTATCATTTGTTTCTTGTCTTGTCACTTGTCTTCAAGGTTGCGTTCAGAAACATAATGAACTTTTTAATTATTGATATTGTAATAAATTAATTTATGAATGAGTATCTTATTGCTCAGTGTATTAAGCTTAGTATTAAGTATAAAAGTACATACATATCATAATAAATTTATCATTTTTAAAATTGTGCAAAGCGTGTCTTTGACTTATATGTATTTGTCTTTATTTGTTTTTTTTTGTTATAAAAGTGTAAATTATTACAATATTTTTTTTCTGAAACGGCATACTTAATATCATATTAATATTAATTTTATTTATTTTAGCAAATATTATATATATTATATATTATTATAATGTCTATTTCTGATAGTGATTCATTTTACTCAGCTAATAATACTTCTATCAATTCGTCTGCCGACGATAATTTTGGTTCTATTAATAATAGCACTCTGGGAGAACTCTTGCGTAAAAATTTTACTTCACAATTGAACAGCCAATTACTTAATTAATAATTAAATTACTTATGACATATATTTATATGTCATGTAAATGCACAAAGTGTGCCTAGCCACTTCAACGACATCTTAGAAACTTTTTCGGGAATCAATGCTCACGCGCTCCTAATGTCAGAGACCTGGTTAAAACCTTACCTTCTTTCTACAGCTTACAGTCTGCCCGGTTTTATTTTAATACTAAATGATCGTATTGACAGACGTGGTGGTGGTGTGGCTATTTACGTACGGAGTGACATGCCTTATAATATTATTGCTCGTTCACCTCCGCAATATTCTGCTGCCGCTGACTTTCTCTTTCTTGAGGTCTGCATTTGGGAAACGAAAATAGTTCTTGGTGTAGTTTATTGTCCTCCTTCCATTGATTATTTTAGTCAACAATACAAAAAAAGAGACATCTCTTCCTTTCGCTCGCTCAAACTACTTCACATTTTAGAATCAAACAGTCTGCATCATTTGCCTCTTCAAGCCACACACCATAATTCAAATGGTGAGGATACTTGGTTAGATTTAATATTAACATCTGATCCCTCACTAGTCCACTCCCACGGTCAATATCCTGCCCCCGGCAACTCATTTCATGATCTCCTTTTCCTCAGGTACGTCATAAAACCTCCTAAAATAAAACCTAAAATATTGCTTAACCGTTGTTTTTCACGCATGGATACTAAACAGCTTATGGTAGACGCTGCGGAAATTAATTGGGATCCACTTTTAGCAGCTCCCACTGTCAATTATAAAGTTCACTTTTTTAATAATTCAATTCTTGTTCTTTATGATCTAAATGCGCCGATCAAAAGAATTAAAATAAGGCACCTTCCGGCACTATGGATGTCGGCCGAGATAAGAGAGGCGACGAGACGCAGGGACCGTGCTTTTCGCAAATACAGGGCCAATCGATGCGATACTAATTGGGACAATTTTAAAAAAGCAAGAAATAGGTGCAATCAGATGACACGGAATGCTAAACGACGACACATTTTTCATAATATTTATTAACTCTTCTTCATCTACTAACTTATGGATATTCCTTGAAACCATTGGTATAGATAAATCGCGTCATGTGGAGTTGCCGTGTGCGATTAGTTTGGATGACATTAATATTCATTTCTCTACTTCCATAATCATAGACATCCATACTTAATCTCAAACAATTAGCTATTTAAACGGATTACCACGAGCGATTATAGAATATTTTCAGTTTACACCAGTTACAGCTGATTGACTTTTCAAACGCCTTTAACAATGTTAACCACGATATTCTCCTGGGCATCCTCTCTCCTTTTATGATCTCACCTGAAGTGTTAATCTGTTTCTCTTCTTATCTTCGGGTCCGTCAGCAGCGTGTACGCATTGACCAGTATTTTTCTGATTGGCGGGTTCTCGAAGCTGGCGTTCCTCAAGGCGGCATACTCTCTACTCTTTTATTTTTCATATTTATAAATTTAATTTTCTATGTTCTTCGTACTTCGTATCATCTGTATGCTGATGACTTGCATGTGTACTGTCAAGAAAGGATTGAACATCTATCCACTGCCATCAATGATATAAACCGAGATCTAAACGCTATTCACACCTGGTCCACTGAGTTCGGACTGTCAGTAAATGCCACTAAGCGTCAGGCGATTTTATTAGGAAGTCTAAGACTATTGAGTAATGTTGACACAGGAAGTCTTCCACCTATTCTCTATAACGGCAACATTATTCCTCTCAGCTCTTGTGCTAAATATCTCGGTTTATATATTGATGCTAATCTTGACTGGCGTACCCAAATCGCTAACGTTAGTAATAGTGTTACCAGTTGCTTGCGATTCCTCTACCGTCTGAAAAATTTCTTGCCTTCCAATATAAAAACAATGGTAGTTCAAGCCCTTATATTCCCAATACTGGATTATTGTGATATTTGCTACTTCGACTGTAATGCAGACCTCCTCAACAAACTCGACCGGCTTATTAATAATTGTATAACATTTGTTTTTGGCCTCCGTAAGCACTTCCACATCTCCTCCTTCCGCTCTAAGCTTCATTGGCTGCCAATACGACAAAGTCGTTCTCTACGGGATCTGTGTACACTCTATTCCACCCTTCTTCATTCCCCCTCTGCTCGTCACTACCTAACTCCTCATTTTAAATATCTGTGCAGTATCCATGATATAAATCTTCGTTCTACAAATAATTTGCTCCTTCTTTATCCTTCCCATAGCTCCCCCTTGTCCATTCATCTTACCATATTCAGTCCATCCTCCTTTGGAATTCACTACCCCAAGAAGTTGGGATGTCTGAGACGAAATATGTGTTCAAACGCAGAGTTCGTGAACTATACTTAAAATCATTGGTGGATTAGAAATATACTAGAATAAATAAGTAAATTATTTAGATATGTTATTATGTTATATGTATATTATTACATTTATATATTTAAAATATTAAGTAGGTTTAGTTTAAATAAAGAGTTATAAATATAGTATTTATATTGTAGTATTTATTATTATAATATATTTTATATATAATCTAAATGTGTAAATCTATGTTTCCTTTTAATATTATGCATCTACCTCATACTATCTCTGCATCACCCATAGGTTGGCTGGTATGAAATGCCACAAAGCATTAAGCCCGCCTTTGTACCATATTGTGTGCATAAAGTATAATAAATAAAATATATCTAGTAGATACTTACCTACAACCGACATTCCAATCTTTAGCGGAGGATATCTGGTTGACCATTTGCATCTCTAAGCAACACAACCCAATACCGATAAAACTGCATATTTGTGTTTTGTATCTATGCAGTCTTGGTTACACTAATTCTTTTTCTATTCAATTGATGGATTTTTTTGAATAATATAAGCGACGTAAACTTAAAATTCCCAGACGACAAGTATCTAATTATGGGTGATTTCAACTTAACCGAAACTGGTTGGGAGTTCAACGCGTCTGACGGGTATTACTTCCCGACTAATGTAAATAGCAATGACGACCTACTGACCGATGAGCTCAATGTTCTTTCTTTGTACCAATTTAACGGTGTCACGAATTTTCAAAATAAAATTCTGGACCTTGTTTTGCAATCAAAAAGTATCTGTACGCGAGTGTCTAGATCCCTTGGTCCCTCTCGACTCCTATCACCCAGCGCTCACGATCAAACTACCTATCTTATCTAATTCCTCTTTTTTAAGACCGGCACGATACAACTGCTATAACTATAATCGTTGCGACTTCAGTATTATCAATGACAAAATTTCATCAATAGATTGGTACTGTGAATTCGAAAACAGATCATTAGATGATGCTGTAGATTTTTTTATATAATTATATCTATAACATACATAGCAAATATGTACCTTCAAAACAGATCAACCCCAGTGCATATCCAATCTGGTACAGTCATGATCTTAAACGTCTGATAAAAGAAAAACATAAATATCACAACAAGTTCAAAAAATATGGTAGAATTAGTGACCAGCTAACTTTAAGCTGTTACGTGATCGGGTTAAAAAGGTAGAATCGGACTGTTATACTAATTATTTGTTAGTGACTGAATCATCGATCGCTCTAAATCCTAAGAAGTTTTGGAGTTCTGTTAAACATCGATCTAAGACAAATATGCTTCCAAGTAACCTTGTATTCAATGGTATCATTTTTTCTTCTGGGGAAACAATCTGCAATGCATTTTCCAACTACTTTCATGAGTCTTTCCTAAGCCCAATAACCATCACTGGCTACAATGATTTTACTCAACCTAAAATACATCCTGTCCGCATAATAAATGCGACCCAATTACATTCTTAATTTCAATCGAAATTAAGCTAGAATCAGTTAAGTTTCAGTTAAAGACATTAGACCCTAACAAAACAGCTGGACCGGACTATTTGCACCCAAAGTTTTTAATAGGTTGCTATCAGATTATAGCTATACCAGTTTTCTTGCTTTTCAAAAAGTCACTTAAATCATGCACAGTCCCTAAAGTCTGGAAATCGGCTTTTATTACATCCATACATAAGACAGGCGATATTTCACAGGTAACCAATTATAGACCGATTTCTAAGTTATGTGTAGTTGCCAAAATATTTGAACGTCTCGCTTACAACCAAGTCTATGATGCCTTTAAAACTTCCTTCAGTAATTTACAGCATGGCTTCTTAAAAGGTCGATCTACACATTCAAACCTCATTCTTTTGAATGAATATTTGGCATATGAGATGGACAAAAATAACAATCAAACAGACGTAATATATACTGATTATACCAAGTGCTTTGACCGTATATATCACAACATCCTTAAAAATAAGCTTTATAACATTGGCATTAGAGGTGACCTTTACCGGTGGCTCTGCTCATACCTAAAAAATCGATCACAAGCAGCAGTCATTAATAATTACATTTATAGTTGGGTTCCCATTCCTAGTGGAGTTCCCCAGGGATCACTACTGGGTCATCTCCTATTCATAATTTTTATAAACGATATTGACTCATGTTTTTACTACTCTCGATATCTCTATTTCGCTGACGACATGAAAAATTTTCTGCCAATCTCGTCACTCGAGGATACTGAGAGGCTCAAAGCTGACCTGGATCGACTGGACATCTACTATACTCTCAATAATTTAGACCTAAATCCCTCTAAATGTTCTATCACTACGTTTTCCAGGAAAAAACCCAGTTCTCGCTACATATCATCTAAAAGGGCAAGAAATACCAAGATGTACTCTTGTGCGAGACCTTGGTGTGTATCACGATGAGAAACTTATGTTTGACGACCATATAGATAAAATCATCGCGAAGGCCTCAAAAGCCCTAGGCTACATCATGAGGGAGGAAGTACTTATACTTCCTTCAAATTAGGTAAAAGGTTAAAAATACTTTACTGTACCTTCGTCAGGAGCCATCTTGATTACTGCTCACAAGTATGGAATTCCTGTTTCAAAAAATATGTTGATAGAATTGAAAAACTTCAAAAACGATTCTTACGGTTCCTATGTTACCGGCTTAAAATAACTTATAATTCTGACAATTACGTTGCCCTTAGTAGAAAATTTCATATGATGCCACTATTTAACCGTAGACAAATCTCAGAGTGCATTTTAATTATGAAAATTATCAATAATGAATCTAACTATCCGGACCTTCTTCAAAAAATAAATTTCACTGTACCTTCCAGACCAAGAAGATATACTCCACCACTCACATTTGAAACCTGCAACACTAACTACAGAGCTAACTCATTTCTAGTGCGAGCAAGCAGAACTTTTAACACTCTCTGCAAAGAACTCAATTTAGATCCTTATACTACCAAAAGTAAAAAACTTAAATCTAATTTTAATAAGAATTTTTTAGTCAATGACTGATATGGTTTGCTTTCGGCATAATTATTGTACAATTACAATTTATTAGTACCACCTTGTAATACAAAAAATACAAAATTAAATTAAGTTAAGATTAAGAATATAATTTTATGTATTTATGGAGCAAGTAGTTAAGTTTGCTCATATTTTTTATTTTTTTTATATGTTTGTCTATCAGTGAAAACCTATTATTGGCTTTCTGTGATGTTATACTGAGTCTATTTTTTAATTATAAATAAGCTGTTAGTTTTCCAAAATAAATAAATAAATAGATATATATATATATATATATATATATATATATATATATATATATATATATATATATATATATATATATATATATATATATATATATATATATATATATATATATATATATATGGATGTAGATAAAGATATAAAATATTTGATAAAGGTAAAGAGCATCAGGGACAAATAATAACAAAATAAAATCTTCATGTTTTATTTTTCAAAAAGAAATAATATTTCTCACATTAATAAAATGTTCAACAATATTCAATATGTAACATTGATCTAAAGACGCGCTCTGCTGCTTTATTTTGTTTAGCAATGGCGCGTAATTTATACAAACTTTGATTTGACACTCGCAATACCACGCAATACCATAAAGCTTATTCATTGTATTTTTCAGTTTTACGTGTTTAAAAATTATGTTAGGTAATGTTAAGAAAATGTTAATTTATATATTAGCAGCTATACACATAGCACATATGGCTTATTTAAATAATTAAACCATATTAAAAAAGTCTTGATTTTGTTGTCCGACATGAGTAAAACTCTAGTCATTCGAGCTTCATCTCGAAGCTCACTTTCGCAAGTGCTACTAAGATTGTGTTTACAGAATATAAAAGTTGAGATGAGTTTGCTTTCAAAGTGAGTTACTTCGTCTGAGTGAGTCTCGAAAACGGTGTAGCGTTTAACAGAATCGCATTACTGACGTGCTTGTCAAATACTGCAATAAATGCTCAGCTGAGGTCGGCTTACCCGAGCCAGTCATATTGAAAGCTTTATGACAGGAGTACATCCCGATTATTTTATTTAATTTTAGTTAAAATCGGAAAAAAATACCAAGTTGCATAGTGAAACTATGAAAAAATAATTGGACCAGAAATAAAAAGGACACTGGGATCACATATCATCAGTAAGTATCGAATAATTTCGAAATTTCAACATAGAATTACATGAACTCAAAACGCCATTCAGTGTTGCCGCGTATGCAAAAAATATTTTTATGATGTGAATTTATTGACTTACCCCCTTACTAATAAAATGTTACACACTGCGTATACAGGCGTTCTAAGATTTCTTGTACTATTGTTCATTTTATTGACATAAGGCCTGTATAGCGACGTTATAATTTCCATACTAATTTAACCAACGCTTGTACAAGGCAAGACCCTTGTATAAAAGTGGTGTAGCGTGAGGATAAGAGTAAGATGGCGGATTTTCAATACATCAGCTGATTTTATATTCTTTCGAATCTCGTTAGCGTTCTATTTCTGAGTAACTTATGAGTTGGACTACATAAATATTGATTCTTAGGCTAGGAAATTATTTTTGCGCCTGGAAAAATATAAATGTTTAATAATTTCTCATTTTTGTGTATTTTTTATAAAAGACAATTACCTAATTTCATCAATTTCAATCCTTGATTAGGTACAATTAACTGTTCTTACTAACGTAAGGGCAGACAGGGCGAAACTAAGTAGGTATAAGGGTTCGTAGTAGTGCTGTGGGATTCAGATGAGGGTCTTCAAAAGGTAAGGAGTCTGGATACTACCTTATACCTATACCTACCTACCAGTGGCGAAGGCTGGTTCTCCATCATAGGGAAGCACTAGCCTGTATAATAGGTAGAGATTTGGATGAGGGTCTTCAAAAAGTAAGTGGTAAGTGAAGCCGATAGAAATGGAGTTACAGGAACCCCATGCCACTCCTACCTACCTATTATACACTTTTACTACACTATTACTAGAGCTTCCCTAGAAGAAAATGGAGTTATACCTTTTGCCACCTATCTATCATACAGGGCCCTAGCCTAGCCTAGATAACCCTAGGGCTATCCCCTGAAGAAGAACCAGCCTTGTATTGTTTCTAGTACATAAGGTTTGGTAAAGTCGATTATATTAAAATCAAGGCTTTTCTGGGCATAATTATTGTGAATTATGATTTACTGCTTATGTTAAGATGTTTAGGCAGAAAAATAACAATCTAACCTCAGGTATAGGTGGTGACTCTCCGCCTAACGCAAACTATTTAAAGAATGATTTTCTTCCCCCCGAATATGACAATTTTTTTACTTAAGCTTATTATTATAGTAGTAGTTCTACTGCCAAAGTGGAATGCCAAAAAATGAAATTTATTGAACGAAAATCCCTACAACCTTTAAATACAAAGATGCCACACAATCGCTCGAGTGTTTCATTATTATGTTTAAAATGCTAGTTGCGATTAATTGATTATAGTGCATACTGTGAACCTTGTAAGCACCATAATCACAACTTGCATTTTAACCACAATTGAAATTATGACACACTTCATGATTTGTATTTAAAGATCGTTGTTGATGCCATACTATTTTCATTTTTATTGAAATGGGGCTCGTCCAACTATTTTTTGTTGCAATGCACCACCAATATTATACCTACTCACTTTTATGAGTAAAGCGTCCACTGACATTAAAACTTAGTACTTACCCGGGTTTGACCTGTGCGTTGATATAACAATATCAGTCAATCAGCTTTGCCATATGTCGATTTTTTTTAAACACAATATATCTATTTAATCAAAGTATATACCATTGCTATCTATGCACTTTTGCCATCTCATAGGTAGTTAATTGATTCCTTTACTAAAAAAACCGTTCGGACAGGAATTAATGAAATATTTGAAGGCGCTTTGGACTGCCCCATCGGAGTTGAATTTTTCCCTTGCTTATAATAAGTTATCTTTTTATCACTAACACCGCAGCCTGCAGCTAAATCGGACGTGGTTTGCGATGGATCCGCTTCCACAATAGCCTTCAATTCTTCATTATCAACTTTGGTCTCCGGCTGTCTACGGGTCTTGTTCTGCAGGTCGAAATTTCCAGAACGAAAACGTTGTAACCAAAAAACGCACCATGTTTTCTTTTGTGACACCCCTGCCATACACATCATTAATCCTTCGAGCCGTTTCTGCGGCACTGGTGCCACGGTGGAACTCGTACTCGAAAATAATACGATATTTCAAGTTTTCCATTTTGTAAATAGAGTGACGCAAAGAAAAAATCAAAAGAGGAAGAAAAAAATGAATTACGGTTTTAGAAATACAAATGCATAAGTAAACAGCGGTATAAATTTGAAATTGCAATTCCTAACCAAAGAATATATATTTGAGATCAAAGTAGCCAGTATGACAAAATGTCAATTTCATATGTAAGGGCCTTATATATAGATAGATAAAGTCATACAAAACAACAAACATATCTTCATTCTGTGATAGACAACAGTAACTACAAACATATATTATGATACAGTTCAATCAGTCAATGAGAACAAAGGGAAAATATACAATAAATAACCTATTGTGTATTCTTGGAAACATTT
The DNA here is from genome assembly GCA_037179445.1 of Phengaris alcon alcon. Lineage (NCBI taxonomy): Eukaryota > Metazoa > Arthropoda > Insecta > Lepidoptera > Lycaenidae > Phengaris > Phengaris alcon. The sequence goes on along the minus strand of JAYRCH010000154.1, from coordinate 86,203 downwards.
AGAGTAAATTAAAAACTGAGGAAAGGCATTATATTTTCTTATACTTACATGTTTATTTTTATCAATCGCTTGTTAAAAAAATAATGTAGTTGGACACTGTACTTCACAGATGTTGCAGATAACTAAAACAAATTAGGCTTTTGCTTGTGTTACTTTCTGTGTGGGAATGAATTACAACCCCAAACAATCAGAATTTATCAGATTTTATTATTGCTTTAATTAGAAAATTCCTATTTAGCATATTGAAAATCTCAAGAACTGCATTTACGAATTACAATTGACGTTTGACGCCATTAGCGAAAGTCTTGTGACAAATGACAATTTCAATGACATATTTTGGCAGAGGTGGGTTCAAAAATGTTAGTAACTGTACTTAGTAGAACTACTAATATTTACAAAATTTACATACTTAACCAGGTACTTGAAATTGATGAAAAATAAGTAAGCATATATTTTGTATATAATTAAAATTACGAAGTCCATTTTAATTATTATTACTTTACGTTATTATGTAAATTTTTGTCATCAACGCGCGAACATCAGATGCGTGTTATTTGCGTGTTACTCAATTCCTAAACGTTTTCTTTGAGTCTTCTGTCTATGGTGTGTAGCGTGATTATAGATAAACAAGGTCTTGAATATCTTTATTAGTAGACAGCTGTATACACGCTGTATAACGGGCGTATAACTTAAACAGCGAATTTAACTAATAGCTCCCCACACTGATTTCAGTGACGGTGGCCGGTTTAATTGAAACCAGGCCAGCTACGCAGGAGTTATTTTATAGTGCCCAAGTGTGTGCGCAGTACACAAGAGCACTCTCTCTTCCTTTACTCTCGTAACCCAGTGGGACCAATAACCGACACGACTGGTGAGATATCAGGCGCAGGTCCGACTTTTTACATGCCCATCCGACGCATGGATCATCTTTCTTGTCAGACAATCAGGTGATCAGCCTGCATTGTCCTAACCAAACTTGGAAACAAGATTTTTTGTTATTCCAATGCGGGAATCGAACCCACGACCTCCGAGTCGAGAGCCAAGCTCTAAACCACTAGACCATGGAGGCTGAGCGAATTTAACTATTCATACGTTAAACGCATGTTTAAGAATTTTTATTAGTAAGAGGGTTAGTACTTTATTATAATGTAATAAAATACAATGACAGTAAATTATATCCTGTTTCATTTATTTATAACCTAATTCAATCATATAAATCATAACCTAGTTATTATGATTCTACCCATGGAACTAAATAACTATTCGCAAGGAGCATAGGTCGAATAACCAAGAGCATCACAGGACATGTCCGAGGAGGGTTCCGTAAATTGTTAACTCGTAATAGATTTTCTTTGAATTTCTTCAAAATTTATAGTTCAATTTCGCTCAAAATAATTTTCCTAAAAATATTTTAGCATGAATTATCAGTACGGAAACTTACAAGTTTCTATCTTCTAAAGTTTAGAAATGCAGGGGGGTCCAACTTACAAACCACTTTGGAGGCCAATTACTCGAAAATGGTCGACTTTGTAAAAAAGTCATGCATAAAACCTTGTCATTATTTTACAAGACAACGACAACGATACCCCACACAATGGAGTAGAATGAAAAAATATTTTTCATCCTCACTTCACATGTATGGAGAGCTACCCCTAAAATATAAAATAATTTTTATTTTATGATGCCAAAACCGAAATCTATACACGATCTATAACTAAACCAAATTTAATTCATTTATATTCATAATTACAGAAGCTAGAAGCGCGGACAGACAGACAGACAGACTGACAGACAGACGGACGGACAGAACGAAACTATAAGGATTCCTTGAGTATTATGGAACCCTAAATATATAAAAATATTATGAAAACGTTACAGTTAAATATATTATGTGTAATATTATTATCGTACTAGCTGCCTCGACACACGTTATTCTGTCTTGACTAATAAATTATGGAGGCGTCCCGCAACACCAGCGCGCCGGCCTGCGAGCGCCTTACTGAGGCAACGCACGCACGCCAGGCATATTTGTATGCACAGCCGTGCATATCTCTATCTCGCTCTAACAGGGAGAGCGCGACAACCGATTAGAGAAGGAGACTCTTCTCTCTCGACGCCGGGCCCCTGAAAAGGGCCTTACGGCGGAGACCAAACCCAGGGGCATAGCCCCTCTCTTTGGGGTGAGATGACGCGCCCAGTACGAATACTGAGCGCATGAGTCATTAGTTTTAGGGGAAGACCCCCCGCGGCAGAACGCGGGGGAAACCCATGGGGGGGCAGCCAACAACAAAAAGGGAGTGTTGATATGCAAATCCAGGCCCAACCGAGACCGGCGGTCGGCTCCAAACGGCGCGTGGGGGTCCCGACCCGGAGGCCGAGAAACGTGTTTGGGTCCACTCCCTCACGCGCCGTGTTTACCGGACCGTGGAACGAACGACCTGGGGAAAGGGTAGCAGGTTATAAAAGGAACTTCCGGGCCCCGACTTTTTATGTCGGGGGGGGGAAGGTACGCCCCGAGGACGACGGGGTGGCAATAGGGCTGCCACTCGTCAGGCCCCGGACGCGGTTTAGACGAGTTTCGCCGGCATCTGGTTTGCCGGCGAAGGGGGAAAGGTAGGGGGGGGGGATACGATCCCGCGGTGGTGGTGGCGCAGTTGCGCTAAGGCGCGTCAGTGCGCTAGGTGTGGCGTGTCAGTGCGCTTGGGCTCCTCCTCTTCGGGGGCGCCGGGGCAGGCTGCGTGGCTCCGCTGGGTCCTCCGGAGGGACGGCATCTCTCGGCAGGCGGTGGCGGGCGGGCATGCCACGGCGCCAGGTCGGTTAGCTCGACCAGGCGCGAGGCATCCGCTCGCGCGAACAGCTTCGCGGAGAGCTGGGCCACGAAGGCCTCCACGCTCTCCACCCTGAGGTCCCTTGTGATGGTGGTGTTGCGGACGTACCACGGTGCACCCGCGATTCGGCGCAGCACCCGGTTTTGGGCTCTCTGCAGCAACCCTTTCTGGGGAGCAGGGAGCAAGTGGTGCCACGCGGGTGCCGCGTACGTAAGGCGGGACCGTACGTACGTCCGGTAGAGGGCGATGCGCATCCTCAGGGGGATCTGCGGGGACGCGTAGGCCGGGCGCAGCAGCGCTGCCGCCGCGTTCGCCTTCGCCACCGCTGATGCACATTGGGCGGCCATGGAGAGTCGGCGGTCCAGGGTGACCCCGAGATACTTTGATGTCCTCCCCCACGGGATCACAGCATCACCAATCTTCAGAGGCGCCGGAAAGAAGCACCTCGTGCTGACGGCGAGCGCCTGGGACTTAACTGTGTTAACAGAGAGTCGCCATTTGCTCAGCCAGTCAGGGAGGAGATCCAGCGTCCTCTGAATCTTGATGGCAGCATGCTCGGTGGTCAGCGAGGAGGAGAAGTACGCCGTGTCGTCGGCGTACAACGCCACGGAGATGCCCCGGTCCGCGGGCACATCGCTGGCGTAGAAATTGTAGAGTCCTGGTGAGAGGACGCTACCTTGGGGGACGCCTGCGGCGATGGGGCGCTCGTCGGAGAGGACTCCGTCAACGCGAACCCTGAAGGTCCTGCCGGAGAGAAAGGAGGCCACTAGCCTTACCATGGGGGGAGGTACGTTGGCCCGGATGAGCTTGCAGAGCAGACCCTCATGCCAGACACTGTCGAACGCCTTCTCCATATCTAGGAATACGGCTACCGACGATTCCTTTTTGTTAGCCGCAACGGACAGGTGGTGAATTACACGTACCAGCTGAAGGGTGGTACTCAGGTTGGACCTGAACCCGAACTGTTCCTCACGAGGAGGGAGGTAAGGGGAAAGGTGTTTTAGAAGGAGGAGTTCAAAAACTTTGGAAAGGGTGGAAAGGAGGGTAATGGGCCGGTAGCCCTCAACCCTTCTTAGGTTCTTGTGGGGCTTGGGTATGGTTACAACCAGACCCATTTTCCAGGGGGAGGGGATGTGGCCGGTCCTGACAATACCATTGTAGAGGCGAGTCAGGGCGGCCACCGTCTTGAAGGGAAGGTGGCGGAGAGTGGAATTTGGAATGCAATCTGCACCGGGGGCCTTTTTTGGTTTTAGGCGACGGAGGGTATTTTGGACCTCCCTCGGTGAGAAGGAGAAATTTGGGGGGGGGGGGAAGGGGAAAGAAGGAAAGCCTTTACCTCCTCAGAGACCGTTCGGGCGTGTTCCGTTGCGGTCGTCGGCAGCGGTGAAAACTGGCGCTCTAGGTGTTCGGCATGAATGTCTGCTCTGTCTTCTGCACGGTACCTGAGATTGCCATCTGGGTGGAACAGGGGGCACACGGGGGCTGTGACTCCAGTAAGGCTGCGGCAAAAGCGGTGGAGGGAGGGCCAGTCCTCACCCGCGTCCAGGATGCGTTGAGTCCAATCTGCGGCGTATAGGTCCTGAAGGGCAGTTTTTACCTGGGATGTGAGGCGGTTTAGCTGCGTCTTCAGGGTGGGGCAGCGGCTGAGCTGCCATCTTCGGCGCAGGCGCTTCTTTTCGCCTATTAGGTCGGCGATGTGCCAAGGGAGAGTGGGCCGCTTGAACTGGCGGTGGGTAGCATCTGGGTTGCGGCGTCCATCGCGGCTGCGATCGCCTCGGTGATCTGCAGAGTCATCGATTCGACGTTCTCTGCAGAGTCCACCGGGAAATTGGGCGTGCTCTCGTGCAGCCGCGATGCGAAAGCGTCTCAGCACGGGATCCCCATCCGGGGTGCTTGCAGTTCAGATCTTCGGTAAGCCGGGCGTACAGCGATGAGACGGGGGGGGGGGGGGGGGGGGGGGGATTGGTGCAGAATTTTCCTGCCGAGCAGAACGGCGAGGCCTCTGCTTGCCCGCTCACCCCCCAGAAAGTCCTGGCGGTATATGAGATAGCCGGGGGCACTGAAAGGGTCCTGAGGGGACAGGAGGGTTTCGCTCAGCAAGGCGACGTCCACCTCGTACTCCCGAAGGAGGTGGCGAATCGGGGCCACCTTGCCGCGGACCCCCCGGACGTTCCAGTGGACAACCTTTAAGTGGACTGGGGCGTGGGAAGCCATTTAGAGATCAAGGAGGCAAAGAGGGTGGCCCCCTCAAGGAGGGCCTTTAGGAGGTTCTGAAGAATTTCTTCCCCGGCCAGGATTCTATTGAAAACATCCATGGCCAGGGAGAGCAGGGCTTGTAAAAGCTGGGCCGTGGTCCTGGGGGACTCTCGGCGACGAGAAGAAGGTGGGACACGAGGGGGCAAAATGGCGGTAGTGATCGCCGGATTTGCGGGCTCAGTGGAGAGCTCGGTCACCTCAGGTTTGGTGACCGGCGGGACAGTGCGTTTAGTGCGCGCAGGACGCGGGGTGTGCGGCGGTAGGGAGGGGGGGGGGGGCGATAGGATGGCCTCATCAGCCGGCGGGGCTGCTACAACTGGGGGGAGGGGGAGGGCGAGGGGCTCCGAGTCCGTGGCGGCATTCGAGGTCGTACCGGATTTGGCCCTCTTTTTGGTCCGGGTCCTGGTCCGTTTCCGCTGCTTACGAGGGGTGGGGTCATTGGCCTCCGCAATTAGAGAAGTGGCGCAGGACGGCGGCGGAGGAAATCCAGACTACACCACTGGACCCCAGGCACATGACCCTCCACTCACTGGTAGTTACGGACAAAGAGGACTTTATGACGGGATCAGAGATAGTAGAAGAGATAGGAAAAGTTATAAACGCAAAAAACGAAGTAATAAAAATAGATAGAATAAGAAAAGGGAAGGATAGAAAAGTTATTATAGGTATTAGAAATAGGAATGATAGAGATAGGGTTAAAAATAAAATAGAGGAAAGCGGAGTTAAGCTCGAAGTACAGAGTATAGAAAAGAAGGACCCGCAGATAGTGCTGTATGGGGTGCTCAAGTCAAATACAGATGAAGATATATATGACGTGATAAGAACGCAAAATGAGCACCTCATACAGCATATCCTGGACGGGGATGAGGACAGGATGAAGGTAAGGTACAGGAAGCGTGGGAAGGATGATGGCACCGAGCACGTGGTGATGACTGTGTCGCCGGAGATGTGGCTGTGCTTGCGGGCTATCTATACATAGATATGCAGCGTGTTTGGGTCGCCGACCAGTCCCCCCTAATACAGTGCTCGAGCTGTTTAGGGTACGGTCATGGGAGGCGATTCTGCACTACCGCCGAGGAGAGGTGCAGTTATTGCACCGGGACGCATCACCAGTCTCGGTGTGAGGATCGTATGTCTGGCAGCAAACCGCGCTGTATTAATTGTGAAAAGGCTGGAAACAAAAATGCAGAACACAATGCATTCAGTGCGGAGTGCCCGGTCCGGCAGAAGTGGGACGCCATGGCGCGCGCAACAGTTGCGTATAGTCCCGAAGAACAATAGTGCCAGTGCTGTCGAAATGTAATTGGTTGTATTTTAAAACTGTATTTGAAAACACCAATGCACGAAGAAGACAAGTAAACAGTCCGACATTGTTGTGAAACTTGGCATATGTATGATTATGGTGACATAAGACAGCATATATAGCTATAGTGATACAATTTAAGACCAACTGTAACTGGTACTATTGGCGGACGGGAGCGCCATGGAGTCTCGCAAAACATGCAAAAGATTTATATGGCATATAAATTTTGAGCATGCAATCTGGCGGGGCGGACACTTCGACCTGGATAGAAATAAGAAAAAACAAATACGCATAAAGTGAACTTCAATAATTATAGGGTAAAAGTAAATATTATGTAAGGTGAAAAGTAGAGAATGTTAAATTAAAGTAAAAATAAGTAGATGAAAATAAGATAGCAGACTTAAATAGCAATAGTAAATATGTAAATAAAAACGTAAAATGTGGAAATTAAATTAAAATTAAAATAGATATAGTAAATAATAGCGAGGTAAAGAAACAAATGTATAATTGATATAGTAAATAAAATAGTAGGCTTAAACTGTGATAGTAAATATGTAAATAAGAACGCAAAATGTGGAATTAAAGTACATATAGCAAATAAGAGTAAGGAAAAAGAAACAAAATGTAAAGTTGACATAGTAAAAAGAGCAAAAGATGCAATAAGACGAAAACGTTCCGTAAAAGGGAGTTGAAATTGTAAATAAAATATAGATAAGACACAAAATGTAAATTCGATCAGTAGAAATAAAGAACTGTAACTAGTAATAAACATACAAGCTGTAATCAAATAAATAAAATAAAATAATTGTCCCGGCTAACGGTTGGGGAACAAGAAAAAAACAAAAAAAAAAAAAAACCCTCCAGCAGCCGCCTCAGTGAGCACCAAGCTCACCTTCACCGCCTCGCCGGCCTCACCGCCGCAAGAGGAGCGCAGTGCGGTAACCTACCCCTAGGGCCCCCGTACCAGCCCCCGCCTCGAGCATCATGCCTCCGCCCCCTGCTCTCCCTGTGCAGGTTACCAAGCGGCAACGCCAGCAGGTACCCTCTGAGATATCTCCGCCTGCCAAACACGCTGAACGTCCGGCCTCGTACGCCGCAGCAATTTCTGCCGCTCCGACCGGATCCGGATCGCCATCAGCCTCGACCTCGAGGGCCCCCTGGCCGATGGACACGACCACGGCGACGATCCCTGTCTCCGCGGCGAAAACAAGCTCGCCGCCGCCAACCCCATTCCCCGACCTACCCCCTCGGCCACCCCCACCTCGTCAGCCAGGAAGCAGAGGAGGAGGAGGACAACCAAAAAGAGGTCCAAATCAGGCGCTACCTCCACTGCCGCCACTGATTCGGAGTACGAACCTCTCGCTCTTCCCCTCCCCCCTGTTGAAGTCGCTCTGCCCCCCCCCTTCCTCAGCGCTCCCCGCGCTTGCCCCGTGCCTCACGCACGGCACTTACGGCCGCTGCTACTGAAGTGGCTGAGGTTGCTACCTTATCAGCAAACCCTGCGGCAGCTGCTACCACTCTGCCCGCTATTGCCCCCCCGCCCCCCCCACCGTCGACCCAGGAGGGAATCTCCCAAATCGACCGCTGAGCTCCTCCAAGCTCTCTTCTATCTTGGCATGGCAACGTTTCAAAGAATTCAGGCCGGCGAAGACATTTTTAAATCCCTACTCGCGGCCCTCCCCGAAGGTGCCACCCTCATCAGTAAACTCATCTCCCTATGACTTCCAACGCCCCCATAAAAGTTATACACTGGAACATCCGGGGGGTCCGCGACAAGGTGGCCCCCCTGCGCCACCTCCTTAGGGAATATGAGGTGGACGTCGCCCTGCTAAATGAGACCTTCCTGTCCCCGCAGGATCGCCTCCACATTCCGAGCTTTGTGGCATACCGCCAGGACTTCCTGGGGGGAGATCGTGTGTGTCGAGGCCTCACCATTCTGGTTGGCAGAAGGTTACTCCACCAACTCCTCCCAGCCCCAACGGTTACCTAGGGAGGTAGCTCAACGCCCAGTACGTACAGGGGTACGTACTGGGCGTTGAGCTGGCACTCGGCTCTCACCGCACTCGTCTGTACGCGTGCTATAAGCCCCCGGGATCGCATTTAGATATCTCCGACATCCACAGGCTCATATCAGATGAGCCGACAGTGATTGCCGGAGATCTAAATTGCAAGCATTTATATTGGGGTTCCCGCACGACCAACGCGGATGGACGACGCCTACACGCGGATTCCGAACGGACCGGGTACTCGGTGGTAGGTACCTACACCCCCACCCACTACCCCGAAAATCCACTGCACTCACCAGACGTGCTGGATGTGGCGGTAACGTACCGTCTACCGGGCGTCTTCTAGCAAGAAGCCCTCGATGAGGCTCATGACTCGGACCATCTCCCAGTCCTGGCCTGCATTCACGCATCCCCCGTGAGTGTCCCCCCCCCCCCCCCTCCCGCCCTACCCGGTTCGTGATTGGGAGTTTTTCTCGGCACATCTTCACGAGAGCACTCCCAATTTCCCGGTCGACCCAGCAGACGCCGTCGAATCGATGACTCTGCAAGTCGCCAGGGCAATTTCCGCTGCGATGGAAGCGGCCACCCTACCGTCAACCCGACGGCAGCACAAAAGGCCCCCACTATCCCGCCACATTGCCGTCCTAGTGGCGGAGAAAAAGGAATTGCGCCGCCGATGGCAGCGCACCCGCTGCCCTGTGATAAAGGGTCAACTCAACCGCCTCACTGCCAAGGCAAAGTCCTTACTAGCAGACCAAAATGCCGCAGACTGGACCCTGCGCATCCAGGAGGCGGGAGAGGACTGGCCCTTTCTTCACCGTTTCTGCCGCAGGCACTCTCTCTCGTCTCAAACCCAAAAAGGCTCCCGGCGCGGATGGTATCCCAACCGCTGCCCTCCGTCACCTTCCTTTCAGAATGGTGGCCGCCCTCACCCGCCTGTTTAATGGCATTGTGAGGACCGGTCATTTTCCCACCCCCTGGAAACTAGGGTTAATAATAAATATTCCCAAGCCCCGTAAAAATTTGAGACGGGTCGAGGGCTACCGGCCCATAACCCTCCTGTCAACCCTCTCTAAGACCTTTGAGATCCTTCTTCTCTAATACCTCTCCCCGTACCTCCCTTCTCGTGAGGAACAATTCGGCTTCAGGTCCCAGCTGAGAACCACCCTCCAGCTGGTACGCGTGATTCACCACCTTTCCGTTGCGGCTAATAATAAGAACTCCTCAGTCGCAGTCTTCCTGGACATGGAGAAGGCGTTTGATAGTGTCTGGCACGAAGGTCTGCTCTACAAGCTCATCCGTGCCGACGTCCCCCCCTCCCTGATAAAGTTAGTGGCTTCCTTCCTCTCTGGCCGGATCTTCCAGGTCCGAGTGGACGGAACCCTCTCAGGTGAGTACCCCATCGCAGCGGGAGTCCCTCAAGGAAGCGTGCTGTCCCCGGGGCTATACAGTTTCTTTGCCAGTGATGTGCCCAAGGATCCTGGCACCACCACGGCGCTGTATGCAGATGATACAGCCTTCATCGCCAGCTCACTGAACCCCAACCATGCCGCCATCAAGCTTCAGAGGACGCTGGACCTACACCCTGACTGGCTGAGCAAATGGAGACTCTCTGTAAATGCAGGTAAGTCCCAGGCGCTCGCCGTCACCACGAGAGCAAGTTTTCCGGCTCCTCTGAAGATTGGAGACGCCGAGATCCCATGGGGAAGAACGGCGAAGTACCTCGGGGTTTTTTATCGACCGCCGACTCTCTATGCGCGCCCAATGCCAGTCTGCGGTGGCCAAGATCCCTCTCAATATGCGGTTAGCCCTATTTAAAACTTATGTCAGATCCCGCCTCACGTACGCGGCTCCAGCGTGGCACCACCTGCTCTCTGCGCCCCAGAGAGTGTCGCTGCAGAGAGCCCAGAACCACGTGCTACGCCGTATCGCAGGAGCCCCCTGGTACGTGAGGAACGACACCATAGCGAGAGACCTGCGGGTGGAGAGCGTCGAGGCTTTTGTAGCCCAGCTCTCCTCTAGACTGTTCGCGCGCGGACGCCTCGTGCCTGGTCGAGTTGACCGACCTGGCGCCGTGGCATGCCCGCCCGCCCGACCGCCACCGCCTGCCCAGGGATGCCGTCCCACCTGAGGACCTGAGCGGCGCCACGCAGCCCGCCCCGTCACCCCCGAAGAGGAGGAGATGCGCCACACCTAGCTGATGCGCCACACCTAGTGCACTCACGCGCCTTGGCGCAGCTGCGCCACCACCATCGCGGGATTTTATCCCCCCTTACCTTTCCTTTACACCGGCAAACCAGAGGCTGGTGTAATTACGTCTAAACCTCGAGAAATTCCGAAGAAACTCAACCATGTCACGAACTCTCCGCCGTATTCGTACAGTCAAGACTCCTACCATTTTGGCGCGAAATTCCACGAGCATGGTTCATTCAATTCGAAGCCGTCGTTGAACCTCTCAAGACATCGGACGACCAGAAGTTCCGCTACGTTTTGCAACAGATGCAAAATACAGATCTCCAGCACCTCACTGACATCCTCTACAACCCGCCTAAAAAAGACAAATATGCAACGATCAAGAACCGCCTGCTCACCGTCTACGAGAAGTCAGAAGTTCAAAATTTCCAGAAGCTCATCAGCGGCCTAGAACTCGGCGATCAGAAGCCTACACAGCTGCTCCGAAGGATGCGAGAATTAGCAGGCGGCATGATCACTGAAGACGGTCTAAAAATAGAATGGCTCAACCACTTGCCGCCATACATTCGTTGCGTGCTCTCCGTAAACAACGAATCATCACTAGACAAACTTTCAGCGATGGCCGATAAAATGATGGAATACTCCGGCGATAACAACACAATTGCAGCAGTCTCGTCGTCACCGTCAAGCAGCAGAGAAAGTAACATCATGGAAATGATGTCCAAGAAAATCGAAGAACTTACCGTACAAGTGGCCGAACTACGTACGCGCATCGCGGCCGCACTATCGCCGTCCCTTTCACACGCGGTACTCTCGCTCCCGCTCGAAGTCCGCGCGCCGCAGGCCTGTAACGAGAGACAAATCGACGTGGGAATGTACATATCACTTCAGATTTGGCGGTAAAGCTAAGAGATGCGAGTCGCCATGCTGCAGAAGGAATAAAACGTCGAAAAACTAAAATCGACACCGACTGTGGCGGATGTCGGTGTCCCCAAGACGACAAATCGCCTTTGTGTCCGCGATCGCAACACTAACCAATGTTTCCTCGTGGACACGGGCGCAGATATCTCCGTATTAGCCGCCACTACAAGAAACAAGAAAAAGGAAGAGGGTCCGTACACACTGTACGCCGCAAACAGCACGAAAATCTTGACATACGGCGAAAAAACTATCACACTGAACCTGGGGCTACGAAGATCATTCACATGGACATTCATCATCGCCGACGTCAAGACATCGATATTAGGAGCTGACTTTCTTCGCCACTACCAACTGCTAGTCGATTTACATAAGAACAAACTAATCGATAGCGTCACAGAACTATCAGTGAAGACTATAGAAATCGCAAGTTCCGTCGACAGTATTCGCCTGTTGAAATCCGAGCAAGCATTCCACGACATACTGAAGCAGTATCCGGACATTCTTCATCCTTTTTCACTCAAGAAGCCCGTCAAACACGACGTCGTACACCACATCGAAACGACTGGACCGCCGCTCTTCGCCCGCCCCCGCCCGCTCCCGCCCGGCAAATACAAAGCCGATAAAGAAGAATTTAAGCGAATGATGGAAATGGGCATCTGTAAACATTCAAATAGTCCCTGGGCGAACCCGATGCATATAGTCCAGAAAAAAGACGGCGGATTACGAGTATGCGGCGACTACAGAAGACTGAATACCGTGACGAAACTCGATCGCTATCCAATACCTCGAATTCAAGACTTCACCTACTCGCTACATAACAAGAAGATTTTTACGAAGCTCGATTTAAAAATGGCATACTACTGCATACCGATGGCGAGCCCAGAAGACGCACAGAAGACTGCGATAATAACCCCGTTTGGTCTATACGAATTCACAAGTATGCCATTCAGGTTACGAAACTCCAGTCAAACGTTTCAAAGATTTATGCACGACGTACTAAGGAATATCGAAGATTGCTTCTGTTTCGTCGACGACATACTACTGTACTCAGAAAATGAAGAGCAACATAAGAAGCTGCTACACGAAGTACTACGACGCCTTAACGACTACGGCGTAACGCTGAACATTGAAAAATGTCAGTTCGGCGTTAACAAAATCGACTTTTTTAGCTACGAAGTATCCGAGACCGGCATAAAACCAACAGAAGAACGAACATCTGCAATTTCGAGTTATCCAAAACCAAAGACGGTAATCAAACTAAGACGCTTTCTAGGCATGATCAACTACTACCGTGATTGCCTACCACAACAAGCGAATCTTCAACACGAACTCAACAAATATACAGAAACAACGGAAAGAAAAATGACAACACATCAATAGACTGGACGCCCGCCGCCGAAGAGAGCTTTGAAAAATGCCGCCAAAGCATTTTACAAGCTACAACGCTCAGTCATCCGGTACCCAGCTGCCCGCTGTCATGACCGATGCCTCCGACCATAGCATCGGCGCCGTACTACAACAACGTACGAACAACGTTTGGAGACCACTGGCCTATTTTTCAAAAGCAATGAGCGCTACACAACAACGGTACAGTGTATATGATCGCGAATTATTAGCGATATACACTGCCGTAAGACATTTTCGAAGATTGACAGAGGGCTGCGAAGTATATACGGATCACAAGCCTCTCGTGTACGCGCTTACAAAGAGTGCGAGCAGTAGCGACACACCGCGAAGAGAGAGACAGACGCATTTCATAAGTCAGTTCTGTTCAGCGATAAAATACATACAAGGAGAAAACAACACAGTCGCCGACGCGTTATCGAGAATTGAAGAAATAATTTGCACCTCTACGATCGACTTCAATAATTTTTCCATCGACCAGAGCAGCGACAAACAATTATAGAAGCTAAGAAGTCAGGAAAACTTAAATTTGGCGAAATAAGTCTGCCGGGACTCGAACGACAGATAACATGCGAGTTATCTACTTCGACGCCTCGCCCGTACCTGCCGCAAGTGTATCGCTACGTCGTATTTAAGTCACAACACGACTTAAGTCATCCCGGCGTACGAGCAACGAGAAGATTAATTCAATCTAAATATTTTTGGCCGTCGATTAAGAAAGAAGTCACAGAATGGGCGAGAACATGCATCAGCTGTCAGCGCGCTAAACGACACGTCGTCACGCCGCTACAGAGTTTCCCGCAGTCGCAGCGTTTTGAACATGTACACATCGACATCGTGGGCCCGCTGCGCTTGTCTAGAGACTACCGATACTGCGTCACGATGACAGATCGATGTACGAAATGGCTAGAAGCAATACCAGTACAAGAAATCACAGCCGAAATCGTAGCCAGGGCATTCTACGACAACTGGATCGCTGGTTTTGGTGTTCCCTTGCGTATCACTACAGACCAAGGACGCCAGTTCGAGTCGTCGCTATTCAGAACTCTACTACAGAAGTTTGGAATAACAAGAATACGAACTATGGCCTTTCATCCACAATCGAACGGTCAAATAGAGAGGTGGCACCGCACTATGAAGGTAGCACTAGTGGCCCGCGGAGCATCGACGCAGTGAACAGACGAGTTGCCGACTGTACTTCTCGGCCTCCGCACGGCGCTCCGCGAATACGCCAAAGGGAGCCCTGCGCTGATGACATACGGAACTGCGCTACGAGTGCCATCCGATTTCTTCGTACCGTCAACGCAAGAATTGAAGATGCAGAGTTTGTACGAAAACTAACAGAAACGATGGCCATGTTAAAACTGCAACAACGCTCCTGTAACAAAAGATCTACTTTCATTTACAAAGTTCTATTAACATGCAGCCATGTTTTCGTACGAAACGACACATTACGAGCCCCGCTGACACCACCGTACGATGGGCCCTACGAAGTATTGAAGCGCAACGAAAAATATTTATAAAATATTCCATGATACAGTTGCCGCTTCGAACTACAGTCGTATCACTCGATCGACTAAAACCGGCGTATCTACTCAACCATGAGGCATGTGAAACGGAAAATACATCGAGTACGTCATCGCCGTCGCAGCCGTCGCAGCCGCCGCAGCCGCAAGTTCGAGTGACAAGGTCCGGCTGCATCAGCAAACCTACGGTGCGTTTCACTTGAAGGGGGGTAATGTGGTGACATACAATGGGTAGGAAGATAGTGGGGTTCAATCAATCTCATATCTTCCCTCTCATCGTAATATATGCTGTCTCACACCACACACGACACACATGTTCCGTCTCACTTTTTATCTCTGTCGTTTTGTTTATGTTTTGTCTCTATCGTGTAAATATGTATCGTCTCTTTCTATTCTGTAAAATTTTGTATATATAGCCGTAAGTTTCCTGAATAAAACACACTCCTCCGACTGCCCCCGACCACTAACGGACCAGCCCACTTGCATCAACTGCAAGGGGCCCCACCCCGCCAACAGTCGGAACTGCCCGGTCTTCCGCCGGGAGACCAACAACCGCCGCGCGGGTCCCATAGCCCGCACAACCCGAACCACAAACCGGGTAAGTGACGCCCCCACTATTCAGGAGAGAGAGGTTGCCCCGCCGCCGCCTACCGCCACATCTCTAATGGCGGAGGCAAATGACCCCACCCCCGCTCCGCCGCTCCCCCCCATCTGCCCCGAAGCAGCGGAAGCGGACTAGGACCAGGACTAGGACCAAAAAGAGGGCCAAATCCGTCGCGACCTCAAATGCCGCTACGGACTCGGAGTTCGAGCCCCTCGCCCTCCCCTCCCCCCTGTTGTAGCAACCCCCCCGGCTGATGAGGCCATTCTATCGGCCCCCCACTACCGCAGCGCACCCCGCGCCCCCCGCGTCCTGCGCGCACCAAACGCACCGTCCCGCCGGTCAACAAACCTGAGGTGACCGAGCTCTCCACCGAGCCCGCAAACCCGGCGATCACTACCGCCATTCTGCCCCCTCGTGTCCCCCCTTCTTCTCGCCGCCGGGAGTCCCCCAGGACCACGGCCCAGCTTTTACAAGCCCTGCTCTCCCTGGCCATGGATGTCTTCAATAGAATCCTGGCCGGGGAAGAAATTCTCCAGACCCTCCTGAAGGCCCTCCCTGAGGGGGCCACCCTCTTTGCCTCCCTAATTTCTAAATGGCTTCCCACGCCCCAGTCCACTTAAAGGTTGTCCACTGGAACGTCCGGGGGGTCCGCGGCAAGGTAGCCTCGATTCGCCACCTCCTTCAGGAGTACGAGGTGGATGTCGCCTTGCTGAGCGAAACCCTCCTGTCCCCTCAGGACCGTTTCAGTGCCCCCGGCTACCACGTCTACCGCCAGGATTTTCTGGGGGGTGAGCGTGTGTGCAGAGGCCTCGCCGTTCTGGTCGGCAGGAGAATTCTGCACCAACTCCTCCCCCCTCCCCCAGTTTCGTCGCTGTACGCCTTTGGAGTGGAAGTACTCCTCGGCTCGCACCGCACTCACCTTTACGCATGTTATAAACCTCCGGGGTCGCGTTTAGATATCTCCGATATCCACAGGCTCCTATCAGAAGAGCCGACTGTGATTGCCGGAGATCTGAACTGCAAGCACCCCGGATGGGGCTCTCGTGCCCCAACTCGGACGGCAACCGCCTGCACGCCGACTCCGAACGAGTCGGGTATTCGGTGGTGGGCACATACTCCCTCACCCACTACCCCGAAAACCCCCGTTTCTCTCCTGACGTCCTCGACGTGGCTATTACCCACCAACTCCCCGGTGACCTCCACCAGGAGGTCCTCGATGTGGCCCACGGCTCCGACCACCTTCCGGTCCTAGCCATTATACGCGCCATCCCGGCTAGCGTCCCCCCCCCCTCCCTCCCTTCCCAGCCCGCGACTGGGACGCCTTCTCATTGCAGCTGCACGAGTCTACGCCCAATTTCCCGGTTGACTCTGCAGAGACCGTCGAGTCTATGACGCTGCAGATCACCGAGGCGATAACAGCTGCAATGAACGCGGCTACCCAGCCGCCCACCCGCCGCCAATTTAAGCGGCCCCCACTCCCTCGCCACATCGCCGACCTCCTGGCGGAGAAGCGGCGCCTGCGCCGGAGATGGCAGCGCACGCGCTGCCCCACGCAGAAGGCAGAACTCAACCACCTTACTGCAAAGGCGGAGGACAGAGCAGACATTTATGCCGGACACTTGGAACGCCAATTCTCGCCGCTGCCCACGACCGCAACGGAACACGCCCAAATGGTCTCCGAGGAGGTAAAGGCTTTCCTACTTTCTCCCTCCTCCCCCCCCCAAACTTTTCCTTCTCACCGAGGGCGGTCCAAAGGACCCTAACTCGCCTTAAACCGAGAAAGGCCCCCGGTGCAGATGGCATCCCCAATTCCGCTCTCCGACACCTTCCCTTCAGGACGGTGGCCGCCCTCACTCGCCTTTATAACGGCATTGTCAGGACCGGCCACTTTCCATCCTCCTGGAAGATGGGACTCATTATCACCATCCCCAAACCCCATAAAAATCTACGAATGGCCGAGGGCTACTGGCCCATAACCCTCCTACCAACCCTATCCAAGGTCTTTGAAACCCTCTTCATCAAACACCTTGCTCCACACCTCCCTCCTCGTGAGGAACAATTTGGCTTCATGTCCCAGCTGAGTACCACCCTCCAGCTGGTACGCGTGATCCACCACCTTTCCGTTGCGGCAAATAAGAAGGAAGCCTCGGTCGCCGTTTTCCTGGATATGGAAAAGGTGTTCGATAGTGTCTGGCATGAGGGCCTGCTCTGCAAGCTCATTCGAGCCAACGTACCTCCCCCGATGGTAAGGCTTGTGGCCTCTTTCCTCTCCGGCAGATCCTTCAAGGTGCGCGTGGACGGAGTCTTCTCCGCCGAGCGCCCCATCACCGCTGGCGTACCCCAAGGTAGTGTGCTTTCCCCAGGGCTATACAACCTCTACGCCAGCGATGTACCCACGCATCCTGGCACCACCGCGGCGCTGTACGCTAACGACACAGCGTTCATCGCCAGCTCGCCCAACAGGGACCACGCAGTCAAAAAACTTCAGAGGACGCTGGACCTTCTCCCGGACTGGCTGAGCAAATGGAGACTATCTGTGAATAGAGGTAAGTCCCAGGCGCTCGCCGTCTCTATGAGAACAGGTTTTCCGGATCCTCTGAAGATCGGAGACGCCGAAATTCCATGGGGTAAGACGGCGAAGTATCTCGGGGTCATCATCGACCGCCGCCTATCCATGGCTCCCCAGTGCTCTTCGGCGGTGGCGAAGGCGAACTCAGCGGTAGCCCAGCTGCGTCCGGCCTACGCGTCCCCGCAGATCCCCCTGAGGATGCGCATCGCCCTCTACAAGACGTACGTACGGTCCCGCCTTACGTACGCGGCACCCGCGTGGCACCACCTGCTCTCTGCACCCCAGAAAGGGTTGCTGCAGAGGGCCCAAAACCGGGTGCTGCGCCGCATTGCGGACGCACCGTGGTACGTCCGCAACTCCACCATAGCGAGGGACCTCAGGGTGGAGAGCGTGGAGGCCTTCGTGGCCCAGCTCTCCGCGAAACTGTTCGCGCGAGCGGATGCCTCGCGCCTGGTCGAGCTGACCGACCTGGCGCCGTGGCACGCCCGCCCGCCTGACCGCCACCGCCTGCCAAGAGATGCCGTCCCCCCGGAGGACCCAGCGGAGCCAAGCAGCCGCCCTACCGCCCCCGAAGAGGAGGAGCCCTGATGCACTGATGCGCCACACCCAAGCGCATTGATGCGCCCCGGCGCAACAGCGCCCCACCCATCGCGGGATCGTATCCTCCCACACCTTTCCCTTACGCCGGCAAACCAGATGCCGGCGTACATCGTCAAACAAATCACCTGGGGCCTGTCGGAGTGGCAGCCCTCTTGCCACCCCGTCGCCTCCTTGGTGCACCTTCCCCCCGACACAAAAAGTCGGGAACCGGAAGCATACCTTCCCCCCTTTTTCCCCCAGGTCGCTCGTTTCCGCGGTCCGGTAAACGCGGCGCGTGAGGGAGTGGACCCAAACACGTTTCCCGGCCCCCGGGTCGGGACCCCCACGCGCCGTTTGGAGCCGACCGCAGGTCCGGTTGTGCCTGGACTGGCAATCGACACTCCCTTTGGCTTTGTTGTTGCCCCCCCATGGGTTTCCCCACGTTCTGCCGCGGGGGGCCTTCCCTTAAAACTAAAGACTCATGCGCCCAGTAATCGTACTGGGCGCGTCATCCCACCCCAAGTAGAGGGGCTATGCCCCTGGTATTGGTTCCCGCCCAAGGCCCTTTTCAGGGGCCCGGCGCGAGAGAGAAGAGTCTCCTTCTCTAACAATAAAACACACTTCTGATCTAACAGTTGAGTTGTCATTTACTCCTGTACTAGACCACAACACTACTATCCTACTATAATTATAAATGTGAACGTTAAAAGTACAGTGTTCCTGTGGGATACTGTATTTACGCAGGCGGAGCCGCGGGCAAGAAATAGTTTTAAAGTATTTTCTTAGCTACATTTATAACCAAAAACTTAACTAATAGACCACAGCATAAGAGCATAAGACATTTTTCCCATTCAATCGGGCAAACGTTCAGTAGCTGGCATTACAATTTTTCACGCAAACTATAATTTGACAAAGTCAACTGTAACTTTACACACTACATTAATGAGTTGCCGCATTTACGAAGTTGTTTTTGTTAGGGAGTGCGTCATCTAGTCGAACGAGCGAGACCAATCAAATATTACACATACACAGTATATAAACAGGAACAGTAGAGACTGTTCCTGTTTTCAGAGGAAAACTATATTTCTGGATTTAAATTTTAAATAATTAATTGACATAATTTTAAGTTTTAAATTAGGTATACTTTTTTATAATTTATTATTATTTTATTATTTTTTGTTGTTTATCAATAATTATTCTATTTAACTTATTATAATTTATTAATTAGCTAACATTAAATTTTAGTTTGTTCTTTGGTACGAAAGCGTGCCAAATTCTACTACAAAAATAAAATATGTGAATGAAGTACAATACGGACCACCAAGATACAGGCTCTGCTTAGTTTTGAGTCCACTAACTCAATCTTTCATGGATTACCATACCTACATCGTAGCATGTGTACCTGAATAGGTATGTAATTTATGTGTATTGCATCAACTTATAAGTAAACTCTGATTTATATTTGTGGACTCGTAGATAAATAAATAAATAAATTTAAATAAAATAGCGTTTGAGTATTTGCCTGTGCCTTCAGTGTACTCTGAGGAAAATCAAACGTGCATGAGTGATTTAAACATTTATTTTCTCCGCCGGTCTTTCGCCTTGCACGACCCACACCTCCCAGATGCTGCCTGCTGGTATATAGCCACTGTTCCCTTGCCGACGAAGTCCGCGGACTGCCAATCCTCCTTATTCATCTCCTCCAGGAGTTCGGGGAGAAACTCGTCTTCTCTGATGTGGATGTTGACTGTTAAAGTCGTGTAGGTAGGACCAGGGCATAAGGTCACTACTCTGACACCAGTTCGGTCGAAATTGATCTTGTGGCCTAAACTCTTGGAGAAGCCCAGCACTGCGAATTTAGAGGCGTGGTAGTAGGGGACGTATGCAGAGATCCTGTACCCGTAGACGGAGGATACATTGATTATGGTACCGCCTTTACCTCCGCGGTCTTTCCTCATCACATCATAGATCTTTATGGTGCTGGCTATGACGGCGGTGATATTGATGTCGATGGTCTTCTGGTAGCTGTTCTCGGCGACGACTCCGGCGTTGTTAATTACTAGGTCTACATAACCGTACTCACTGATGACCTTGTCGAAGACTGCATCCAAATCTTTCGTGACGTCACACTTAAAAAATGCTGCTGTATCGCCGTACCTGCTTTTGACGGTTTCGACAGCTTTGGCGCCATTTTGCTCGTCGATGTCCAGAATTATGGCGAGTTTCGCGCCATTATGGAGGAAGTTCTCCACCATGGCGAAACCTAGGCCCTCTGCGCCCCCAGTAACCACGAAAGTAATGCCTTTTATGCTAGACATGGTCGTGCTGTTGTAACACTAAAACTGAACTGGTATCAACAGTGATTTCTGTTTATATACTGTGCAAAGATATTCGATTAGTCTCGCTCGATCGACTAGATGACGCACTTCCTAACAAAAACAACTTCGTAAATGCGACAACTCATTATTGTAGTGTGTAAAGTGACAGTTGACTTAGATGTGGCGAATTCTAGTTTGCGTGAAAATTTGTGATGCCAGCTACTCAACTTTTGCCCGATAGAATGGGAAAAATGTCTTATGCTCTTATGCTGTGGTCTTTTAGTTAAGTTTTTGGTTATAAATGTAATGTAAACTGTAGAAAATAGAAACTTGTGAGTTTCTATGCTGATATATCATGCTAAAAACTCTTTAGGAAAATTATTTTAAACGAAATCGGACTATAAATTTTGAAGAAATTCAAAGAAAACCTATTGCAAGTTGATAAGTTAACCTCCTTAGACATGTCCTGTCATGCTCATGGTTATTCGACCTATGCTCCTTGCGAATAGTTATTTAGTTCCATGAGTAGAATCATAATAACTAGGTTAGATAAATGAAATAGGATACATTGAATGGCGTTTCGAGTTCATGTAATTTTATGTTGAAATTTCGAAATTATACGATACTTACTGATGATATGTGATCCCAGTGTCCTTTTTATTTCTAGTCCAATTTATTTTACATAATGACTGGCTCGGGTAAGCCGACTTCAGCCGAGTATTTATTGCAGTATTTGACAAGCACGTCACTAATGCGATTCTGTAAAACGCTACACAGTTTTCGAGACTCACTCAGACGAACTACCTCACTTCGAAAGCAAACTCATCTCACTTTACATTCATATTCTGTACACAACCTTAGTAGCACTTGCGAAAGTGAGTGAAAGTGAGCTTCGATATGAAGCTTGAATGACTAGATTTGTACTCATGTCGGACAACAAAATCAAGTTTTATATGGTTTAATTATTTAAATAAGCCTAAGTAAAAAACTAAGTCTTTTATAGCTGCTAATCTATAAATTAACATTTTCTAAACATTAGCATAATTTTAAACATGTAAAACTGAAAAATATAATGAATAAGCTTTATGGTATTGGGTGATTCCATAGACTATGGAGAAGTGTCAAATCATAGTTTGTTTATGTTGCGCGCCATTGCAAATCAAAACAAAGCAGCATAGTGCGTCTTTAGATCCATGTTACATATTGAATATTGTTTAACATTTTAGTAACGTGAGAATTATTTAATATTATTTCTTTTTGAAAAAGAAAACATGAAATAAGTAACCCATTTTTATTTTATTATTATTCGTCCCTGATGATCTTGTCCGATAATAATAATAAAAAAAAATGTTTTTATTTCAGTCAACAGGCCATAGTGTTAGTAAATATTTTTACTTAGAAGCTATGTTAACTTGGTTTTTAAAATCTAGTTGTATGAGTGATACCAATATCACGTAGAATATAAGTATTATACGTGATATTGGTATCCTTGGTGAGGTGGATGCGAGTCCAGTGCTGCATGATAGCACTGTCCACGTCCAGCCTTCCCACTACTGTCTTCAGGAGACTGTTGGCGCTGCCACGCACCCGCTGTATCAGAGATGCTACACATTTCCTAATGATAGCTGAGAACCTATCAACTTCAGCTGAAGCTAGCATCCCTGAAGCACTACAGTGACGAGGCAGCCCCAGCAATGCCCTGAGGGCATTATTATATTGGGTTCGCAGGGCCCTGTAAGTTGTTTGAGTGTAATTCACCCAGAGGCTGCACGTGTACATAGAGTGAAAATACGCTTTAAAAAGAGTTATCTTCACTGCTCTGGAACAACGTGCAAACCTACGGGATAGCATATTAGCTCTTAGCACAAAGAGCCTTCGCTCGCTCTCGCTTCGCTCCCATTCCATGTCTTCGTCATCTTTGAGCGTTTCACCGACCCAGTGCCCCAGGTATTTAAAACGTTTTACTTGCGCAACCGCAGCACCATTTAGCATCACAGGAGGAACCTTATAGCTCGTGTTACCAACTTTAAAAACCAGCAACCTTAGGTATAACACTACCAAAAGTGTGGTAGTGTTATACCTAAGGCCATGGGCCGCAGCAAATCGCTCACAGAAGTAAACAAGCTTCTTGAGAGCACTTATTGATGGGCAAAGCAGCACCATGTCATCTGCGTAGCTAATATTGTTGACAAAGGTACCGTCAATGGAGCATCCAACACCAGCGCTGCTGAGCTCATCAATCAACCCGTTCACGTACAGATTGAAAAGCGTTGGCGAGCTAACCCCCCTGCCTCACCCCGCATTCCAGCCTGAACATGTCAGACTGCGCCCCAACCCATTTCACGTAGTTCCTTTGATTTGAATACCAATACTCCACGATAGAGATAAATGCATATGGTATGTTAGTATTTTCACGGAGTTTTTTCCAGAGCATGTCATATTGGACCAAATCAAAGGCTTTAGACAAGTCGAGAAATAAAGCATAAGCTGGAGTGTCCCTAGCCGTATAATACTGAACAGTCTGCTTGAGGCACAGGACAGCAGCCTCAGTAGATAGACCAGGCCTGAAACCAAATTGAGCATCGTGAAGCTTGATATGTCTCTCAAGTGCTCGTCAAGCAGTCTGTCCAGTACCTTCGCTACAATAGTTGCCAGGGATATAGGTCTATAATTAGTTTAATTTTTTTATTATTTCAAAGTAATTAACATTTATAATTAAAAAATAATTAATTTATAAATAATTTCGCTTTTAAAAATTGAATATGAATTGGCATTATTAATAAAGTTATTTCATCTACATTACAGGTACCTCCATCAGTACCAGAGGCCCCCTGTGCGACCCCAAACGCCACCGAGACCTTGTGATGATATTAAGACTTCATGCGAATTACTTTTTGTTATATATTTAAATAATAAAACATGTTTAAATAATTGCAAATGCACTTAATTTATTAAACTACTTAATAAAAACAAACTAACCATATTATTAACTAGCTTTTTCTCTACCCGCGTAAATATAGTATCGGGTATCCCACGGGAATACTGTAATTTTTCGGGATAAAATTTAGCCTTTGTTTTAATCCAGAGCCTGAACTACTACCATACCAAATTTCATCGTAAATCCGCTAAGTAGTTTTAGCGCGAAAGAGTAACAAACATCGATCCATCCTCACAAACTTTCAGATTCATAATAGTAGTAGGATTATCCGAAAATTCCTATTAAATAAGTATTTTATCTAATAACCACTATTTTACCGTAGGTTAAGATATTTTTTTAAACTAAAATTGACCGTCTTGAGCGTTTTAATACAAAGTCACTCTTATCTCGACACCTCTTGAGGAACTTACAAAATGACTAGTGGCATGAGCTGCGAATGTTTCAAATTAAAGCCCAGCGAGGCCCGCCTCGCTCGGCTGTAGTTTGGTATTCTGTAAGCAACTTCGGGAAGTTGCATACAGAATACCAAGTTCATAGTTCTAATTTCAAAATATTCACGCGCGAGGGTTCGTCTCACTTCCGCACTCGAATGTGAGGCGCCACCAGCGCGTTCGATGTTTACAAAATACTAATTTGACACCTCAATGCGGATTCAGCTGTCGCGATACGAAAATGTTCTTAGAGAATAGCACTGCAGCTCGGTCTGGTAGAGCACCCAGCAAGACCAATGATTAGTCTATGGTACTGTGATATCATCACCACGATGTTATAGTTTGGAGCGGGCATGATAATATTATTTCGTTTTAGATAAGTATTATTGCGACTTCTGTAGATTGTTATTGCTACCGAGATGCAATATGCGGGTATACAGTGGGTACTATTAATTATAATTATCTATCTAGTATTTACTTGAGTAATCTTCTCAATGCAAATAAAGTCGTATTGTTAAATGAGAGACTAGATTTTGCCCGCGACTTCGTAAGCGCAAAAAGAAATCTCGCTGGATTATATGAAGATAATGGCACAAATCCGGATTCTAATATTAGTATACTAATATTATTAGTAAGTACGAGTATTACAAAAATTACGCTTATTAAAGATACGCTTACCGAACCAGCTTCTGTGAAGGGCGTCTGCAGCTGGAGTTTTTGTCTCTTTCTTCTGCTCACAATACTTTAGTCTTTCCAGAATTCTTATCGCGTTTCTATAGGAATATCTCACTTTCGTGGGCGGCAATTAGTAGCGGCAAAAGTCTAAATAAAACATGCGGCGTCGGCCATTGCACACACACTCGAGTCCGCGACGACTTGCAATGTACTCCTTCGCGTATCTTATCATTTCTTCGGTTAGCGTCGGAGCGGGGAAGGGGGTGGAATACTGCTTATCTATCGGTATTATGAGATGCCATTCATAGTGGCGTTCGACGCTCATAGATGGCGCTACCATTTCCCCCGGCCTTAAAGGGTTGCCTTTAAAAGAATATAAAATAATAATAATTTAGCTATGTTAGGTGTATCCATTATCGCATAACCTATCCATAGACTAAGACAGCGGTATTATTAATTAACTAAAGCGAAGTAATAACAACTAATCTTATTATCTAGATGCCTAAACTAAAGGAGATCCAGCCTTAGCTAAACCTCACTGCGTTGGCAGTGGGCAGAGACATACGACAGGGCGCACGTAACTTCCCTTTGCGGTTTTCACGGTAACAACGCGGGTTGTACCGTCTTTAGAGGTATGTAATTTCTCAACGATGCCTCATGGCCACGAAAGTGTTGGCGAATTGTCGTTGATAATAATCACCAACATACCCTCCTATTCCCCAGGAGACCTATTTCTATAGACCCAGGAGTATTCCACTTGGATCTAGTCGGAAGCTGGTGAAGATATTCTGAACGCCAACGTTGCCAGAACGATTGTACAAGCTTATCTAACAATCTATGTCTCTGGAGTAAACTAGATTGTTGCATATTGACAAAAGTAAGTAAGACATCTGTCAATGTCAAAAATGACATTGACAGATGTCATGAAGTAAAGCCTATTTAGTTAGATTATTTCAGTTGGCCAAAAGGCTATAAATAGTGTAGACGTAGGTATATTGTTATGTTAGGCATATACCTCATATGTAATACGTAGTCAGTGTTAAGCACCAATAAAGGAGAATATAATAATTGTTGCTGTATTATTATCATCACCACTCAGACACACATCAGGACTTACAATCAAGAGGTCGAAGCCCGCTACATGGTGTCAGAAAAAGAAGTAAAAAATAAGTTGTCAAGAAAACGAAAATCATGAACGCAAAAGGGGGTACATCGAAAACTCCGGAAGCTTCGAGACAATCTGTGGGAACTTAACAATGGCAGGAAACGGAGTGCAGAAGCTTGAGATCTCTACAGAAATTATCAACAATAATGCTGAAAATTTCAAGAAATGGACCCAGTCATTCGAAATATTCCTACTGGCGTCAGGCATGGAGAAGACGGAAGACAAAAGAAAAATTGCAATCATGCTGCATTCCATGGGAGATAAGGGCCTAAATATCTACAATTCCTTCAATTTGGACCTAAGCACTGCTACATTCCAAGAAGTCAAGGCAAAATTCGTCGAGTATTTTGAACCCAAAAAGAATTTGACCGTGGCGCGGCACAAATTCTTTACGTTGAAGCAACGTGTGAACGAATCCTTGGAAAACTTTCTAATGGAATTAGAAAACGCAAGTCATGCCTGTGAGTTTGGTTCGCTACGCGATTCCCTTGTAAAGGACATTTTCATTGCTAATATGGCCACAAACTTCTCGCAGTTTCGTCAAAAGCTCCTACAAGAGCAAGATTTATCCCTAGAAAGAGCCAAACTCCTCTGTAGAACACTCACGATGGCGCATAAAAGTGAAGAATCAATCAATGCAGCAGATGGAAAAGAAGAAGCCACAGTATATAAACTACACAAAAATCGTCGGATCAGTTTCCCCCCACACCAGAAGAGAAAAAACTCAAGATCCCCATCACGCCAAGGTCACCCAAGGTCAGCTACATCTGGATCCAGAACATCGTCGTGTGTAAAGTGCAACACATCGCATGGTCGCCGCAACTGTCCAGCATGGAAATACAAATGCAGGTCATGTTTTAAATATGGACATTTTACTCATCTATGTTATAAGAAAAATAATGTCAGGACTATTGGTTCTGGGGTAGGTAGCATAAATCTCGATGATGAATCGAGCCCCAAGGGTGCTGAGGCTGAGAGATTTACAATAGGGGCATTATTCAACATTAAAAACATAAAGTCACAAAATGCTAGTACAAATTTGATTAACACAAACAATTCCTAACATTATTCTCTTAAAATAAACAACAAAAATGTAGATTGCCTAATTGACACTGGAGCAGACATAAATGTGATGTCTTATCAAGTATTTAAAGAATTGACAAACAGAGTAAAGAAATGTGTAAAAAATATAATATCTTTGCCTACAGTGGGCACAGAATTCCGATAATTTCAGTGTCAAACATTTGTTGTTTAGTTGAAAACAAAACAAAACCAGAAAACATTACTTTTGTTGTAACTAAATTAAATTGTCCAACTGTGATTGGTTTACCCACTTGTATAAAGCTAAATTTAATAACAAAAAACTTTCATATAAAGAATGAAAATGTCAAAAATGTTGAGCAAAATATGTATAATATGTATCAAAAAACTTGTGACAAAATTGTGACCAGATATAATGATGTGTTTCAGGGTCTAGGCTGCCTCCCATACGAACACAGCATCGTGCTAAAGAAGGATGCTATTCCGTGCGTTGACCCCTCTAGAAAGGTACCCTTCGCGTTGCTTGAACCGTTAAGGAAAGAGCTTCAACTCATGGAAAACATGGGAGTCATACGGAAGGTGAACAAACCTACTCTCTGGGTGAGTATTTTAGTTATAGCCATGAAAAAGAATGGTGGATTGAGAATTTGCTTAGATCCTAGAAATTTAAATAAAAATTTATTGAGATGTCATTATCCAATTAAAAATATAGATGAAGTCAGGTCTAAATTGTCCAAAGCCTCTTATTTTTCGCATTTAGATGCGTTTTCTGGGTTTTATAATATAAAATTAACTAAAGAAAGTAGTGATCTATGTACATTTCAAACTCCCTTTGGCAGATACAAATTTTTAGGATTACCTTTTGGAATAAACACGGATACAGAAATTTTATATAAAACCATGATAGATCTTTTCGGAGACATTGAATAATTTGGTGTGATGACATTTTAATATACGGTGAAACAATTGAAATACACAGTAAAAGGTTAGAAATGTTTTTGGAAAGGGCTAGGCAAGTTAATTTAAAATTAAATAAAGCCAAGTGCAAGTTTCTTCTAGAAGAAATAGCATATTTGGGCTATATTTTTAGTAAAGAAGGTGTAAAAATTAATCCAGAGAAAGTTAAAGTCATAAAAGATATGCCCATACCTAAAAATATTAAAGATTTGCAGAGATTTCTAGGCATGATTAATTTTTTAGCACCGTTAATACAAAATCTAGCAGAGAAAACTAATAACTTAAGAAATTTGTTAAAAAAAGATATATTATGGTTATGGGATGAAAATTGTCAAAAGTGCTTTGATTTGTTAAAAGAAGTCGTATCTAAAGCACCTGTGTTAACTAATTATAATTGCAACTTACCTGTGATTTTGTCGGTAGATTCATCAAAGAATACACTGGGAGCGGTATTGATGCAAAACAAACGACCCATTGCATATAGTTCAAGAACACTTACCTCCTCTCAACAAAACTACTCTCAGATTGAAAAGGAATTGTTTGCCATACAATTTGGATGTAATAAATTTCACCAACATATTTATGGCAGTAAAACAACTGTTCATACTGATCACAAACCTTTAATTTACCTTTTTAAAAAACCTCTTCATGAAGTACCTGCTAGACTACAAAGAATGATGTTATCGTTGCAGGGTTACGACCTAGAAGTGGTTTATGTACCTGGTAAATATATGTATATAGCAGATACTTTGTCAAGAGCCTCACTTAGTGATACATACATACCTCAGTATGAACAAGACTTACAATATCATGTAAATTCAATATTTTCTAATCTCTCAGTGAGTAAGCCATATTTAGAATTAAAATTATTATAAAGTAAAAATGATGAATCTTTAAATCTGCTCAAGTCTTATATTCAGAATGGTTGGCCAAGAAGCAAAGACAAAGTAAGCTATCTTGTGAAACCATATTGGAACATTCAAAATGAAATACATATAATGAACGGCTTAATATTTAAAGGCAATAGGCTTATTGTTCCAAAAGCTTGCAAAGACAGATTTTAGATAAAATACACTGTGGGCATTTAGGTATTAATAAGACACTCAACATAGCTAGAGAAACAGTTTATTGGCCAAATATTAACGCGGATATTAAAAACCTAATTGATCAATGTTCGGCGTGTGCAAAATTCATGGCAAACATACCCAAGGATCCGTTAAAGTGCCATGAGATATCTTATCTTCCGTGGGAGAAGGTAGGTATAGATTTATTATATTTTGATGGAGAAAATTTCCTTGTCTGCATGGATTATTATTCCAAGTACATAGAGCTAGCTTCTTTGCATAAGAATTACACTGTCGATAACGTTGTTAAAAACATCAAATCCTTCTTTGCTCGACATGGTATCCCGAAAACATTAATATCTGACAATGGTCCACCATTTAACTCTTGCAAATTCAAGTCTTTTCTTGTTGATTGGGATGTAGAACACATTACTACCAGTCCTTATTGGTCCAGGTCTAATGGCCAGGCTGAAAGTGGAGTTAAAATTATTAAAAACATATTAAGAAAATGCAAGGAAGATGGCTCGGATATACATTTGGCGTTACTACACTACCGCAACACTGCTAAGGGAGATTTTCCCAGTCCGGTCGCATTATTAATGTCTAGAAACTTGCGAGTAAATTTACCAATTCTAAACAGAAAACTCAGATCAAAAGTTGTAAAATTTTCGACGTTTGAAAGATGTCATAATCAAAGCAGAGACAGAATGTCTTTTTATTTTGACAGGAATGCGAAGTATACATCCTATTTGTTTCAGCCTGGAGATGACATTTATTTCAAAAAAAATCCGAAATCTTTTTGGTCTCCGGGAATAATTAAAGAAAAATTAGGTTGTGGTAGATCATATTATGTAGTGGATCCAAATGGTGTTGTGTATAGGAGGAATAGGGGACACATTAGACCTAGAAAAAAGAATTTAAAAAATACAAATCCTCCACCTTCTTTTTATGGCAACGGCAGCACTGACGATATGCCTCCCATTCAGGACAGTATAGATCCCATGAGTTCGGCACAGCTCGGAGACGGTCCTGTTACAAATTGCATTATCGATGATAACTGTGTTCCTATGGGAAGTCTAGAAAATACCGGTTACGTAACCAGGTCTGGTAGAAGTGTGAGACGTCCTAAATTGTACATACATGCTAAATTTGAGTAGATAAGTAATGTACTGTTATTAGTTATGTAAGTTACTTAATACTAATATTAGTTTGCTTTTTTTTTCGAAAAGGGAGATGTTGCATATTGACAAAAGTAAGTGTCAATGTCATTTTTGACATTGACAGATGTCATGAAGTAAAGCCTATTTAGTTAGCCAAAAGGCTATAAATAGTGTAGACGTAGGTATATTGTTATGTTAGGCATATACCTCATATGTAATACGTAGTCAGTGTTAAGCACCAATAAAGGAGAATATAATAATTGTTGCTGTATTATTATCATCACCACTCAGACACACATCAGGACTTACAATCAAGAGGTCGAAGCCCGCTACATAGATGAGTCTAATTCAGGTGCGGGAAGTGATGACAATGGCACCATGTTTAAGAAATATGCAGGAGTTAACGCTGACGGTTCCGCGGGATCGCTACTTAATGCAGTAAGCGGACGCGAATTAATTAATGCTTCAACTTGAGCAAGGACAGTTAAAAGCTCTTCATACGAAAGAATTTGTTGCCCTATAACATTGAGGGATGCGTTTTAATTACCTTAACCATGTTCTCCCAACATCCCCCAAAATATGGTGAAGCCGGCGGAATAAACTTCCAATTAATACGATTAGTGGTAAGCTCTTCCTGCAGATGCGTGCGGTACTCCTTATTTAGGAAATTATAAAGGTGGCGTAGATATGAATTTGCACCCACGAAACAAGTGCCGTTATCCGTGTATAAACACTGTACGGGGCCGCGCCGCGATAGAAATCGTTTTAGGGCGGCCAGAAATGACACCGTGCTCAAATCCGTCGCAACTTCGATATGCATAGCGCGCGTTGGCATACACGTAAAAATACATAACCAGGCCTTAGGAGGTAAATTGGAGTGGTCCTGCGTAATCACAACCAGTATGTGTAAACGCTTTGTCCACTTGATTAACGCGCTGACAAGGAAGGTCGGCCATAAGAGGAAATATCGGGCGTGGGCGAAATTTAAAACAAGTGTTACATTTATGTATTCTGTGGCAAATTATTCGCCGCGCAGCAAAGATCCAATATTTATGCCGGAGTAAGGACGTAAGCAACTCTGGACCAGCATTGAGATGCTTCTTGTGATAAAAATCAACAAGAAGATCCACTACCTGACCATGACGCGGTAGAAGATAAGGATGCTTATAGTTGTACGGTTCGTCCGAATTCGACGCGTATTACGCCATGGTGATCAAGGAACGGCTTAAGTTTAAGAAGCGCGGGAGAACAAGACTTATTATTTTTCAAATTTTCAATATCGTTACTAAAGTAAACCGTCTGTACGGCTCGTAATAATCTATACTCCGCAAATTCAAGATCGGAACTTGAAATAAAAGTCCCGTTAGGTAATAACCTAAGAAACCTATAGAAATAAACGATGGCGCGTAGTAATTTAGACCACGACGACATGCGTAGTGCGAGTGTGTATAGTGGGGATTCCACAATTTCCACGACTACGGGGTGAGATAGAGATTTCCGCTCGGGTACGTCTTCGTTTTCCGTATCGTGGTCAAAGGGTTCAATGGGCCACACCGATGGATCATGGGAAATCCAGGTGGGTCCATGATGCCACAATGAATGATTTAGAAGCTTACCAGGAGTAATACCGCGAGACAGGCAATCGGCAGGATTTTCAGTACCTGCGACGTGATTAAAACAAGCGGGGGCGATGAGTTCAATTATCTTAGTAACGCGGTTTGCGACAAAGGTATGCCAGCGGTGCGGAGAGGAACGAATCCAAGAAAGGGCCACCTTGGAGTCCGTAAACGCGTATATTCCCTTAATGGGATAGTGAGACGAAAATGTGGCTTGAACTCTGCGAAGTAGTTGAGACAACAGAAGGGCAGCGCAGAATTCCAGCCTCGCAACCGAAATAGTTTTAACCGGTGAGACTCTAGAGTCTAGACTTAGCACAAACCAGTTGAACAGCGTAGTTAGAACCAATACAGACCTGTACATACACGACTCCTCCGTAAGCGTGTTCACTAGCATCAGCGATACCTATTAAGTTGACAGTGCAACCATCGACCAATCCTAGATGAGGCGGTATATTAATTTGGTTGAGTAAATGTAGCTCAACGCAAAACTGCTTCCAAGCTGCGACTATGTGATCGGGTGGTGCGTCATCCCACTCGCACTTAGATAGCCAAAAGCTCTTTTATTAAGCGCTTGGCGTACAAAAAGGTGGGGGCTACGAAACCCATTATGTCCCATAGTCGAGCCACTGTGGACAACATAGTGCGTTTAGTGCACTTACCATCAGGTGTCGCGACGTCAAACTGAAAACTATCACAGGCTCTGACCCAGCGTAAGTCAAGAACCTTATGCGGTAAAGACTTCTAAAACTCAATGTCTGTAGAAGCCTTGTGCGACTCAGGTATTCGTGCTAGAACGTATTTAGAGTTACTTGTCTATTTGACAAGGTCAAATTGGCCTCGCTTGATAAGCTGAATAAGCTCTTCACAAAGCGAAACTGCGAGCGGAACATTCATGACGCTACAAACAATGTCATCCATTAATAGAGCTGAAGGAGGAACGGTAACGGAAACGAGAGCGGTAGCGGGAGCGGTAGCGATAGCGGGTGCGGTAGCGAGAGCGGGAGCACGCGCGGTATAAGCAGCGGGTGCGGTAGCGGTAGCGGGTGCACTAGCGGTAGCGGGTGCAGTAGCGGTAGCGGGTGCGAGAGCGGGTGCGATAGCGGTAGCGGGAGCGCGCGTGGCAGCGGCAGCGGGAGTTGATCGTCAGCGATCAATTGCCGGACAACTCGTAACGCGTGATAAGGACTGGAGCGGAGTCCAAAGCAAACTCGATTGAACTGATACACGGTTAAGGGTTCACTGTTATTAAAGCGATAATGAATCCGTTGAAATCTACGGTCAGATCACCGATCATCACGAACTCCAATATTAAGGAACATTTGGCGGCAATCAGCTGACAGAGCAATTTTAAAAAGACGAAAATTTATTATGATGTTGAATAAATCACCCTGTAGATTCGGGCCGGTATGTAAAATATCATTGATAGACTGACCCGATGTAGTCCGACAACTAGCATCTAAAACTACGCGTAGTTTAGTGGAGGTCTTATCTTCGCGAAATACGCCGTGATGCGGAATATAATATGAAGGAACCGAATTATTGTCCTTCTTAATTTCAACCGGGCTCAAAAACCCTTTATTTATATAATCGCGCATGACGTCATTATAAGCAGCGCGCATATTTAGTGATGCGTCGAGTTTACGTTCCAAACAATGATAGCGTCGAAGAGCGATAGCGTACGAATCGCCTAATGAATAAGGGTCACCTTGAAACGGCATCGCGACATCATACCTACCACTGTCGTCACGAACAGTGGTAGCGCGGAAATGTTCTTTACACTCGAGATCCTTATGGCTCATCGAGAGCGGTGCCGTCAATTCCTCAAGCTCCCAAAATCGCTGGACGAGAAAATTAATATTATTTTCTTGAAGCACAGAGCAACAAGATGTAGTATAATGAGACGTATGCGACATAGGTACGGAACGGAACCCATAATCACAAATCCAAACACCGTCTCAATAGCGGGGGGTAAATCATATTGATAACTACGTACGATATTAGGTAATAGCAAATGCGGGAGTACTGAAGCCCCAATCAGAATATCCACATCACCCGGGCGCGAAAAGTCGGTATCTGCTAGCGGGAGAGCTTTCAAGTGCGTCAACAAAGACATGTCTACGTTAGCGTTCGGTAACTTATCGGTAATACGTTCCACGATAAGCGGAGAAATATTAAAACTAATATATTTATTTAAGCGCGAGTATAAGACAATATCCACGGAACCCTTACATGATTTTTCCGAACCCCCAATTCCTTTAACTATCAAATTAGTATTTTTAAATTTATTCAAAAGCCCTAAGCTATTATAACATTCTGACGTAATGAAACTGCTTTGTGAAGCGCTGTCTAGTAAACATCGCACGACTATGGGTTTGTCATTCACATCGTAAACAATAACCTGGGCGGTAGCTAATAAAATTGTTTGTTTGGCCGAGTCGCGCACTGTATAACGAGCGCGCGCGGGGTGCGGGTTCTGCCTACAATCTCTTATCGCTTGTTTACGTGCGAGCGACGTTGAGCACAGCGACACCTCGCTATTATGTTCGACTCGAACACCTGTACGCGTAGGTATTCGATCGGCCTGTGGCATTGGTATCGGGCGGCGAGAACTGTTGTTATCAAGTTCAAGGTCACGCGTGCCAGCTGACTGCCGAATCTTATCGAAATGCATTATCGTATGATGACGTCTATCACAAGCGCGGCATTTAGACTTACTAAGACAAGAGTTCGATTTATGTTTTATGCTTAAGCAATTAACGCGAGCTTTATTGTCTTTAATATAATTAAAACGAGCCAACGGGGCCAAATTATTGAAAGCGGGACATTTGTAAAGATGTTCATGCACAATGTTAATGTTATTGCACATACATTTGAGCGGGTTATAATTATTATTACTAGAATCCGAACATGCTACATAAGACTGCGGATTAGGCGCGGTGTTATTATTTCGGTGTTTAATCAACCTTTGTTTATTAATATACATAACACAATCGCAAACAACAAAAAAAACCGCAAATACGCATTTATTAAAATGACTGAGATAAAACTGTCCAGTGTAGGAATTTTCTTATTACGTACCGTCATTTCAAAGGCGCGAATAGTTTCTGTATCGAATTTTTTCAATGCGAGTTGTAATAAAATAAAATCGGAAAGATTTTATAAATTTAAGTTTTTAAGCGAATTTCGAAATTATTTATAACTGACTGAAAATTCGAAACAGATGCGGAACCATTCAATTTTAAATTTAAAGCTTGGTCAAAATATGTGGACGATACGAGTATCTTGATACCTGTCCACCAGCGACTGAAATATTAACTGATAATTCTCAGCGCTGGGGGTGGCGCCAGCGAATACTGATTGAGCCCTTGGCGCCAACTTACCTATTAAATAATATAACTTTTCGGCATCGGTCCACGAACTATTATCATGTACCGTTGACTTAAAACTGGCATATAATAGTGGTCAATTTCGTATATCACTATCAAAATACATTATCTCAATCGCAGGCAACCTCGGCGTTCGAACAGTTGTATAAACCTCAGTTTTAACCTCGGGTACAACAGTTTCAAGATGAGATTGAATGCGTTTAATAACGCAATATAGGTCCTCGAATGAAGTATGCGCTTGAAAACTAGGCGGAGTTTTCGGATTAATAGATAGCAACTTCGCGTTGTAGGCATCTAACAAGTTATGAAAATCTATTCGAATATCACCTATTGTCATACATTGACTGAGAAATAATTCCTTATCTGCTTCTGATGACTCGGCAGTTTGCGAACGTTTATATATATTTTGAACACGTTGGAACAAAATATTACGTTTAGCGACTAGAATGGCTAACTCTGGATCCTCCGCCATTTTGAATTAGATTTATTATAATATTCAAAATACTATGCGAATTATATACCTAAGTATTTATAATATACGTAGGTTATGCGATATTTATGTTACACCCAAGTATCTATTTACTAATTTACAAATAGAATACCTAAGAATATATGCGGTTTAAGTATTTATTCCTATAGGCAACGACTTTAAAGCGGTTTGAAAATATAATAGCGTTTGAAATATGAGATTTATAATAGAACTATGATAGTTCGAATAATAATTCCAATAAGGAATCTCTGTAGGTAGCCTCGTTATATCGTGTATTACCTACGGCAGTGCGGTTCACATGTAATGGGTTTAGAGAAGCGTAAATATGTAATACCACTGCCTAGTTAGGCACTTTTAGAAGCTACATATGCGGGAAATTAAATGAAATCTGGATATAAATCCGTGATGGAAATGGATTAAAATCCGGACCAAATGTGATCCGGCTCGAAGGACCAAACAATGGCCGCGCGGGCCACCTTAGCCTGGCGTAAGCGAATAATTTCTCTTCGATATTTTTGTGGACTGTATTTCAGGAGGTATCTGGCGTGGCCAGGTTAATATGCAGTAATAATTAGATGAAAATGGAGAGGTAAAGGAAAGTTACGCTTACCGAACCAGCTTCTGTCTGGTTGTCTGCAGCTGGAGTTTTCGTCTCTTTCTTCTGCTCACAACACTTTAGTCTTTCCAGAATTCTTATCGCGTTTCTATAGGAATATCTCACTTTCGTGGGCGGGAATTAGTAGCGAAAAAGTCTAAATAAAACATGCGGCGTCGGCCATTGCACACACGCTCGAGTCCGCGACGACTTGCAATGTACTCCTTCGCGTATCTTAGCATTTCTTCGGTTAGCGTTGGAGTGGGGAGGGGGGGTGGAATACTGCTTATCTATCGGTATTATGAGATGCCATTCATAGTGGCGTTCGACGCTCATAGATGGCGCTACCACATGTACTACGAAGAGCATTTGTTGTCATAAACTAGTTTTTTTAATGTTACTTACGTAAAAATCGTAAAAGTATGGGAACGAATTCTTTATTACTTATACAAATATTTTTATCTATAATCATTGTTCAAATATCCATAGTTTATTATTACCACCGATAACTAACTTCTCCACGACCCCTGCAAGTCCCGGTCCCGCCTCAATTCGTGGATGATTAGGATGTGCCCTACGAAAAAGGATAATACAGAAGCGTAAATGAGCCAAAAAAAAAGTTTCACGAAAAAGTTACCGCGGTGGGTGGGGCTAAAAAAAGACACCGCGCCGTGATTTACTCGGTTGTCAGTTGTCTTGCAGGTCGCGTGGTTGCAACCACAGAGTACATTGTTACATACAAACATATGGAAAACCGCTTTTATAACACCAGTTCACAATTCAATTCAATTCATTTCAAATCGTTTATTTGCTCTAAACGTGGTAAAAATAGTTGGTCACAAAATTTATGGGCTCTGGCACTTTTAGCTATATATAAATAGCATGCAAATATTTATTACATTAATTTAAGTTCTAATTTTTCAAAATTATTACATTATTGTATATTGTATTCTAATTATTTCATTAGTAATTACGTGTCATACTGTTAGGAAGTTTAGTAGATAACAAAAAAATAAACACAGAAAATCACACACAACACAATAAAATTAATAATAAAATTCGCAAAATATTAGTAGTCAGTACATAACATATTATGATGTCAATCGAGTAGATATTTGTCGGTAATTACAATAACATGTCAGGATTATATAATAGATGTCATAAATCAGTAACAGAAAATAAATATACAAACGAAACACATTTAAAAATAATAATCACAATAATAATAATATTATAATGGTCATTAATGTCATAGTTATTATTGAAGTTGAAGTAATGATTAATTCAGCATAGATTAATTGTGTTATTATACCATTGATTATTATTTTTTGTTTATATACTTGTAATTCCTCTTCCGAGTAGAAGTTTTTATGTTTTAACCATTTATTTATTTCCTGTTTAAATTTATTATACGGTAGTTTTTTTTATATGACTTGGGTTAGCATTATATGCTTTTATGCACATGGCATAATATTGTATCTGATACAATGCATTTTTCGGGATAACATCAAGCACTAGCCTGTCAGGATTTCTCTTATTCCTAGGGTATACGAGTATGTCACGTGCCTTTTTGAAAGTTTTATAATTTATTTTTACATAATTCACTAATTCGTAAATGTACATGCTCGGTAAAGTCATTATATTTAATTTTAGAAAAAGTGGTTTACAGGAATCATATGGCGGCCTACGACAAATAGCTCTTACACATTTTTTTGGGCGATGAAAGCTTTGTTCATATCCGTGGAATTACCCAACAGTAATAGGCCATACCTTAGGACTGATGCTACATATCCATGATAGGCTGATAGGACTGTATGCATCGATGCCACTTGTTTGAGTTTACTAAGTACAAATACAAATCTGTTTATTTTACTACAGACGAATTCTATGTGGACCTTCCAATTCAGGTTCTCATCAATATACAAACTCTGTTCTCTTCCATACATCCTTTCATTTCATCCATCTTCTTCATCATCTCTCTCATTCCCTCATTCATACCTTGCTCTAATAATATATTTTTCTTTTTCAGGTCCCCTATTTGTGCGACCTCTGCTGAGTTCGCCACATTCACGGGTGGCTGGGGGGGATGTAAAGGGTCCTTCCCCAGCCCTCCGCCGGTTCCTGCCTTCACACTGGTGAGCTCATTCTCTAGTTCCTTAACTATTTGGTAGAGCCTCTCTATGGCGGCGAAGGCTTGCTCCTTATATTCCGTTTTGAAGTTCCTTGAGCTATTAATACTAGCCTTCGCTCGCTGTAGACAGGCTCTACCTTCTGCTGTCCTAGGTCTGTTCTGGGTTTGGTGACTTTCGGGCTTCTGTATTACTATTGCTTTTTTAACTTTAGGTTTTGGTGCCGGTGGATCACTCTGTTTTATTTGTATGGGGGGAGTTGTAGCTTGAAGGCTTAAAGCTTCAAATTTGTCTATGCTTTTTCTGGCTACAGGAAACTTTTCAGGCTGTGTAAGTGCCTTTTCGTAATTTGCCTTGTGTTTTGGTGGCGAAACGATGAACGTTTCGCTCTTCCGGGGGGTGCGTATCATATTGTCGTTTTTTAGGGGTATTCGTCAGGTAAAATTTCCAATAAAAAATGCAATAAAATACGATTTGTAAAATTAAAATAAAATGATTCAATAGAAATAAAATAATGATAAAATGATAAAATGTCAATAAAAACCTACACTAACAGTTTCCCCAATATGAGGTAAACTGACCTACTATAACTAAAACTAACAGTTTCCCCAATATGGGGTTAAACTGACCTAATCTAGCTACTGTAATATAATGTACTGTGTCGGAGTCCTAAGCACACAATAAAACTTAATACTAGCAACTACACTAAAAATAGTGCAGTTGGTCTTATGTATTTACAATCAAAACAATGGCTCCAAAAGGATGCTATTGGTCTATGTTATTAACAATTTTTTACCTTAGTTTTAAGTTTTCTTTTCAGGTACAGTTTTTTCCAGTGTTGCTGGTGCGGTGACTTCTTCAGGTAAGTGATTTTTTCAGGTTTTTCAGGTTTTTCTCTTTGGCAGGTGTTCGAGGTGTTGCAGCTGTTTCCAGCTAATTAGATTATCACCACATTTAACTAATTAGATTATCACCACATTTGTATTGTAAGTATCTAAGAAACCTTTTCTGTATTGATTCAATCCTATTTTTGTAAACATCGTAGGCAGGGTTCCAGACTTCCGAACAGTACTCAAGTACACTACGTACGTAAGAACAGTAAAGCACTTTTATAGGTTTCAGCGTTCTAAAGTCTTTGCAGGACCTGATTACAAGCCCCAGGGCCCTAGAGGCCTTTTTCACTACATAATCAAGGTGCTCATCGAATAATAATTTGTGATCAACAATTACACCCAGGTCTTTGATTTTTTTTATGTAGCAGGGCATGATTGTTAAGGGTGTAATTGTACTTAATTACATGGAGTTTACGCGTAAAATTCACTACAAAGCATTTTGAGACATTAAGATCCAGTTTATTTTTACGGCAATATTCACTAAACCTATTAAGGTCATCTTGCAGTAGTTGACTATCATCACTTGAAGTGATACGTTTTATTATTTTAGTGTCATCGGCATATAGTAAGAAACGAGCATGATGAAAACAACAAACAACAACAACAACAAAAACTTTAAAATAAATTGTTCTGTTTGCTTAATTTTGTTTGATTTACGAGTACATATCAAACTATGTCGTGTAGGAAAAATATCATCAGAATCTGAGGGGAAACACAATCTTTTATAAGGACGAGGAGGAAGACCCTGATAAGTACCTTCTTCAGGGGTAACTAAATCTGACCTATAGGTTATTGTAGATGCGTTTTCGGTTTCTACGCTTCTCGGCGATGCATTTCTTGCGTCAGCAATCAAGGGGCTATGCAATCGATGCGAGTCGATGATTGGAACCTTTATCTGTCCAATTTCAAAATGTGGACTAACTACATCTGTTGCGCAAGACAAACAACTAAGCCTCAATGTAAAATATTAGGCTTATTTCTATTCCAAGTAATTTGGTATATCTTAAATGTCCCTTTAAAAGCTTTCATTGTATTTTTATCCAAGAGTTCTTGAATATTTGCACATTAGGGTCTTTTATTCCATAAATCTCTATACCTTTGCAATTTTCTTTTAAACAACACATAAGAGAATCATAATCGCAGACATCTTTTCCCATTGCCACCGCATTGTCGCACAGCCTTTTGATGCAACCACCTACTCCATCAGGAGCACCTTTTCCATGACCTTTCTCACTGAAGTGCCATATAATATCGTTAACATCCCTCAATTCTTGACTTATGAAATTGACGATTAAAAGAAACATAGATTTATTTCTGTACTGCGTTGTTGGGCCGTCACTAAGTATATGTAAATTTGTTAACTTCGGACTCTTTTCTTTTATTCTTTCAAGGATTGGCTTAAGGTGAGCACAGATGAGAACAGGATCATGTCGTAAATTTTCTGAGATGGAGCACATAGACGTAGTTACAAAACCACTATTTGGAGATTCGGCATTACTGTAGTATACACATGTGTGAAGAGATAATTGAGGCTTAGAGCCACCAAAATGAACGGATTGAACCTCAGCGCTATATTTGTAATTATAATTTTCTGAGAAATCTATATGCAATAAGCCTGTTGCTACTGTTAGTTGTTGTTTAACTGTTTGTATTGATCTTATTTGATGAATAATATTTGTTACATGTTGCATAAATGCCGGTAAATTAGAATATAATAATTTCACTAGGGGAGCCTTTCGTAGTTTTAACAGTTTCTTTTAAGGATTTTTTACATTTCTTTTGTTTACCTTTTACAGTAACATTAACATTTTAGTAACCCATCTATCGTAAATAATATAATCATTTTCATTGAAGCTATTTAATACAAGTTCATTATTTAAGCAGCACGGGCATTGTCTCTCTAAACATTTAAGATTTAAGCTATTATTGCAACACAATACCTTAACAGCATCGGAAGCAGATCTGTAAGAGATAAATTTCGCCTTATGAAGTGATCGAATTATTTGGTCATCGTTCTCGTGCAATGTACACAGACACGTGTTTCTAGCTGTTGCTTTCGGAAACAATACCCAAAAAGGTCTATTATATCTCCGAAAAGTTTGGTATGAAATCTTGATTCCTGTTTTGCTTTGAAATATTACATGTAGGTTTAATAATGTGTCATTTAGTAAACGAATTTGGCGTTTGTTTTACTTCCGAGTTATTGTCTCATTTTTTCCTGAAGTTAATCTGCTATATTCATCTTGTATCAAAAAATCATGCACAGCTCTTCTGATATCCGTCCTTAAGACTTTTACTTTTGAACTAACAACATTTGATTTTATCTGTTTAGTTTTTTCTAATCTACGTATTCTCATTCTGTATTTTTTAAATTGTTTTTCTAGCTACAATAACTTTGCCTTCAGTGCCTCATTTTCAGCTTTTCTCACTCTTTTATTCCGTGCAGCTACTGCACGCCCGATTTCAACCCGGGAGAATGATGAAGATGGACTTGGTGGTGGAGTGTTATCTTCTACGTGTGCAATGGCAGCTTTTCGCATTTTCAATAGTTCGCGCCTTTTTTTAGATTTTTCACGCCACATTTTTATTTTTTGTCGTTGTTGTCTCGGTGTATACTGATCTATTGTTTTGATTTCTCCTCTATTCTTTGTCTTATAATACCTTTCTCTATCTTTTTAGCGTATCTCCTCGAGCTTAGCTTCACTGTATTTTGCCCGCGCTCGACGCATGCTTAATTTTTTTTTGTTTGCGACGCCTTATCTTTTTTTCTTCATCAGATAGCTGCTTGATTTTAGTCATTCTAGGCATTTTGATTTGCTGAAACAATTATATTAAACCATACGTAACATACCAAGCTAAGCGTTTAAAAGGCAAAATCAGTGAATGCAAGTTGCGTTGCACTATTGCTAAAAATAGGGAGTGCATTAAATTATACTGAGTGCAATAAATTAGGTATAATTATAAAGTTTGATTTTAATGTTATGTGCTATATGTTAAGAGAAACATAAGCTCCCAGTTGGTTAGCATAAATTTTATTTGCAAAAAGCATGGCTAGTTTCAAAAAGAGTCATTTCTGTGGACACATGGTCTTTTCCGTGGAAGTGTCCACAGAAAAGACCACGTCCACAGAAGTGATTGTCCAACGAAAAGTTCGTCCACGGAAGAGAAAATAAATCACAAAAAGCGGTTTAGCGCATGTCATTTATAGGTTAGCTCACAACTAATTGTGTTTTTTAAAATGGCCGCTTAAACATTCTTTGTCAACAAAATTAGGTATATTTGAATAAAATGTTTACCGTAATATCGAAGGCACAGAAAAGACGCAATGATCTTTGACATTCAACTAAATAAAACACCTATTCTATTGAGATTTGTATTTTAATTGCCGGAGCGCACGATCAGTCCGCATCCATTTTAAACATGAACTGTCAAATTGAATCGTTGACATTTAAAAAAAAAAAAGATGGTTGCGTTCCGTTTATCGACTACACAACATCCAATTTGTTTGGTCCACGGAAGGAGTCGCGGTACTGATAACCAATAGTTTATGTATAATAGTGCAAAGGAATCTTGAGTAAATATTACGAAAACTTGGAAAACAAAATTTGATTATATAATTAACAGATAAAAGTGGGCATTCACTTGAAATTTTAAATGAGTTCATTATTATTCGGTCATAAACTACAATACCTAGGCTGGAAACGGTCCACGGTAAGGTACGAAAATGTTCTTTTTATTTTAATATTTTTTTTTCCCAAAAGGATCCTTTATTAGTACCTAATACGCCATACATAATTTGGGAGTGAACACAGTAGTGTTAACAAATTATGTATGGCGTATATACATTCGGTACTTGTGTCGTAGAGCTTCTTCAATTCATATGACGATTGTTTATGAATATTTGATTGATTGAAAAGTATTTCGACTTGTTTAGTGAAAAGTAGTTGAGGATTGTTATAGCAGTGATTTAAGATTTTCCAAGCAGTCTCATAATTCTCTGCAGAGATGTGAAGATGTTGAATCATGCGCTCTGCCTCTCCCTTGAACTTACATTTTAAATGTTGCATTTTTTGAGCGTTCGTGATATATTTGTTGTTATGTATCGGTTCGGTGTACAAATCGTGGAATGTAGGCCATTGAGTATGTAGGATAAATACCACCTCTGTCAGGACCGGCCATAATGGTTTTACGTGGGTATTTGGGCAGTACAAAGTACAAGAAAAGTGCAGAACTTAAAATCACTTTGTTTTAATGATAATTTAAGTAATTTACAAAAAAAAACAGTAATTTTAATTATAATAATAACTTTAAATAAAATCACTAAGATTGCGTGGAACAAGAGCGATTCGTCGGTCACCCGGCGTGGCTGCCGTTCTGATAAGAAGTGCTGGTTTTCCGCGCACTTCAATTTATCCGGCAGCTCACCCCGCTAACACAACGCTTCGCAAGACCGGAAGTTCACAAATTAATAAGTTACAGGAAGTAATTAAATTATACGTAAAAAAATAATTAAATTATAACTTCCGGTCTGGTCCCAACGCAGTTCTATAGATGGCGCTAGAAGTGCGCCGTCACGGCCGGACTGACTAGCAACCGTCCTCGGGCGCTTCATGTTGCCGATCTGTAACAATTATAGAACATCTGTTTCTCGTAAAATTATTTATCGGCTCGTCCAGCCTGACATTAAATCTTGTGTCCTTTTATTCTCAATATTATCGAAGTGATGTACTCAACTCTTATCTCATATATCTTAACTCTTAAGCCTGATCTCAACTTCGTGTCTCCTCAACCATCTAGGCCGGCATAGCCAGCCCGGCGTAGCCCGGACGACACCGTTCTCTCCTGGACGTATGTGTCCCCCAACCAGCCAGGCCAGAGCCCGGCATGGCCCGGCACAACATCGCCCATCCTAAGCCGGACAAATGCGTTATTCCAACCAGCCAGGGCGAAACCCGGCATGGTCAGGCACGACATCGTCCTCCCCAAAGATGTGTCCTATCAACCAGCCAGACCAGAGCCTGGCATGTTGAGGTACTCATCGTCCCCCATGCCTCTACTTAATGTCTCGGAACATGCACACATACACACACAAATAAGTTATCAAATACACACATACGTATTCTCAAAAGTACTCACATACTTAAAAATTATGGTCTGTCTTGCTCAGCTTGGCTTTCGTGATCGAGAATATCATATCTATAACACTCGAAGTATCCGATCCAGCTGTGACCGTATTCGATTCAGCCGTTATCGTTTCAGATTCAGTCGTCATTGTGTCCGATTCAGCTGTAAGGGTATCGGACTCCACAGAGAGCGTTTCACTACCAAAACTAATAGGGCATTCAATATCGAGATTTACATCTACCGACGCCGTCTCGGCCTCCTCTTTATCCAGTAGACTAGTGCTTAATTGAACTAAACCATCATGACTACATGACATACATGACAGGTACTGGACGCAAGTTCTTGTGCGCGAACTTTAGAGTATGATGTGATCCGAATAAACTCTTAAGCTCGAAACGATCGTTGTCTAACACCGAAGTTATCACAAAGGGACCCTTAAATTTTCTGTCTAGCTTAGTTTGATTACGTTCGCTACTTTT
Source organism: Phengaris alcon alcon (assembly GCA_037179445.1). Lineage (NCBI taxonomy): Eukaryota > Metazoa > Arthropoda > Insecta > Lepidoptera > Lycaenidae > Phengaris > Phengaris alcon. Next base: position 41,550 of record JAYRCH010000154.1, on the reverse strand, counting down.
TATGAACACGAATTCTCCTTTTGAAAATGGTCTAATAACCGCGCGACCTCTATTAAACCTTTGAGCATCAGATGTGGCTGCTTTCTGTATATTACTAGAGGCATCATTTCGCACCAATTCTGGGTCAATTTTTTGTACATCTCCAGGAGCAGAAGAGCTTATCTTTGACATTCCCAAAGATTGTGACTGAATGCCAAACATAAGCACCGTTGGCGTGTATTTGGTGACACTAGACCTGGTACTGTTAAGTGCCAGTTGGATGTTTCCTAATTCATTGGGCCATGTTTTATTGGGGTCGTTTTCAATTATCGTTAGTAAACTTTTTTAATTTTCTCATAACGCGTTCTAGCTGGCCGTTTGCCCTACTGGAGCCCGTCACAATGTAATGTAATTCAATATTATTCAATTCAATTCAATTTAATTCAATTCATTTATTTCAGATTTTCATCCATAGTGTTAGTAACAATAGATCCTTATTCTAGTGTTAGTAAAAATATAAAATAAATTAGAATTACATTATTAATTAATTTAATTATATATATATGGGAACCGAGCTATCGGAGCATGGAGCTGCACTCAATGCTTCAACAACATCGAATCCCACCTGCTACCCAACACATTCAGGAGTCTGTTTAGACTGTTTTGCACACGCGACCAGAGCGAGGCACATCTCTTTCTAATAATTGTCTGAAAACAATCTGTATGTGCCTCAGCGAACATAAATGAGGCGCTACAGTAACGTGACAGACCAAACAGCATCCTAAATATGTTATTGTACTGGACTCTGAGCGTGCTATGTGCACGCTGCGTATATCCTACCCATAGGCTACACGTGTAGAATGACTGACAATATGCTTTAAAGAGCGTCATTTTGGCGTCTCTGCTACATCGTGCGAACCTACGTGCCAACATATTACCGCGCACACATAGCGCTCTACGCTCCCTCTCTATGTCCTCCGTATCTGACAGAGAGGAGGTGACCCAGTGACCCAGATATTTAAATCGGTCAACTCTTCTCAGCTGCACATCGCCAAGAGACACAGGAGGTACACTTCTGCGACTCCTGTCGGCGCCTGCATTAAAAACCATAAATTCGCTTTTACTAGCGTTATATCTGAGCCCATGTTCCACCGAATACTCTTCACAGATACGGAGATGCCTACGTAACGCACTGATAGATGGGCTCAACAGCACCATATCGTCCGCGTAACTTATATTATTAATACAGACGCCGTCAACGTGACATCCTAAGTAGGTGCTGTTGAGCCCACCTATCAGCCGATTCATGTACAGATTAAAGAGGCGAGGCGAGCTTAACCCCCCTGTCTCGTCCCACACTCCAACCCGTACACCTCCGAAAACACTCCAGCCCATTTTACACTATTTTTCTGATGACCGTACCAGTACTGAAAGAGTCCAATCAGTTCCTTGGGCAGATTGGTTTCGTCGCCAAGTTTTTGCCACAACTTGTCGTATGACATTAAGTCGAATGCCCTCGACAGGTCAAAGAAGCAAGCGTATACCGGCGTTTTCCTGGATGTGTAATACTGCACAGTCTGCTTAAGACAATAAATGGCACTTTCGGTGGACAGGCCCGGCTGGAACCCAAATTGAGAATCGTTGATATCTGTATGCTGTTCCAGCCCTTTGTCAAGCAGACTGTCCAGTACCTTGGCAGTGACAGTCGCCAGTGATATCGGCCTGTAATTGGACAGGTCGGGGGCATCCCCCGTCTTATTTTTTATTATAGGTACAACAACTGTAGACATCAAATTCTGCGCCAGATATTGATGACTCACACACAAATTAAAAAGCATAGCAAGCACTCGCGGCAAGTGCACCCCAGCATATCTCAAGTGCTCGATACTGAGACTATCGTGTCCCGGAGACTTGCCTCGATGCATTTTTTTAATAATAGAGGCAACCTCTTTAGCACTGAATCTAACCTTTACTTCTTCGGCGGCACTTGGGCCCCATGTGGCCCCATCCCCAATGGAGTGCCCATTCCGCCGAGGAAGTAGGGAAGATATCCTAAAGTACCTTTGGAAAGCACTCGCTATGCCAGCAGGATCACTAATACCAGCCACAGACATTGGAAGGCTCGGCTTAGGTTTCAACTTACTTGTATTTTTAAATTTTGAGAAATTTTTTTTCAGAATTATTTTTAGCTATTATGTCCATTTTAATTTGTAATGCGTTATCTTGACAATATTTTAATTTAGCCTTAAAATATTTTCTAGATTCACACATATTTTTATAAATAAAACCATGTCTAGGTTTGCCCAGGGAAACCCAGAATTGAAACCATAGACGAGCCTCCTTATGCGCACTACTTACATGTCTATTCCACCCCGTTACATAATTCAGTTTCCTAAGTTTTTTCCCCCTATAACAATTCTCAGCGGACTCGCTTAAGGTACATACAATACGACTGTACAATCTGTCTAATATTAATCTGTGTTCGACGTTTGTACATATTTTATCGGCACATATAGACAATTCAACAGGAAAATCAATTAGCCTTAATCTATTATTACATAAATTATTATACTTTTTTATTTGATTACTGTCTCTCTCACCCCATATTACTTTATTATTAATAAACGAAGGTGACTCAATTTTGGTAACAAATTTGTTTATATTACACACTAATTTCAGCGGGAAGTGATCGGACCAAAAAACATTATACAATACAGAAATATCAACAATTGCGTGTCGAGCGGCACTAGTAACAATACAGTGAGCGAGCCATCGCCTGCATCCGTGCGCTTCGCTCACAAATGTATAAGTGTCACTAGGTAACATATCCAAGTCAACGCAAGTCCACAGTTGTTCCGAACAGAAGTTAGAAAGTTCATGCGAAAACAACTCACCGGTGTGGGCATTAAAGTCTCCAAGTACAAACACATATTCGCTGTTGCACGTGTCGATCAGAGTACTTATCTCACCTAGGCATTCCGCAAACAAGGGGAGATTGTCAACGTCGTCCGTAGGCATATATACAGAAATCACTAACACTGAACTGTTGTTACTGAGATGAATTTTAATAGCACAAAGACGAACACTATGACAATCAACTATGGAAACATTGGGGAACGCCGACTTTCTCCACAGCAATGCCACACCTCCGTGTGGTCTGCCCCGTAGCACTCCACTGGATGTATCCACAGCAGATTTCCCATGAAATGCAAAGCCATGATGTATATTCCCGAGAAGAGGTATATCTTGCGGCAGTAGCCATGTTTCTTGTAGCGCCAAAATATCAGCGTTAACGCATAGGCCCCTCACACAGTCCATTGAGCGACTCACATTTTTACAGTTAAAACTAATTATTTTAGAAGTGGTCATATCCATAAATTCTAATTATTGATTTTCTTGGCTCCGAGTCTTCGATTAAAATCTATGAAGCGGCGAAAAGAAATTCCTTCCGGCCAAAAATCCCTTTGCATAAACAAAGATAACTTGCTTCTAGGTACGAATACTTTATAGGCATTATATACCTTTTCAACCTTCATATTCATTTTCTCCAATCTAACATCCATTTCAGATTTTTCTCGTATGTAACTATGAATATCATCTTCGGTTACATCCTTAGCAACGTGATAAATATATATAGGTATCATGGTGTCCGAGGCCTTGAAATTTACATTTGCTTCCACCAAAGCTTTGTCCTTAGTACTGATAAAACGATTCTTTTGTTTCTTTCTTTGTACGAGAGTCCAATTTTGATCCTTTAAAGTGTCTGCATACGACTTTACCATAACATTTTTATTACATACATTACGGTTTTGTAATGTCGCGGGCGCAGGCGCGAGCGCTTCGCTTGTCGTGTGGTTGGGTAAACACTAAGGTAGGTTCCCATCGGAAATCATATGGCGGCCGCTAACCGGTTCGGACGTTATCAGCTGTGCGGTCGATACATTCACGGCTGTTTCCAAGGTCGGGGCAGCACCTGATTTGTTTTTCGCACTACCCTCAAGTAATAACATTTTTTGTTGATTCCCGATATTATCACCTTTTTTCAGCTTTGGTGAATAATAGCTACCCGACATAGTTTCTATATCCCTGTAATTATCCACAGGCGGCAATACCATAGGACCACTATTACATTCTAAATCGTCAAATTTACTGGCCCCTCTCTTTGAGTTAATATATCCAGTAAAATTGTTATTTACTAAAGATGATTCCATTATGTTCTTAAGATCGTTTTGAAGCAATTCCAACTCCTTTTTTGTATAGATAGTTTTGTATGCATAGATATCAGCAAATCTATTAATCTCCTCTCGCATCAATACCTGGTTTTTGAGAATCTGCGTAACGTCTACATGGTCGAATAAGACGGGTGGGAGTTTATGTAGATCTCTCGCAACAAATATCGGCAGGTTCTCAGGATCGCATTCTTTTAAAGTAGAAATGACATCGTCAATTTCGCGACTCTTTTTGCCATCTCGCCTACGGGTTTTCATAGTTTTCGACACCGACTCATATAACAGTCGTTTTGCATTGCTTATGTCACTTTCCGAAAAGGCAGTTACACAAATACGACTAATGCTTTCTTCATCCATTATATCGATTTTATTGCAAATAAAAGCAAGCACTTCGTTAATCACTATGTTGCACGTAGAACATTTCACTAAATTAGACATTTTAATATAGTTTAAATCACTCTGCGCGTACAATTCGACCAGTCGCTTACGCTGTCGGCGGAAGACTGATATTATATTCTGCACAGAATTATTTAAAGTTAGAACTTATGTAGCATCTACCCTGATCTGCAATGATACGTTTAGGCGCTCCAAAAAGGCAAACATCTTTTCTAAGCGCCCTAACTGGGCTAGCCGTATCAATCTGAAGAGTATGTTCTAATAGTACGTATTTAGTAAAGGCATTAATTATTACAGAGCAATATTCTTTGCGATCGCTCTTGCCGCTTAATTTTCCGGTGAAATCTATATGAATAGTGTGCCAAGGCACAGACACTTTTGGGATAGCATGTAGTTGGACAGGTTGGGCTCCAGATGGTCCCTTTGACGCTTTACATACTATACAAGATTCAATGAACTTCTTAACACATTTAGACATTTGAGGAAACCAGTACTGTTCATACAACTTGTCCAAAGTCTTATCATAGCCCAAGTGTTGCAGTTCGTTATGACCGTGAGTAATAAGGGTCCATATCAATGGTCGCGGTACTACGGGAAGCCATGAAATAATTTTATTTCGCACTATATTTCTGTAAAGTATACCAGCCCTAACATCATATGTTTGACCAACCGTGTCAGGGAAATCGTCGTTCATATGTTTCCTAATTAAATCTTGGATTTCCGAGTCGGGTTTTTGCTCTACCGCAAGACAACCTCGATGAAGCTCTACAAAATTAACGATTTCTGGAATAGGGGCCAAAGAAGACTGTAATGTATGACTGTATTAGGTTCTGGAATCGGATTTCTAGATAGGTAGTCGGCGTGTCCCATACCACGGCCTTCGCGATAAGCAATATCGAAATCGTAGGCTTGGAGGAAATTGGCTTGAAGGCTTGAAGTTTTGGATTTTGATGCTTTAAGAGAGTTGCAGTCTGTAAAGACTCTGAATTTACGACCGTACAAATAATGTCGAAAGTGTTCTACCGCTCGTACGACTGCGAGTGTTTCCAGCTCGTACGAGTGGTAGCGCGACTCAGCTTCAGACGTGCGCTTGCTAAAGTACTCTATAACATGCGGAGGGTTATTTTTATTTTGTATCAGGATTGCACCGTATCCTTCAGAACTGGCATCGCAATGCAACTCGACTGGTAAATCAGGTTCAAAGATGGTCAGTACGGGTCAGTATATGGTATTGCGAATCTCCTCGTGCTTTTTGCTCCATTGAATAGGTCCATTTCGTTTTGTGAGTGGATATAAGGGACCAGCAATATTAGAAAAATTAGGTATGAATTTCCGGAAATAAGAAGAGAGGCCTAGAAACTGTCGGACTTGTGTAGCTGTTTTAAGTTGAGGAGAATCTATTAATGCCTGTATTTTACGCGAATTTAGCCTAACTTTACCACACTGAAAGAGTAACCTAAAAACTCGACTTTCTGCTTCATAAATTTACATTTTCTGAGATTAAGAGAAAATCCAGCTAGAGATAATGCGGCTAAAACTTCATCAAGCCGTTTTAAACCTTATGAAATACTGCTAGAATAACATAAAACGTCATCCATATATAAATTAAGGGTTTATCTTTTAAGTCATGAACGGCTTTAGTAATGCACCGCTGATATACTGACGGAGCATTGCGTAACCCGAAGGGCATAGCGAGATACTCGTATTGCCCCTCAGGTGTCACAAATGCTGTCTTTTCTACGGAATCCGGGTGAATGGGGATTTGGTGGAAGCCCGAAGCCATATCAAGTGATGAAAAGTAATATGCACCACCAAGCTGATCTATTTGCTCCTCAATCCGCGGTAAAGGATTTGTATCAGGCTTTGTATTGAGATTGAGTTCCCGGAAATCTACACACATTCTGTCATCGCCATTCTTCTTTTTAACCAAAAGAATTGGGCTTGCGAAAAGCGATGAACTATCTCGTATTACACCAGCGTCAAGAAGTTCCTGAATCTTTTCCCTAACGATTTTCTTTTCTATAGGAGCTAGCCTATATTGTCGCCTTTGAACTATTTTATGGGGGTCTACTAACTCTATTTCTAGCTCTCCCGTAGTAACACGTTTTTAGGAACACCCTCTATAAAGCTATCAGAATACTTATTTAGTATTTTAATTAAAGCCTCTCTATCGTCACCTGTTAAGTCTGTGTCGATTTCAAAATGCTCTACTTTACTCTTTACATAACAAACGTTAGTTCGCTCCAGAACGGAAAATTGAAGCTTATTATTATTAACCTAAACACTTATATTATGTTCTAATATGTCTCTACCAATGATAACGTTAATACACAGGTCCGGGACTACGTGAAATGTTAGAGTCAGAGAAATATTACCTACTGTTATATTAAAAACTAGAAATTTGAGACCCACATTCAATTTGGTCACCGCCTATACCGGCAAGATAAACGATACTATTGCGTACAGTACCAGGGAATTTACTAGATAAACTTTGTTTTATCAGTGAGCAAGACGATCCACTATCGATGAAAAGGAGACCGACTCACCGGATGATGTCTTCAAGACGCCCCTCGATAGCCGCTGCTCACAGTGCAATCACCTCTCCCTTCACTGTCCCACCGCTGGTCTTCTTATTTCGTTCTGGGCAGTTTGGTGAAATGTGACCTTGTTGGCCGCATGTATAGCAAGTAGTTGTTGATCCAGGTGCTGAAGATGAATTTTATTGATGATTTTGAGTTAACGATTAAATCCTCACGACGTTTTCGGCATTCAAATGTTCGATGACCTGTTAATCCACACCAAAAACAACTTCCAAGAAATCGAGCTTCTGACAGTCTTGACCTTTTCAAATTTGGTTCTGGTACTTCATTGACGTCTAACCTTCGTTTCAGTGAAACACTTTCAAGTACTCTAAATAACTGGGTTTTGATTGAAATAGACCGGGCATTTAACTCTCGGCGAATCAAACCATCCTTCTGGCACAGTACCGAAATAAAAAACCGGTGATTACTTCTTCGGACATGTGGGTTTCTGGTATACGCTCAATTAAGTTCCATAAACGTAAGGCAGCTTCTGTGGCAGTTTCTTTTACTCCTATTTGGAAACGAAGCACTTCGTCAAAGTAATCTTGAATTAATTTAGACTCAAAAAATTTAGCCATTAGGCTTTGCTTAACCATATCCCATGTCAACTCATTTAGATTTATTTTAGTCAAATAAGAAGCTGCGCGTCCTTTTAGCGCACCCATAAGAGCCATAAGCAAATCAACGCCTACGCCTTCCAACCGTTTACTTTTAATAACAATTTCAGTAACTTTGCACCAACCTTCAATGTCTGCGCCTGACTCGTCTGGATCGAATTGAATTTCACCACTTCTGATGTAGGATAAGTACCACCTCTGTCAGGATCGACCATAACGGTTTTACGTGGGTATTTGGGCAGTACAAAGTAAAGAAAAGTGCAGAACTTAAAATCACTTTGTTTTAATGATAATTTAAGTAATTTACAAAAATCAAGATTCGATCACATAAAACAAAACTGTAATTTTAATTATAATAATAACTTTAAATAAAATCACTAAGATTGCGTGGAAGAGCGATTCGTCGGTCACCCGGCGTGGCTGCCGTTCTGATAAGAAGTGCTGGTTTTCCGCGCACTTCAATTTATACGGCAGCTCACCCCACTAACACAACGCTTCGCAAGACCGGAAGTTCACAAATTTTTCAGTTACAGGAAGTAGTTAAATTATAAGTAAAAAAATAATTAAATTATAACTTCCGGTCTGGTCCCAACGCAGTTCTATAGATGGCGCTAGAAGTGCGCCGTCAAGTATATTTTCCTGTAAATATTGGTATCTCTATTTGGGGTAGAGATTGTTGTAGATGAGCGTTTGAACATAATTTTTGATTTAAATTTCGTTTCATGTTGATGTATTTTTCTCAATGTCGGCGAATGATTCTTCATACTGTCTGTCGGTTCCAGATGATATAATGTCTACATGCAGATGGAGTTCGTCGATGTTACGCCAGCGCTGCTGTAAGTTACGTAACTCGTCCTCAATCTCTCATTTTTCTTCAAGGTTCTGTTCATTGATGCGTTTTATTTGTCGTTCCAGTGCCCGAATATTAGCGTATTGTTGTGCTAAGATCTCTTGATAGTCTTGGCGGGATTCGACCTTTTCAACGTGAATTTTTGGGAGCTGGAATTGCGTTCTTGGGTTGACCTTGGAAGTTGAGGGTGTGGATTCATCCACAGGAGTAGCTTGACCGCTTTTTGAGGTGGATAGATGCGAAATTGTTGGAGTCGGAGGCCTTTCTGAGTCCGATGTCATGGCTGCTCGTAACGTGGTATAGAAGTTCTTCACTTCGGAGTAGATATCATTTTTAAAGTAGTCTGATGTCTTATCTTCGGCGGCTTGCAATGTCTTGTTATTGAGCTCAAACTCTCCCCACATATTGTCAATGGCTGCGATGCGTTTTTTAAAGTATTCCGGCGTTTTTCTGTCCGCGGAGTTCTTTTTATAGTGAATATGGATCTTTTCAATCTCCTTGATGATAGCGCTCTGACGTTCCAGAAGTTCTTGCATGATGATAAAGATATATTTAGCGTAGTTAAAGTCCCTTTACAGTATATGCGTCCTGTTCTCAACTCTTCCGGAGCGACCCGCTGGTGGGAGACCGGTCGAGCCGATTCGCTACTGTATCGAGACAATAAAATACACTAAATATTTAGGTAATTTTCTTCTAGTAAAACCACGATGATACGTAGAGCGTCTTGATAATGTTATTGAGACGATGTCATGATAAAATGATGTTCTTAAGGTAACTTCTCAATGCGTCTCGCTGATGATAATGATATGCTTCTGATAATCCAAAGATGCGTTGATTCTCGTTTCAAAGGACCAAAAAAATGTAGCGAGCTACACTTAGATGATAATGATGATGGATGTTGCTGATAGAAGAGATGATAGATGCTGCTGATGCTGTATGCTGATGCTGTTCTGATTAATTGATGCTGATATAGGGTATAAATGATGAACCCCGTTTGGTGAATATAACGAACTGTGTTTATTGTAAATAATGATTAAATTTATATGTTACAAAAATGCTTATCTAAGATGTACGCGCGAACATACGCGAGGCGCACGAGTGCACTGACACATTGACCCGTACAACTATCTTCCTTAATGATATAGCGTTTTGTTTTAAACACTCAAAATTTTTATTATACGCAGATAATACAAAATTTTCAAAAATCTTTCTGCTTCTATTGACTGTCATTTGCTGCAAGAGGACCTAGATAGATTTAATGAATATTGTAATGCTAATAAACTTGACCTTAACATCTATAAATGCTATGCCTTGACTATGTCTCGAAATACAAACTTAATTAAATTTTCCTACAATATCAGAAGTGAAGTGCTTAAGACAATCAATAATATGAGAGACCTAGGAGTATCTAAATCGTTCTTTACCACTTAATAGCTTTGTGTTTGTATTTGGGTGTATCATCTTGTGCTCCTATTGCTTCTGTTGTGCAGAGCAAGTGCACAGGCACACGTTGGGTTGAGAAACTAGGTTGATTGTTTGAAGGTCATTTTCCACAAGATGCGAAATAAAATAACATCTTTATGGAATCCATTGATGTTTATTATATCATTATCAAAATGCTATCAAATAAATCACTTGGTAAACAAATTAAACAGATTAATTTAGATTATATAATTAGGACATCACAATACAATAAAATACATGACGGCGTGCCGTGATGAAACAAGATACCTAACCAATATAGCACCAAACGTAACACCGCTTGTCAATGTCATTCGTATCTGTCAAATCATAGTTATTGTAAAGCACAGATGTAAGCACATTTTTCAACAGCTTCATTCTTTTTTCACATGTTTTCATTAATTCCAATATCTGAGATTTAATATATTATCTCGATACCTTGCATAGTGAATGTCGCAAATTCTTAAACTATGATCTAACATTAGCTTTAGAGCTTTTACTAATTATAACTATCATTTCATTGTAACGTTTTCATAAATGCATGTTTTATTAATATATTCAAGTATTTGTTCGATGTAATAATGTCTTAGCTCTTGAGTTTGTAAACACCTCACAAGTACAGCGGTTATGTATTTTGCTTATCGCTATTAGTGAAAACTTATTAATGGCTTATAGTAAGTACATAGCTTTCTTTATTGTTAAAGTAGATGTAAGTTTTCTGAATAAATGAAAAAAAATAAAATACTGGAAGGGGATTGAATCTTAGAACATTTTAAGGAGCAATTTTGACATATTATGATTCTAAGTTAAGTGGTATAGAAATTGCTGTTTATTAGGTATGTACATGTGATTAAAATTTTGTCGTATTATTATTATTATATTCGCCGGATAGCTTCTGCGCATTAAATGCAGATGGCGTGCCAGTTATGATAATCCGTCCAAATTAAAAATCTTACAAGTAGCTCAAAGCTCTTTAGCATCAGTACCTACTCAATTTTTACCTACTGTGTGTGAAATTTAATGTTGCCGCTTAGCCTAGCAATCAAAAAAATTGTGCAAAATAGTCTTTAATATCGAATGTAAAATTTTTATAGCTTCAAATTTTCTATTTATAGTTAATAGGTATTTCGTGCAAATATTATATATTTTATTCAATAATAATTGCTAAAATAACAATTTTAATAAAGTAGTAAACTAAAAATTTTCGTTTTGTGTTAATTACTGAAATAGAATAGCAACATTATAAAAAACTCGAAAACATGTCGAAAACTTTGTCAGACATTTTTCATTTTTGAAAAATAGATTTTATGGATTATGCTACATTGTTTTGTTGCTCCGTGTTGCTGTAAAATATCCTTAAAATCATAAGATCTGCGATGATCCGTGAGTTGAGTCCCTCCTTGCTCCTCCGGATGCCGTACAGCGCTAATTTGTGAAAGACAGAGACTTCGTACTTTCCAGTGTGTGTAATTGAATTGTACAGGACTGTATAATTCCACAGGATTTCAACCGCCGGCTCAGATTAGACTCGAAGATAGCAAGGTTACACCGATTTGGACAGAGCCGGGGCGATAAAAATAACACTTATTTTGAGGAGAACGATTTTCACTTTTTTCGTCTTGCTTATCTGGCTCATGGCAATGCCGTATAGAGAGCCGCGCCCGTCCGCCTCTTTCGGGCCGATTTGCTATCTCACTTTTGCCTCTCTATACGGCTATTTTCCAAAATTTTCCCTACTTTTCATGAGCCAGGTGAAGCAAAACGCGTTATGTGAAATTCTTTATTGTTATATCCAATTACATAAACCCTTATATACTAATAATCTTATTCTATAAAAAAGATATTTATAACTTAAGGTTCACCATATTATATGAAATGTTCTACATTTTTACCATTATTTTCTTAATAACTACTTATCCATTTATTATATAATTGAAATCGTTACTCTACACGTTAGGTATTATGTTTATCTATATAAAAAAAGGAAACTACGTTAAAATTCACTACACTTTAAAATATATAAGCAAAATAGCCTTAAGTTCATAAAACACCATTTAACACGACTTTTGCACACTGATGCTATAGAAATCTATACATATATAGTCACTGAGTGTTCACTATTATAGTTTATGTACTGTTTTAAATCACTTGTATATCGTTCACATTTCAATTCACTGGTATAATCACGTTACGAGGCCGCTGTCCTCAACATCCTCCCCCCGGCGCAGTAGCCAGGGTCTACGCAGCCTCCTCCGGTGTTTGCGGGCTCGCCGATCCCGCCGTGTACTGCTCCGGTGACTGCGAGCTGCTCGAGCTCGCTGCAGGCTGGTCCGGTGACGACTGCGAGCCGATCGTGCTCGCTGCAGACTGCTCCGGCGACTGCGAGCTGTCGGTGCTCGCTGCGGGCCGCTCCGGTGGCGACTGCGGGCCGTTCGTGCCCGCCGCAAACCGCTCCGGTGACTGCGAGCTGTCCGTGCTCGCTGTAGGCCGCTCGTTCTGTGCCCGGCGCCGCCTCCGGCGTCGTCTGCTCCGCGCCCGGCTCCGTCTGCTCCGCCAGCAACTGCGACTGCGGCGCCTCCTCCAGCACCGCCAGCTTCGTCGTTGGCCTCCGGAACACGCCACTGCACGTGCGAACGTCTGCACAACGCACTTGACCGTCCGGGCCAGGGTAAACCCGGTGCACGACCCCCCGCGGCCACGTATTACGCGGCAGCGTCGGGTCGGCGATAACGACCTGGTCCCCCGGTACAAGGACTCGGTTGCTCTGCGGGGCCCCGTAGCGTGGTGCGAGCGTGGGAAGGTATTCCTTCACCCAGCGCCTCCAGAACTCGTCGGCAAGGGCTTGCGCGACTTTCCATGTCTTCTTGTCCGCCGGCACACACGGTCCGACGTACGGCAATCCGGTGGATGACCCGAGGAGGAAATGATTCGGTGTAATCGCCATCGAGTCGTTGGGGTCCACTGACACGTGAACGAGCGGTCGAGCGTTCACGGAGTACTCCACCTCGGCCATCAGTATCTGGAGTACCTCTTCCTTGGGCGACTTCTCGTTCAGCGTAGCTAGCAAGGCGGTTTTCACTGACCTCACCATCCTTTCCCAGACACCTCCTTGACTCGGCGCCCCGGGCGGTATGAACTTCCATTGCATTCGATGAGTGAGGCCCAGCTAAGCCATAGCCGGTGCCCACTCGGCGTACGCCTGCCACAGCTCGACGTCCGCGCCTCTGAAGTTCGTACCATTGTTGCTGTACATGACTGATGGCCATCCTCGCCGCGCAGCCATTCTTGTCATAGCCATCAGTGCGGAGTCCGTCGACAGCGAGGCCACCAGCTCCAGGTGGACCACTCGCGTCGTCAGACATGTGAAGAGAGCTCCTCATCTCTTCTCGTGACGTCGGCCGATGGTAACCGTCATCGGGCCGAAACAGTCGAGACCACAGTAGGAAAATGGTCTCTGGAACGCCCCCAGGCGTTCGGCTGGCAGGTCTCCAGTTGGCGGGGTCCTCGGGTGCGCCCGTCGTAACCGACAGAACGCACGTTTGTTCATGATAGTACGTACCGTCGGCCGCAGCTTCAGTATCCAGAACTTCTGCCTGAGGTCGTTCACGACCCTCTCGCGGCTCCCGTGTCCCACTCTGGCGTGCTCCCTTTCCACCAGTAACCTTGTAAAGTGATGTTTTCCATCCAGGATGATTGGGTTTTTCATCTCCGGCGGCATCTGAGCTGCTTTGATCCTTCCGTCTAGTACGAGCAGCCAGTCCTTGTACACTGGATTGAGCCGGTACAAGGAACTCCATCTAGGCACCGTCTTGCCACTTGCCATCTTCTCGATTTCTTGTGCGAAGCTGTTTCGTTGTGATTTTTGATACCACAACTTCTCGGCCCTCTCCAGGTGTCGTACATCGAGGTTGGCCCGACGATCTCGGCACTTCTCGATGAATAACAAAACCATCGCCGTGCATCTTATGAGGCGCTCGTAGTTTGAAAAGCGCGTCACATCTGGTAGACAGCTCAGCTCGCTCACCTCCGTGGTGTGGAAGGCGACGTATTCTTCTTGATCTGGTATTCGCGCGGGACTCTCCGCGGGCCACTCGTTCATAGGCCTGCGCAGGAAGTCCGGCCCCTGGAACCAAGGGTCCCCGTCGCTCTTCGGAACATAGCCCGTTCTGGTGGCTAAGTCGGCGACGTTGCTCTTCGTATTCACCCATCTCCACTTGTGAACAAACGTCAGCTCGGCGATCTCCCCTAGCCGATGTGCGACGTATGGCGTGTATTTTCGGCTGCCGTTCTGTATCCAACACAGAAATACTTGTGCGTCGATCCAGTAGAAAACCGTGTCCGTTTTCCACCTGTGCTCTGCTACGACGGCGTTTCCCAGCCTCGCTCCGACCAGGGCAGCCTGCAGCTCCATCCTTGGTATGGTCTGTGCCTTCAGTTGCGCCACCTTGGCCTTGGCGGCGGCCAACACGACTCGTACTTCCCCATTTTCTTGTTCCAACCTCCAATAGACGGCTGCGGCGTAGGCGTCCTTGCTCGCGTCGCAGAATACGTGCAGCTGCCGGCTTCTCGTCGGGCTCCCCCCGTTGTAACTCTGGGGTAGCTAGAGCTGACTGATTTACTCCATATCTGTCAGCCAACGGGCGAAGTGTTCGGCTGACTCAGCGGGCAGCGACTCGTCCCAGTCCAGCTTCTGACGCCACAAGCCTTGTAGGATGACTTTGGCGGTGATCGTGTAGCAGCTCAGCAGTCCCAGCGGGTCGTAGATGCTCATCACAGTACTAAGGGCCTCTCTCTTTGTCGGTGCGCGCTGTAGTTCGCGGACCTCCTTGGGGACTCTGGATAGCGACGTGTTGAATTTTAGTTTGTCGCCTCAGGAGTCCCACAGCATGCCCAGGGTCTTCTGATCGTCCTTGGTGACGTGCTGTGTCGCGTTCTGCGCCAGGCGGTCTTCAGGTAGTCACTCTAGCACCCTCTGGTCGTTGCTCGTCCAGCCTCTTAAGTGGAAGCCACCTTTTCTATGTACTTGGTTCACTTGTTCCACGATCTGCATGGCCTTCTGGTGGTCTGTATAGCTGTCTACGTAGTCATCCATGTAGTGGGCTTCAGTGATAGCGCGATTGATGATAGATGCGATTCGGCGAATTCTTCGGCGTTCCGATTCCGGGCTGAGTTGCCAGGAAAGGTGAACATGATGCTCCGAAGATCATTGCCACCATCTTGTATGCGGACGGCGGCTCGCCTTCGTCTTCTCTCCACATGAACATCTGGGCAAGTTGGTCTTCTTTTCTGACCTTGACACGAAGGAACATCTCTTCTATATCGGCCTTCACAGCGACGGCTTCCTCTCTGAACCGGAACAGTATCTTCGGTAGAGAGGTCAGAAGATCAGGCCCTTCTAACAAGTAATCGTTGAGGCTAACGCCGTTTGTTCTCGCCGCCACGTCAAAAACCAGTCGCAACTTGCCCGGTTTGTTTGGGTTTTTAACCGGGAAGTGCGGCAGGTACCATGTGATGTCACTTCTGGCCTCTGTCCCGTCGCATTTTTCTGCATATCCCTTGCTTATGAGATTCTTCATCTGCCCATGATACTGCGCCTCGTCCAGTGGGTTCTTCTTGAGCTTGTCTTCCAAGTTCTTAAGCCTCTTTAGCGCATTGTTGTAGCTAAGAGGTAGTTTGACGCCGTTCGTGCGCCACGGAAGTCCCACTTCGAATCGACCGTCTTCCGTTCATTTGGCCGTTCTGCCAAAGAGGTCGATGGCTCGCTGCTCCTCGTTGCTCAGCCTCGCATTAGACGCTATTCCCAGTGCGTCTATTTTGAAGTGTTTCTTCACCATTTCCTCCAGTCGTTCGCCTCGGGTCTCGATCGTAGACACGTGCAGGATGTTCTCGTGTTCTTCCGGCTTTATGAGGCGTCTGGGGATGCTTCCATGAATTACCCAGCCGAGCTTCGTCTTCGAGGCTGCAGGCTGGTTTCTCTTGCCGATCCTCAGCTCCCTGGATACAATGAGCTGCCAGTTGTCCGTGCCGATGAGAAGTTGGTGTTTCTTGTCTTCATAGCATATCTCTTCGTTCTTGAGATCACGCAGGTGAGCAAGTCGGAACAGTGATTCCGGGACGGACTGAGTAAGTAGGTTCAATCCGTCCGCGGTTCTCGCAGTGATGTCATATCTGGTACCGTCGTGACCCCGTACGCCAAGTTGTACGAGTCGGCTTTTTTCTTCCCTTCTCTCGGCATTGATCCCATGCATTCTCAGCATCTTCGGTGGGCCGTCTGCGCCGATAGCCTTCGCGACGTCTTCATCCAGTAGTGTCACTGTCGAGCCCTCGTCGAACAGCGCGAAGATATTCGCTTCGCCCCGTGGACCGACAACTTGAATTCTTCTCATCTTAAGTTTCACCGCACGGTCGGAGGTGACCGATGCGGTAATCACGGTGTCCTCAGTCTGCGGAGCGCCGCCGGACCTGTCTTCGTGCAGCAGCGCATGATGAGGCAAGTTGCAACCCTTGACGCCGCACGGCTTCGCTCTGCAGTTGTACCTTCTGTGCCTGCTTCGTATGCACCGGAAACACAGCCCTTCCTTTTTGACTGTGTCCCATCTCTTCTGCACGCTCAGTTTCTTGAAAGCAGCACAGCGAAACAGAGCGTGATCATCGGCACATATCGGGCACTTCTTTGACTCTTCACGTATACTCTTTGGCTGGCTGTGACTCGGCGAACCCTTGCCCTCTTCTGTTATCGCGAAGACTGGCCTTCTTGTTCTGGCTTCGTTCTTGTTAGGAGGTGGACGCGGTGTTTCCTTCTTCGGTGCCGTGCTGAACCCGTAGCGCAGCGCCCTGTCCGCTTCTCTCATTAAGAATTCAGAGAGAAGGACGACATCGGGCTCGTTCCTGAAGCGCGACGTCTCTTCCGCGTAGTCGTACCACTTGCTCTTCTCGTATGGGCTGAGCTTCTCCAGGATGTCCTTCGTGAGCAACGGGTTAAAGAGGTACCCGTGTCTCAGCTTCCTCAGGATGGCTACCATGTTCTGAATCTTCACTGCAAATTGGTTGAGTTCTGCCGCCGAACCTCCGAGCCTCGGTATCTTCTTCAGGTCTTCCATCATGCGGTGGACCATGATTTCGGGTCGACCGAAGCATTGTTCCAAGGTCTTCATTATTTGTTCAGGCGGCGTCGCGACGCTCAGTAGTGAAGCCACGGCTTCCCTTGTTTCTCCCCGTAGGCAGCTTCTCAGGCGTGCTAAGTTCTCGATCGGCTTGAGCTTGTAGAACGCAGTGGTGTCTTCTATGGCTGCTTTGAATGGCAACCATTCGGTGGGAGCACCCGAGAATATGAGCAACTCCGTAGTGTGGCGCGACTAGCGTTGGTTCAGCAGTTTGTCCGATGTTTCGGCAAGATGTTCCACTCCATTAGCCCTAGACGTGGGCGGTATGGGTGAGCGTGGGCGACGTTGTTCCGGCCACTCGAACCTCGTCTTCTGGGGTTCGCGTCTTCCTCCCTGTGGTGGCTTGTCTTCTGGCTTCGGCGTCTCTATTTCTACCATTGTTGTCGGCTCTTGTCTAGCCTCTTCGGGTTCGAGACCCTGTTCGCTTAGCCAGGCTCGTACACGTTGCTCCACCTTTTCTGATGGCTCGTCGTCGTCGGGGCTGCTACCATCCTCTGCAGCAGCGACGTCAGCGGCGAGCTTCTTCTTTATAAGTTCTGCTTCGATCTGCAGTTCCTTCTTACGGAGAGCGGCGAGTTTCTCCTCCGCCTCGTAATGCATACGCGCGACGGCACTTGCTGTCGATCGACGCGATCTAATTGAAATAGCCTTTTTCCTGGCTAGGGCTTGTACTTCCGAGGCTGTAGGCGCCTTGCTGGTACCTGGTCTCGGTTTCAAAATAGTTTGAAACAGATCCGCTCTTCCCTCGGTCGGCGGCGGCTGGCTCGTAGCGGCAGCGATCGTGGCGGATCCGGAAATCTACGTGGTTGCTGGTTCTCCTCGGCCCCACTCTGACTTCTTGTAATAACCATCTTCAATGTTAAGTTAATCTTCAAATGTTAATCTTCAATGTTACTCTTCCAAGAATCTTCGGTAGGTTTTTCCGATGAAAAATCTGCGAATCCTTGCTTCCGTTCGCAGCGGTGTATCCTTGTATCCTCGAGTCCGATCTTCTGAGTCCAATGTAATCCTTGGCGTTGATTCCCGTTGATAAATCTTAATAAATTTCCAATGTTCTGACTTGATAAAAGTCTTCTATGTTCGGTGTTGAATAAATCTTCTAAGTCCAGTCTTCAGTAAAAATTTCTATCTTGAATCTTCGGAAATTTTTCTATGTACAAAACAGCTGTTCAAATTTTTCTAAGTGCCATCTTCGTTATTTTCAACTTGATATGGACTTCGAATATTTCTTCAATCTTCCAATCCGTCTCGCCAAAGGACCACGCACTACTGTACAGGACTGTATAATTCCACAGGATTTCAACCGCCGGCTCAGATTAGACTCGAAGATAGCAAGGTTACACCGAATTGGGCAGAGCCGGGGCGATAAAAATAACACTTATTTTGAGGATAACGATTTTCACTTTTTTCGTCTTGCTTACCTGGCTCATGGCAATGCCGTATAGAGAGCCGCGCCCGTACGCCTCTTTCGGGCCGATTTGCTATCTCACTTTTGCCTCTCTATACGGCTATTTTCCATAATTTTCCCTACTTGTCATGAGCCAGGTGAAGCAAAACGCGTTGTGTGAAATTCTTTATTGTTATATCCAATTACATAAACCCTTATAAAATAATAATAATCTATACTAATAATCTTAATATAATACTAATAATCTTATTCTATATAAAAGATTTTTATAACTTAAGGTTCACCTATATGAAATGTTCTACATTTTTACCATTCTTTTCTTAATAGTTATTATAATAGTTATATATAATATATAAGTAGTCACTTATTCATTTATTATATAATTGAAATCGTTACTTTACACGTTAGGTATTATGTTTATCTATACAGGGTGGCCAAAAAGTCATGGATCAAACGAAACAGGGAGATAAAGGAGGTGATTTCCAACAAAAAATCTTTTCTTTAAAAAATTTCATGAAATTTGCACCTTGATATGAAAAAAGATTATAAAACCAAAACTAAAGATCAAAAAGTACAGTGTTGTACCTCATTTTAATCAGCATTAAACCGGCAAGTTTTTATAATACAGGGTCACCTTTCCGTAATACGTTTTTTTTTCAAATGGTGCTCTTAAAGTGAGAAGTAATTTTTTGAAACGCATCAAAATTTACGGAAAAACATTAATTGCTCGTTAAGTTTGATACCAAGAGCTGCAATACATTTTTTGTAGTATTGATACAAAATCGAGTCATAATACAACAGCTTTTTTTTAATTATTTTTAATCATTTTAACTTTTTACTGATTAAATTGTAAAAAAACTCGGTACTTTCATTGAAAAAACAAAAATAGTTCATATCTTTTCGTGCAATGAAGTTATAGCCATGCTGGAGAAAGATTTTTTGTTGGAAATTACCTCCTTTATCTCCCTGTTTCGTTTGATCCACGACTTTTTGGCCACCCTGTATAAATCAAAGGAAACTCCGTTAAAATTCACTACACCATTACCACCATAAAACACCATTTAACACGACTTTTGCACACTGATGCTATAGAAATATATACATATAGTCACAGAGTGTTCACTTTTATAGTTTATGTACTGTTTTAAATCACTTGTTTATCGTTCACATTTCAATTCACTGGTATAATCACGTTACGAGGCCGCTGTCCTCAACATGAATCTTTAGGAATAATTTTAAACTTTTATATGCTAAGTACTTACTTTATATGTATACTTATTTACATTAGGCTAAACTAGGCTAATTAGGTTAGTTATACTTTTTTGCGTTATTGTGTATTTTAAGTTAGTGATTCGGGAACAAACATACAAAAATACAAATGTTTCCTCTTTATAATATTAATAGTAGGTACCTATACATAAATCTATATAAAATAAAATGTTTTTGGAAATACTAATGTACTAAAATTATTAATTAATTTGTTATGCATAATTTTGTGTGTGAAAATTGCAAAATGTGAAAATTTATATCGCAAAAATGCCATCGCATATTGTGAAATAGCCATGTGTGAAATGCCATTCAGCAGGGATACGAGGGAACAAAAAGAGTTTAATGTTCCTGAATCATGAATGTGTATTAAATATGTTTATAAAATAATAAAAATCTTAAATGAGTTACCCCGCGAATTGCCCGCAACCATCGCGCCGATCGGTTCACGCGTTATCGCACTCCGACCTATGCAATGGCTCGCCCATCGTAACTACCTAAACAAATATTATGCCTGCAGGGGCACCATAGTTCGTTATGGAGAATATAACTAGTACCCCTACTGTAAGTTATGCCGACCTTACCTCTAAAATAATGTACCCAAAGAATGACCAAGCGATCATAATTGATTCTATTGACGGATTAATGATAAGAGATTATTTACTGGCACTATCATTTGTTACAAAATCATCGAATGTTCGATTTATTTCCCGGATCGCCAGTATCAAGAATATTTGTTTACATGGATTCCGAAGAAACTGTAAATGAACTTTTCGATGTAACTAGAAAAATCAAAATTAAAGATCACTTCCTAGAAATTCGACCATTGAATTCAAGAAAAAAATTGTTTTATCGAATTTTCGCCAAATTATTCTGCATGAGGTTTTAATAAAAAAATTCTATGTAATAAATATTAAAATCGTAAGTCCGATTACCTTTATGAAAGTTGGAATACCTGATGTTGGTTTCTCCCATATTATGAGTTTTAGACGTCAATTGTATGTTTCTCCTGAGGACGAAAAAAGACTTCCTGAATGGTTACAAATCCAATATGAATACACCAACTACTGGATTTATATATCAATTAATGAGTCAATGAAGTGTTTTGTTTGTAATGCTATGGGACATTTGGCTAAAAATTGTAATCCCCAAAGTAATCATGTTTTAACTACCTATTGAAAACCTTAACTTCGTTTTAGAAACAACTTCAAACCTTCAATCGTGAGTAAATAATTGATCTTTAAAAGAATATGAACACAACAAGGGCAGTAAACAAATCCACTCAAATACCACCTCAGAACCTTCACAATCAGATATGAATCACAACAATCAATCAATTATTATGGAACAAATTATACCAGCCTGGTGCATCCACCGCGACACGCTGACTGTACTTCGCTGACCCCATGACATTCGACCCTGAGAGGTTCTCCGACGACAACAAACATAAGATACACCCAATGGCGTATATGCCATTGGGTGTATCGCGTATTGTATTGTGTATTGTGTCGCGGTAAACTTTTTTTTTCCCGACGTTTCGTGATGTTAAACACCGTCGCAACAATAAATCTGCAATTTGCGAAAACACACTGGATCAACCTCGCCATTACATAATATCTGATAAGCCACAAATACTGGCAAAGGAACACCGTTTTCGCCCAAGAATGATACGCGAGGCTATAGAAATTAAAAAGTACCCTAATTTTAACCGAGAAGATGGCTGGGTGCTGCCATCTATTTGGGATCCAATAATTAACAAAATAAATTTAATTTAAAAAAACCGCGGCTTCAAGATACTGTTAGTATGTTTTGCGTGGATCGGATCACAAATAATAATTGAAGAATCTTCGGGTAGTTTGAACAACTTCAACAAATAGGACAATTGCCACCTCAGTCCTCCTGTGACCACGCCTGGTGGAAAGTAGCCGAAACGTCGGGAAAAAGAAAAGTGCACCGCGACACAATCCGTAAATGCTTAAAACAATGAACAATATTCGCGTAAACATAAGAAATCAATAGACGATTTTTTTTCTATGATCATAGACATAGGTGTTATAGAGGGGGTATGTTGAGGTGAAAACTGATCCACTTAAATTGTGGGGCCATTTGGGGGCTTTTGGAGATTTTGGGGCCATTTGCTAAAACAATGAAAAACATAAACGCAGTAGGTATTTAAGTTAATACATTTTAACTGCTGTGAAGTCACTCGTGCACCATTTTGTAGCCAACGAGAAAACCAGATGAGGTTCTCAAGCCATTGTATAGAGCGTTTTTAATGCTCTCCAACGATCTCACTTTTGTGATGGCTGTATTTCGTCAACGGTTAATCGTAGTTATGCCAATGCAAAGACAAAATTTCCTGGCTTAATATGTTCTTATCGAAAAGCCACTAAAAAAAACTATGCATGTTCTCCATTTAAATGTCACTTACTTACCGCACAATAAAGACATTTATTATGATACATTAATTTGACCGATTGTTCTCTTTCTGTTTTCTCTTTTCAGGATCCCGCTTCGTCCTATGTGAGTTGAAACTTGAAAGTCCTCCTGTACGTATGATTATACTGAATATGGAGGTGTCTCCCAAGGGCAAGACCACCACCACCAACAAGATGAGCACCTTCAATCCTTCAATCTCCGCTTCAAAGACGGACACTGGCTGAGGTTCAAACCACGAGTATAGGATAATAAAAAAAATCAATATAGAAGTACTTAATAATATTAACTATTTATTATCAACGCTTTCAACTCAGTTGACCGAGGCGCCTTGTTGGCCCAAATTAAATCTAAAGCACCTGCCATTTTACCATTTATGCTCCAGTGTTACAACGACCCCACCAAACTCATTTACAAAGACCACCTCATCTCATCCGAAGTGGGCTGCCAACAGGGCGACCCTCTAGGTCCAGCAATCTTCAGCCTTGCTATACACCCGGTCATCGAGCTTCTAGATTCAAAATTTAATGTTTGGTATTTGGATGATGGGACCCTTGGAAGCGATGCACCCACTGTACTATCAGACTTCCGCACTCTGATCCGCGAGTTCCAAAAAATAGGTCTGCAGCTGAACCTAGGTAAGTGCGAACTTTTTGTGCCAGACAGTTGTGGGGATAGAAACGCGATTATATCCAGCTTTAAAGAAATAGCTCCACAACTATCTGTCATTGACAAGGATTCGCTCTTCCTTTTGGGCTCACCTATTTTAGACGAATCTCTCCCGGACTTCTTAGATAACAAATTACAAAATTTTAATGAAACTTTAGACCGCCTCCTCCAAATTAACTGTCACATGGCCTTTACCCTAATCCGTTTTTGCATTTTCGTACCTAAATTGACATATGTCTTACGGTGTTGTCAACTGTGGAAGTTCCCTCAACTTCTCAAACAGTTGGATGATACCATAAGACAAACGCTCTCCACTATTTTGAATACAAATTTCGATGACCGCACATGGACTCAGGCAACGCTTCCAGTTAGGTTCGGTGGCCTGGGAGTTCGAAAGCCCTCTGACATATCGCTTCCGGCCTTCTTGTCCTCAGTCCACGCGAACCATAGTCTTATCTCCAAAATACTACATCACCCATCCTACTCCAATACAGTTACCTTTCTGGACGAGGCCAAGGACGCCTGGAGCGTAACTAGTGCTTGTAGCGAATTGCCTGACAATACTTTTTCCCAAAGGCTCTGGGACGAGCCACTCTGCAGACTGGTACGGAATAATCTTCTTAATACGTCCTCCAGTCCTGTGGAGCAGGCTCGCCTCTTAGCTGCGGAGAAGTGGGAGTCGGGCCTTTGGCTACAAGCATTACCGTCACCCAATACGGGCACATTGCTGGATCGAACAGCTTTCCGGTTAGCTACTTCCCTGCGTCTTGGCACCCCCCACGTCGTCCCCCATCGCTGTGTTTGTGGTGCAAATGTGGACAGCCTCGGACACCACGGGCTGTCCTGTCAACGAAGCGCCGGCCGCATCTCCCGACATCACTGTCTGAACGATCTCATCCGTCGGGCTCTTGTCACCGCCGGAGTGCCAGCTGTGCTGGAACCCTCTGGTTTGGCGCGCGACGATGGCAAGAGACCAGACGGTATGACCCTGGTCCCTTGGAGAGTGGGACGGGCTCTTGTATGGGACGCTACTTGCGTCGATACACTTGCTCCGTCCCATGTCCAGGGCACCTCGAGTTCTGCAGGTGCGGCCGCCAATCAGGCGGAAAACCTCAAGCGGCGCAAATATGAGAACCTTAGTGGGGATCTCATATTTGAACCGTTTGGGGTTGAAACCTTACGTACATGGGGTCTGGGTGCGCACAAACTTTTCGGAGAAATCTCCAAAAAACTCATTGAGCCCACCCGAGACCCCAGAGCCGGCACCTACCTGGCCCAGAGAATAAGTATCGCAATCCAGCGAGGAAACTCTTTGAGCCTTCTAGGTACTCTGCCTGGTGGGGATGACCTGGGAGATTTCTTTTTTTTGTAGCATTTTAAGTTTTGGAGTAGTTATTATTTTTTTAGTACTTACCTACTTTTATGGTACAATTGATTTTGTTATCATAACTGATAAAATGTATATCATATTGTAGTATTAGTGAGTTTAATAAACGTATGCATGATAAAAGATGAAAAGTTTGTATTAGGTATATATTGAGATATAAGTTATTAGACATTGTTAATTAATATAGAATATATAAAGAATATGAAATATATAGTAAGCATTTAATATGTTGAAAGTTAATGTATTGTGATGTTAGATGTTAATATTTAAAAAATATTTGGTTTTGCTAAAAGTGCCATCTTTTGAATATCTCAGGTACATAATATAACATCTACCTACCTTAGATTGTTTGTCTTATAAGTGTTGATAACGAATACTAGGTGGCGTGTTGCCCGTTATCATTTTTTATTTTATAAAAACCCCAAGATATAAAATTATTCAACATAATTTACATTGTAAACTATTATTAAAAGAAGTTATTGAAACTAAAAAAATAATAACCATCCTGTATTACAACGTAGGTATTATTTTAAAACTTGAATTAAACAATTATAATAATATTTTATCGTCAGTAACAAAATAATTGTTTTACTAAACACAATACGTCTTTAAAAACATTCCGAATGAAGTATTTTCCTTTAACATTTTCATCGATAAGATCAAATGTTTGAGTGGAGTTGATTCGAGCGTGGAACTACCCAGGGCCGTCTTTGACCTGTAAGAGGCCCTGGGCACATTTGAATAATGCCCCATATGATCTCCCCCCCTCTTATCTTATATATTCTAAAAAAAAAGGGGACTGATTGACGTATCACAGCTCGCGCTTAGCGGTTACGGCTGTGCGACGCTCGCACAGCCGTAACTGCTAATAGTAGGAACGTGAAAGTAGTTTTATGTTACAATATTGCATTATATAATCTATTAATTAGATACATGATTCAGGATTTATTACAATTTACCCACTGAGGGTGAAAAATAAGGTTTGAAAGTTTTTATGAAACAAAATTAAAATCTATCCCGATTTCCATGACATCTGCCAAACTCTACATCATCTAATCCGCCAAAACGAGCTCAGCGAAGCGCAAGGGCCACCTTTTACTTTACTAGACCACCTTTTCTCGAAGCGACTCATCGATTTTGTAAGCCCCCATAACTTGGGTTTGGACTCTGTACTCTCTCTGACTCTCTGACTCTGTACTCTGGACTCGTATATCTGGATTACACCAGATATACGAAATTTTCAGAAGATATACGAAGTTTCCAGTAGCAGACGAATTAAACATGTAAAGTTTTGATTGCTTAGGTCTTATACTTTGGATTTTATTGATATCTAAATACCCATGATTTCGTTACTGACTAACTGATGATTAACAAAATTACAGGGTACTTCCGGATGTCCTAGAAAGCTGAAATTTAGTATGTAAGCTAGTATTAGCACATATATAACATAAATAAAGTCAACCTTGGAACTTTTGTCCTCTAAGCCCTTAAACTAGGGTATGAAAATTTGTTAGAGACCAACCTACGCAAAACTTTTACGCAAAACTTTTACCCTACAGGTGTGTAAATTTTTGTAGGGATCCGTGTTATAAATAATAGCGATACATACATTTACTATAGCCGCCTGTCCCCCGCACGTCCGTCCCGTCAATCTAATCTTGAACAGAAATAATCTCGTTCTCGTTCACGTCCCGTTGACGTTGGCGGTGGACAAACAGCGTAACATGTAGGGATGTTACAATGTATATGACAATTATACTTTTATATTATTACAATGTATATGAATGTATATGAGAACATATACTCTAGGCACAAATAACTTTTTTTGCAAATCAGAATCATATTTTATAAGAGTATCGTACGGCTCGTTAGACGCAATAATTACTAAAAAATCTTATAAAACCGAATACACAATTTGATTGTCATTTAATTAAAAATTAAATTAAATAATAATGTTTCAAGACATTATAAATAAATAAATAAATAAAATAAATAAAATAAAAATGTTTATTTCAGACCAGAGTCCATAAGTTGTTAGTAAATACTATAATTATTTTATTACAAACTATGTTAGTATTTAGAAATTATATAAAATGCATTAAAATTAGTTAAAATATCTACGTGGCCTACCAGCAGCACTGGGCACGTAGACATGAATGTGCACCCAATGACGCATGATTGGACACTCTACTTTTCACTTATCATCCTAAGAATGGTGTTGGTGCCTGCGCGAACTCTGCTCATCAAAGAAGCTACTCGCTTTCGTATGACGGCTTGAAAGCCATCAGTGTGAGTTTGAGCAAACATATGTGATGCGCTGCAGAATCGCGGAAGCCCCAACATCACTCTTAGTGCATTATTATATTGGACTCGGAGAGCGTTGTAAGCCCGCTGCGTGTAGTCAACCCACATATTGCAGGTATACATAGATTGACAAAAAGCTCTGAAGAGAGTTAATTTAACTTCTTTACTACATCGTGCAAATCTGCGGGCCAACATGTTACATCGGACTGCCATCGCCCTCCGTTTCCTTTCAATGTCACAGTCGTCTTTCAAGTCCTCAGTCACCATATGGCCAAGATACTTGAAATACGACATTCTAGTAAGAGCCCCTCCATTCAAAGTTACAGTTGGCATCGAGTCTAAGTTACAACCTTTAGTTTTAAATATAACCAGCTGGCTTTTCTTAACGTTGTAGACGAGGCCATGTGACAATGCGTATCTCTCGCACACACCAATCAATCTCCTTAGAGCCGAGATTGATGGACTCAGCAATACCATATCGTCTGCGTAGCTAATGTTATTGACAATATGGCCGTCAAGAGAGCATCCGACTTGTGTATTGCTAAGTTCATCAATCAATTCATTCACATTGAGATTGAAGAGCGTTGGCGAGGACAACCCACCCTGTCTCAGTCCACAGTCCAACGTATATTCGTCGGACAAGTGTCCAAGCCATCTGACCTGGTTTGTCTGATGCCCGTACCAGTATTTAAATAGTCTAACTGTGTCAGATGGAACACCACACTTGGACATTTTAGACCAGAGGACACCATAGCAAACCAGATCAAACGCCTTCGACAAGTCCAGAAATGCACCATACACACATGTTTTTCTGCTGGTATAATACTTGATGATATGCTTAAGAGACAAAATTGCACATTCTGTGGACAGCTTTGGCCTAAACCCAAACTGTGCATCGTGTAAGTCAAGATGTTGTTTAAGTTGTCTCTCAAGCAAACCATCCAGTACTTTAGCCGTAACAGTAGCTAGTGAGATTGGTCTGTAGTTGGCCTTATCAGAAATATCTCCAGTCTTGTTTTTTACCACAGGTACTACAATTGTCCTCATTAGGTCAGAAGGCAGATAAGAGTGCCTTTTACAAATAGGTAACAGCACTCCTAGAAGCCTCGGTAGATGAGGACCCGCGTAAAGAAAATGCTCAATGCTGATGCCGTCGATAATTTTAAAATAAAACTTATCTATGTGAGATAAATATTCTTAATTTTTATTCTCACACTCTGCATCACAACATAAACCTAATTTATGAGGGAATTCAATTTCCCTTAATTTATCGTTACAGATCTTAGTATACAATTCAATTTGACTGTTGTCTGTATTCCCCCATATAACTTTGTTTATAGAAGCACGCGGCAATAAAAGAGTCTGACCAACTGTATAAATATTGCACTGAATTTGTAGTGGGAAATGATCCGACCAGTACACATCGTAACGTACCTCTATAGATGACACCGACCGTCGCGCTGACTCAGTAGTTACGCAGTGATCGAGCCATGACTGTATTGGGATTTTAGATGTGCTTAAATAGTATAGTACAATACCGAATTTCTATCACATTATGATAACAGGATGATTAATTTATAATGAATTGATAGTAAGTTGAAAGTCTAAGTTATATACGAGAATTGCTAAATTGGGCCTCTGATTGTCTCTATTGACAGTTGACACTAATGACGACCAGTTATATGGGTACTGTATTTGCTAGTATCTTGTGGTAAATGCCTTTGAAGGTTACTGATCACAAAATATAAACTATTCACAGATAATTTTCTTTAAAACAACATTTTTATGCGATTTTTCTTCATTAAAATTATAAAATATTGTGCAATCGGTAAGCCTGATTTTTATTTTCATGTTGACTCAGTCTGTACTCGACTTCGGTCGGTCTTGAGTAAATTTTACACATTGAATATATCGCTTAATAAAAAGACCCTACGCGTCATTTACTTTGCGCTCGCTGACTCGCTGCTCAGCTACGGGCTAAGTACCTATGGCCGCACATTTAAAACTTATCTAGATTCTATCAATAAATTACAAACTCGCTTTATGAAATACCTGGTTGATCCAAAAACAAAGAAAGAGTGTAAAAATGACTACGAAGCATTGTTCAATGTATCCAAAGTTCTACCGGTTCACAAAAAAGTCGAATATCTAGTGATTCTCGAACAATTTCATAGTGATCAATTTAAAATTAAAATAAAGAACTCGCATAATACTAACAATGTTAGATTAGGTAAACTTGTAACACCGCGGATTAAAAACTATTACGGGATGAGAACCACTAAGTAGTTGACTCCTACACTGTATAATAAATACACCTGGCTGAGGACACAAGCGGACGACAGTAGTTGTAAGGTAATTAGAGTCATTGTCAAAAATAAACTGAAAAAGTTAATGTTACCAAATATAAAGGCATCAGGTACAAGTAGTGTCTGGAACAATAAAATATTTAATAAAAGTATTTGGAATTTGGAATAATAAAAATATTTGGTCAGTGTTTAATAGGAAATAAGTAAAAGTATTTCTGTTAAGTACAATAGTAATAGTTTGCTAAACATGTTTACTATAATTATTGTTTAATTAAAAAATCTAAAAAGATGTATAAAACGAGCGCAATACCTGCCGGCAAACTGTGACGCAGTTTGGCGGGTTTAATACTGTATTAAGATGTTAATTTTTATTTTATTAGATATTTTTATTTTATTTATTTAAGAGCGAGCGTAGAGTAGCAATGAGTTGGGCCCCACCCATCGCGGAGCCCTGGGCACGTGCCCATTGTGCCCAGTGGTAAAGACGGTCCTGGAACTACCGACTTATATAACTGAGCGGGCCAGGGCGAACGTTCAAACTTTGCTAAATAAGCTTAAGTTAAACGTACAATCAGTAGCCCAAGCTGGAACATTTTGTGAATATCGTTACGTGTACGTAAACGAAAAAAAATTTATGAAAACCATAACAGCGCCTCTAGTGGACGTAAAGGTAACTAAATCGGTAGCAGGAACCTTTTTTGGATAGTTCCGTAACATGACATAAACGATACTTGACAATTTTGTATGAAAATAGCGAGCAGGAACACTAATTTGACGGTGTAGTTACGTCCTACGTGAAATTTCGAAACTTCTATCACTTAAAATTTGTTGGTGACTAAGGCTACATTGAAATATCCTCCTGTAATTTTAAGAGTGTTTTTAAACTAAATATTAAGTTATTTATTGATAGGAACCTGTAAAAATGCAAGGTGCAAATCCAATTGAACCTAGGGCGCTCAATTACTGCTATGGAACAAGAACAAGAGATACAAGGTAAGTTTGCTACAAAGCAAAACATAAAATATATGATTGAGATTCTTATAAATAATTGGTTACAGAATTTATATTATTTTGTAGTTTTTCTGGTTACATGACAGGATTCGAACCCGCAAGCCAGCCAGGCAGGGGGCTTGATTCATGTCTGTCCATAGTCCATACCTACTTAAAAAATACAAACAATACATTGTGCTAATTCTTCGTAATCATCTTTCATTTCAGGGAAACAAGCCATCGAGCTCAACAAGGAAAATTCACAAATTTCTAAGATTTATTCAAAGATACAATTGTAAATTACATAATTGCCATTAGAAAAGCCATACATTTTAAAGCCGATAAATTCTTTGAAATAACTTAGTCTATACAGTATATAATATATAAATACAGTCTACAGATAAAGTATGCTCATGTTCTAAACAAATATTACATAATGTTAGCAGTAATCTTAAGTTATTTACTAATTACTTTTGGTTCCAGACAGAGCACCAATATCAAAGCTTTGCAATAATAAGACAAGCAATGTTACAAAAAAGAAGCTTGAGAAAACAGCTTCCATTATCACAAATATTGTATACTATTTTATCATTCATCTACAAATGGAAAACTTAATTATTACATGTATTACGTATTTAAAACGTTAAGTGCTATCCGCACTTCTACAGTAGATGCCAACATCAAACATCAATTTTTAGTTTTCAAAATAGGCAAGTAAGTATATACTTTCATATGCATCAAGTGAATAGCTGTTAATTTTAAATTACAAACAGACACTTTAATTTTATTTCTTTGTGTAGATATAACATCTTGGTAGGAACAGGCCGGTTCTTCCCATTGAGCAAGGATTGACCTTTGATTTAAATTATCATAAGCAGTTTTTGTATCTAAAGATATTTCTATGTAGATTAAAGCTTTTTAATTTGTGTAAAACGTAAGTAATTAGTAAAATATAATAAGGTACATTACATAATATTATTATGTATAAAAATAATAAGTATAACTGGTTTTAAAATTTTGTATTTATTTTATTAATACCACATCATGCCTCTAGTTTCATTTGTGCTAATATATTACAATCTTGGCATATAAATAAACATTAAATATGCTAATAAAATATGCAAGCACTAATATTGGTATATTGGTACAAGTCATGGTTTATACTGTCAGTCTAATGACTATTAATTATTAATAACAGTAATTTGGCAACGGGATGATTCTTCCCGATGGGTTACAATTAAACTACTATTATTTATCATACGCATCTGTAAATATTTAAGTAGAATAATATTTGATGAATAAGTATGAAATGTAATGAATGAAAACATAAATAGACATCAGATGTTAATTTACTTTGGAATAAATTAAATTGATTTAAAGGAAATAAATAAAACTTGCCACAAATGTTATATTTGATTTATTGATACCACATGCTTCTAGTTTCACTTGAGCTTTAATGTGCCGATATATCCTTGCATAACATAGACACTAGTCTTCAAGTTTCAACAGCATAATGGGCTAATAATTATTAAATGTGCTTTATACATAGCTAAAAGAAAGGTTAAATTAATCATATAAACACCTAGGTATTTAAATGTTTAACATGAGTATTTACGAGGGAATAATGTATTGTCCTTATTGGTATGATGAAATCAACAAAATAATAAATAACACTTCACTAAAGGCAATTATTGCTTAGGTATAAACAAAGCATACCTAATAAGTAATAATGAACCTTTAGAATAAATCTCGTATTTTAGTTAAATTTATGTAATAAAAGAGGGTAGGACGCGGCAAAGTAAACAAAAGTTTTATTGAGATCCTCAATTGTTTAAGCAAATAAAGTGTAAATATCGAATAAACCACCAAAAAAACTGATTTAATAATAACGTGTAGTGCTTACTATCATAAAAGTGACAAAAACTTGAGATTACATCGTAAGTGCAATGAAAACCGGACAATTCAAAATCGCCATACAAAGTATCACTTATTGCTAAATATACTGGACAAACATAAAACAGTGCTAAATAAAAGTCACAAAAGTGAAGTGAAAAACTTGAACAATAACTGTGAAAACTTTAATATTATCTAAAATCTTAAAAATAGTATCTAAATCTTAAATTATCAACCGATAATAGCAGCGCAGTGCAGCCATCTATCATTTCACGCCGAAACTACCAAGCAAGATCTAAAAGTATATCGATTAATACACACAAATCACAGAGGGCACTGAAAAAAGATATTGTGGCGGCACCTACACTGTGAAGCAGAACCACCAAACAAACTACAAAGTGCAAAATTAAATTTTATCTGTTACTGACAAAAATTTATTAATAATGTCTGAATTAGAAAAACTACTAATAGAACTGAGAACTGACATTAAAAAAGACTGTATTGAATCGTTACAAAGTCTCGAAGATAGAATTACAAAAAAGATTACTGAAAAAATAGATGAGAAGTTTGGTTCAATGCAGGAACAACTTAATAAAATAAAGGAAAAAAACCAAGACTACGAAAAGAGAATCTTCAATTTAGAAAAGCAAAATAGAGAGAGAAATATTATATTTTTTGGGATAAAGGAAGAAGAAAAATCATATAACGAGTTAGAATCCAAAATTATAAGTATTCTAAAAAAATAATTAAATATTGCATGTGATCGACAAGAGTTGCAGATGGTAAAAAGAATGGGTAAATACCAAGAAAACAAAGTAAGACCAATTGTTTTGACCTTAACTACTTATGGTAGGAAAATCGCCATACTGAAAAATAAAAAAGTTATAAAATCAGACACCATAATATACATAAAGGAAGATTTTCCTCCTAAAGTTTCAGAGATCAGAAAAGACTTACAGGAACAACTAATAAAGGCAAAAGCAGCTGGAAGATCGCCCACCTACGATATGACAAACTTATAATACGTGAACCAACAAAAAATAATAAAGGACAAAAGCGAGAGGAAAACACAACTAAACAAAACTAAAACTAAAAATATTAGAAGTAACACCACCAAACAAAACCCTAAATATAGAGAGAGAAAAGACACAACATCAAGCACTCAAGAAAAATAAAATATTTACAAGCAAACCAGGGAGCAGTCAAGCTTCTATGGAGAGTTTTCTCAGCAAAGAAAATAGAGCTAGATGGATCCTCTCTACCCTGCGATGAGTAGCAACCAACAAAACCACCCCAGATGACTGATTATGCCGCATCCTAAAAAACAATAA
This sequence comes from Phengaris alcon alcon, assembly GCA_037179445.1. Taxonomy (NCBI): domain Eukaryota; kingdom Metazoa; phylum Arthropoda; class Insecta; order Lepidoptera; family Lycaenidae; genus Phengaris; species Phengaris alcon. The sequence continues at coordinate 8,283 of JAYRCH010000154.1, read as the reverse complement.
AACCGTGTCACAACAACCTTAGAAAACCTCCCCCAGAACGACTCGTAGTAGACGACCACCCTCCAAATACACCAAACTTAAATAAATACTACGTAGCAACATTTAAAGTACGTTCACTAGCAAATGAAGCTAGAATTAAGGAATTGGAGTATGCAATATCTCAAATAAAATGGGACATTCTAGGCATATCCGAGGTCAGGAGATGTTATATGCACGATCTTTAAAAGACTTTTTAAAAAAAATCCTTTTATTAAAACAATACAATACTAGTTTTACTTTACATAGACTTAGCTTATAGTCTATCTTAAATAATAAGGAGACACGATCCCTAGTAAGGAGTCAAGACTACTGTGTTATAGTGACTACTTTTTATCACGACTACTGCACCGTTTCTAGGCGGACAGGGTGTATTTATTAAAAAGGTATGGTTACTTGTGAGGGTGTTGTAAGTACAGTGGCATCATATGTGTGCGCAACTAGATAACAAGGAATACTATGGGACATTGTATAAGTTTTTGGAATCCATTAAATATCTAATCAATGTCTCTTGTTATAAACAATGAGTTCCTTGTTATATTCTTGGAGGAATAGATAAGTAAATATAATTATTATTAATTATTATTTATCTTATGCAATAAAAAAGTTAAGGGAAGTATACATCTTTTACACCCCCCGTCTTAGATTGGAAATTATACTCAAAAAGGACCTGAGTATTTTCCAACAACAATTACTTTAAAGGCAAGTATATGGAAATTCGAAAAGTAAGTAAAATTTTCAATTATTTATAAAAAAAAATAGGGATTTCGTGGTTCCTTTACATGAGGTATTAAATAAAAAGAAAAAAGAATATAAACTATGAGTACACAATTAAAATTTAAAAAGATACATAATCAATTATTTGTCGCTAAGAAGAAATAATTAAATTACGAATATTTAAAAGAAATTACTATTATTCAGAATAATTGATTATATATATATATATATTTTTTTTTTTAATTCTTAAAAATAATGGTTAAATGAGTTAATATATCAAAGTTTTAATTTAATCTAATATTACATAACATAAAAATAAACATTTTAGTTTGTAATATTATTCCTTATTTACTAAGTAAAACAGAACTACTTAATTTTGTGCAAATATTGAACATTTAATCATTTGATTAAATATAAATTATATAAAATAAAAGAAAAATTATTAGTAATCGTTTCAACTAAATTTAAGAAATTAAAATGATTACATTTTTTTTTTTTTTAAGGCGTGACACTATTGTTTACAGGTTTTCAGGGATGAGTGACGGTAGAATAATGGGGTTCACAGGGAGCTTCTCTGCTTTCCTGGTGTTGCTGCATCTCGATGTCTTCACTGCGATGACGTTGTCTACCAGGACATCTCAAGGAGTGACAAAATCCAGGTACAAATTCTTCTTGGGCTATGCAGCAGCAGCGATATATTACGTAGCCAATTACACAAACGGCAATTATATATAATAATATAGAGTTTTGTTGCAACTCGGTTTTGTAAGACACTCGGTTTAATTCTTGTTTTATATCTGTCATTTGCTGGGCTTCCGCTTTGAGGTCGTCTAATTTTGCATGGTTGTAGTTTACTGGTTTTATTTCGACAACAGGTAATTTATTCACAAGAGGATGCTTGTACAATTCTTCTATTATATCTATTTTTATTTCAGGTAATTCCAATTGCGTTTTTGCGTGGAGTTTGGTGCTTTGCAGAGTAGCGGTGCAGTATTCATTTAAGGTGAGGATACCGGCACCTTGGAAGTTGATTGTAGTAAAGTTCGATTGACATCCCTCGACAATATTGATAGGGTTTGTGAATAGTAATAACCATTTGTTTTTCGCTAGCCGATGTATAATTTTAAAGTTTCCTTTTGTTGACATGATATTACATAATTCGCTGTATTTTGATTTATCTTGATGTAAAATACTAGTTTCGCAAATTGGATCAGCATTTTCGTCTTGAATGATTAGTGATTTGCAAACGTATTTATTCTCGTCGTAATGTTTGCACGTCGATAGTTCATCTAGGGTTACATAGAACCTTCTATCTCTGGTTAAGCCTACATACTTGCCCTGAACTAATAGGGTGTGATATAAGGAGGATTGGTTATCTTTTTTGGGGAGGGATAGTACTTGGTAACCCACAAAACAATCCTCGTCTACAAAATGTTTTATAAATAATAGTTTATTTAATTTTTCGCCTACAATATTATTTATGGCATATTTATTTGTATTTAAATTTCGAGCAGATTCATGAGGACTTCGGCCTCGTCTTCGGAGGACGGCTGCTCGGTTGTGTCCTCCGGCTCCTCGTTTAAAGAATTTATTGTTTTTTTTACGTTAAAATTATTTTTAGATTTATTACTGTTGCTGGGGCCCGGATGCAATTTTCTACAGAAGTCGATTGTATGCCCCTGCATTTTACAATGCGTACAAAATCTATCACTTTTATTCGATATTCTATTATTATCATTCGATTTATTATTTTGCACGTAACTCGAAGATTTTTGGACTGAATTACGATAATTAGATGTTTGTCTATTCGTATTATACGTCTCAGAATTCCTACGTATATTATTGTTTTTACTGTAGAATTCGAGGGCTCGCTTCTCTTCTAGTGCAAATTTGAAAGCTTCGTCGGTCGTAGTAGGCCTACGGGATCTTGTGACATTATAAAAATGCGGATCTAACCCGACTAAGAAGTTATTCATTAGAAGCTTATCATATTCACTACATAAAATACCAGATTTGTCATTAATAATTTCTGTGTTTGATAAAAGCTCATTCTTTAAATTTTCGTAATATTCTACGAAACGCGCAACGGATCCTCTTTGCTTTGCGTGCTGAGATTCCAATAAGATTGCACTAAGGGTTCGACATTTATTAAAATGCGCATCTAATTCGTCTAAAAATTGATTTAGATCAGAAAAATTGCGTCTGTTAGCAAAACTAGCTGCTTTACCTTCTAATTGCGATATAGCTGCTGGCAATAATAATAATTTTTGTACACTGTTCGCCCAATTTTGTGCTTGGCGACAGTTTCTTATAAAAATGTTTAAATTATTTGTATTTTCGCTAAATTTTGGTATAAGACTAAATAATTGATTTGTAGGTACCAAGGGATCTAGCTTGATGTCCAGGGCCTTTTGATGATGGCTGGCAGAGTCGTGGGCACCTGGTTTGGGATCGGTCGACATATTATTGATTGTCTTGGATCGTAGCAAAATTTTATTTAAAAAAAATGGATACAAGGACGGAAAAAGAGAGCGAGGGAGATCCACACCCTAAAAGCACGAGAAAATATGAAAGACTTACAGTGTCAATATCGACGTCTTCATTTGCCCCTCGTTGTATGCTGCAACGTTCGGATGGCTCCTCGGCTGGGCTGCGGCTCACGCGGCGACGATGATTCTCTGAGAGTTTTATCGGAGAATTTTTCGCGACGCGGGTGGGCGCAAGGGATCTTTCCGAAGCGATTCAAAAAAATGTCCTTTTTGCAACTTTGCGTATCCTACCGACTGCGCCAAAATGTTATATGCACGATCTTTAAAAGACTTTTAAAAAAAAATCCTTTTATTAAAACAATACAATACTAGTTTTACTTTACATAGACTTAGCTTATAGTCTATCTTAAATAATAAGGAGACACGATCCCTAGTAAGGAGTCAAGACTACTGTGTTATAGTGACTACTATTTTATCACGACTACTGCACCGTTTCTAGGCGGACAGGGTGTATTTATTAAAAAGGTATGGTTACTTGTGAGGGTGTTGTAAGTACAGTGGCATCATATGTGTGCGCAACTAGATAACAAGGAATACTATGGGACATTGTATAAGTTTTTGGAATCCATTAAATATCTAATCAATGTCTCTTGTTATAAACAATGAGTTCCTTGTTATATTCTTGGAGGAATAGATAAGTAAATATAATTATTATTAATTATTATTTATCTTATGCAATAAAAAAGTTAAGGGAAGTATACATCTTTTACAGAGAGAGGGATATAAAATTGAAGATAGAGGCAGGTACTTGCTCTATTATTATGGAATAACAAAAGGAGAGAAAGGTGTCTGTTTTCTCGTAAAAAAGAAACGTAATATAGAAGTACTTGACTTTATAGCAATAACTGTGAGAATTACCATATTAAAAATAAAAATATATGATAAGCTCTACAGCCTAATCCAAGCCTATGCTCCTACTGCCACATCTTTAAGGGTAGAAAGAGAAAACATGTATTCCGACCTAGAGAGAGCAATGTGTAAATGTACACAGAATATAATATTTATGGGAGATATGAATGCGAAAATCGGGTATCCAAAGAAAAATGAACAAGTTGTTATGGGAAACTATGGTTACGGTAAAAGAAACAAAAGAGGAGAGATGTTAATAAATTTTTGTCTATATGTCGTAAGAAAAGCATATAGAAAGATAGACAATACCAAACAGCAATTGACACAACTTACAGACATCTCAGGAAATACTATTACACACAGACGGGACATAATGACGATAGCTACCAACTTCTACAAAAGTTTATATACAGAAGACAGAAAGAACACCAAGCCCCTAATAACAAAAGTTACTAACGAAGACTCGGTTGAACCTTTCATAGAGAGCGAAGTAGAGCTTTCAATAATAACGCTTAAAACCGGTAAAAGCCCGGGACCCGACGGGGTCACAAATGAAATGATAAAAGCGAACAAAGACTACCTTGTCAAACCCTTAACAAAATTATTTAATCTCATCTTAGTAAAGAAAGAAATACCAGAGTCTTGGATAATTTCAGAGATAGCGCTCCTGTATAAAAAGGGGAACCCAAAGTTAATTATAAATTACAGACCGATCAGTTTGATATCTTGTATTTATAAAGTGTTCTCTTCAACTTAACGCTTAACCAAAGCTATAGATGAAAAGCAACCGATCGAAAAAGCAGGGTTTATGAAAAATTTCTCAACAATAGATCACATACACACACTAAAACTTATAATAGAAAAATATACAGAACATGATCTTCCAATTTATATAGCTTATATTGATTACTCAAAAGCCTTCGACTCTATATCGCACCACTCTATCTGGCAGGCACTCACAAATCAAGGCATTGAAAGTGACTATATAGAGTTGATTAAAACTATATATACAAAAAGCAGGAAAATAGTACGACTAGAGACAAAAGGACCGATATTTCATATAGAGCGAGGCGTAAAACAAGGCGACCCTTTATCGCCTAAGCTGTTCATCGCAGTGTTGTCCATATTCCAAAATCTAGACTGGGAAGACATTGGTATAAATGTGAATGGAAAATACTTATCACATCTGAGATTCGCAGATGATATTGTGCTCTTATCCGAAAGCCCGGAGCAACTGCAATACATGCTAAACTCTCTCTGTCACCATAGTGAGGCTGTTGGACTACTAGTTAACAGAGACAAGACAAATATTATGACGAACAGATATAAAAAACAAATATCCATTGGGTCAGAGCCAGTAGAATATGTAGAGGACTATGTGTACCTTGGTCATATTATTTCTTTTAAATCCTGCACAGAAAAAGAAATAGATCGGAGAATAAACATTACATGGAATAAATATTGGTCAATGAAGGAACTCTTTAAAGGAAAAATACCGATAAAACTAAAAACAAAAGCTATGAACATATGCCTAACACCCTGCTTAACATATGGAAGTCAAACTTGGCCGCTCAAAAAGTATCTTCTTAATAAAATAAAATCATGTCAAAGAGGCATTGAAAGAAGCTACATGGGTATAAAATTAAAAGACAAGATTAAGAGCACATACATCAGAAAAACAACAAAGGCCAGAGATGCTGTTAAACAAATATTAACACTAAAATGGAAATGGGCCGGTCATAGTCAAAGAACAACAGATGGAAGATGTTCGCAAGCTGTCACTAACTGGAGCCCTATTTACAAAACTAGAAGGAAAGGCAGATCAGCCAAAAGATGGAGCGATGACATTGCAGAAGTAGCTGGAGCACTTTGGATGAGACTATCTAGAGATAGAAAAAGCAACACATCTGGAGGAGGCTTTTACCGCCAGAGGCGGCCCTTATATAGAGTGAAATAATGTTATAAATAATTAGATTTAACAGTACTAATGTAAATTAAGTAAAATAATAATAATAATAATACTAACACATAAATTTAAACTGCTCTGTTAAGGGATAATAAAGCTTTTTTTATTTTTTATATTTTTATTTTTCTTTTTTATGTAATAAACTTGGAGAATCAACTTGCTTGATGACACATTGGATCCTTATTTCCTAGTGAAAGGCAAACTTGTACAAAACTTCCATTAACAGAAATTGCTTTGATTAGGATTTACACCAATTATTCACATTTTGTTATAAAAATATTACGAATATGGCTTATGGACATTTTTATTTATAAACACACGTCAGTGTTGCCAAATCTTAAATCACATAGATTTTTTTTAAAACACAGTTTATCTCTAACTTACGCGCGATTCGTCCACGTGGATTGCACTCTCAAGGGACGAATTTCAAAAAAGGGTAAAGTACATTTTGAATAATTTGTGTAAAAGTGTCAACCGACTTCCAATACACAGAAGGAGGTTTGTGTGTATGTTACGCGATTATTCCGCCATTTGTGGACCGATTTTCAAACTTATTTTTTTATTTTAATGGGTTCACACTCAAATGTGTCCCATCGTCACCAAATGGTAGACCTGGTGATGGGATCCATGAGGAATCGAGAGAAGTCTCCATAATTTATAGGGACACCTATAGTGATTTTTACTTTTTTTTAAGTGACTCGAGCATATGCCACCAAAAAGTGAAATATTGTGCCAAGGTATACCCTGGATCCAAAAGCACTGAACGGCATTCTTCAGTCTTTGAAGATAAACGTTTGGAAATTTGAGAATTGTTTAAATAACTGCAAGCATATGTCACTATTAAATAATCATCATCACCACCACCACCACCACCATCATAACACCATACATCATGATATTATGGTGATATAAGTATTTCTCATAAATTACACCGAAATCGATTTCTTTGAACATACACAACCACCAAAAAGTGAATTGTTGTAACATGTTATACCCTGGATCCAAAAGGACTGAACAGAACTCCTCAGTCTTTAAGCATACACGTTTGGAAATTTCAGCATTGCTTAAAGAACTGCAAGCATATCTTACTTTTAAATAATCATCATCACCGTCATCATATATAATCATATGATGAAATAAGTACTTCTGTTAGTCTTTTACTGGAAGTTGTCAGTCTTTATAGATACACGTTTTGAAATTTTGGTTTTTGGTTGTGAAAATGTACCTATGCAAAAGGTCTGCAATGTCAAACTACTTTATCCAAAGTCTTCTTGGATAAGACTTTGGAAGTAATTAAAGTAAGAAGTAAATAGATATTTTAAAATAAAAACAATATTTTATACATGACTATTTTCGAGTAATCGGCCTCCAAAGTGGCTTATAAGTTGCCCCCCCCCCCCCCCCCCCCCCTGGTATTTCGAAACTATAGGAGATAGAAACTTGTAAGTTTCTTGATAATGAAAATGGTCATGCTAAAAACTCTTTAGGAAAATTATTCGAATTCGACAATACTTACAATAATTTTAAAATCATGGCCCATATTAATATGTTGCCTTGTGTGGAATAACACAATATTTAAACAATTATGTTTCAAAATAGTTGAATGGAGAAACATAAATCTAAAAAATAATAGCAAATAAAAAATATTGTCCATCTCTTTCTCGCAAAACAATTTGTTACGTCGCAAGCTGCTACCGACATACATTTTTTAATGACAAATGTATGGCGAGAGCAACTCGGACATGATGGGCCTATATATCGCTCTCTTTCATAATTTAAGTTTAAATTGTTAGGATTGTTTTATAAAAAATACGAAAATGGGTTCTAGATTGTTTAATAACATGTTGTCTAACATCGAATAGACGAAAAAAAAAATTGGGGCGACATACATATATAATTTAAGAAATCCTACATGTCAACACTATGATTTGTCAAATGTCAATCTCATATGGTTATGTTACAACAAAGATTACGTCGAACAATGTCGCTAATTTTTATGAAATAAATATTAATACATTTTTTGACAAACAACAAATAAAATGCACTACGCACCGTCAGTTTACTGACGTAGCAGGCTCAATTTACTTGCAGCAAGCTGCATGATTAATAGAGGCTCATAATATGCCCTGTTTCTGAGACGAATTTGTCGCTTTTGATTGTGTTAAT